>CM072925.1:117797825-118347825 GCA_036971965.1 Nyctalus aviator
GGGGGCAGGCGAGGAGCGAGCTGTTTCGGGCCTGGCTGCACCGGGCCTGGCCTCTGTTGCTGTCGTTCGTACCACAACCAGCTGCTCCGGGTCTGGCCACTGCCGCTCCCAACCTAGTTGCTCTGGACTTGGCTGCTGCTGCTCCGGGCCTGGCCGCACCCGACCCTGCTGTTCCGGGCCGGGCCGCTCCCAGCCTGGCAGCCGCTGCTCCGGGCCTGGCTGCACCTGACCCTGATGATCAGGGCCTGGCCGCTCCCAGCCTGGCAGCCGCTGCTCCGGGCCTGGCGGCACCCGACCCTGCTGCCTCGGGCCTGGCCGCTCCCAGCCTGGCAGCCGCTGCTCCGGGCCTGGCCGCACCCGACCCTGATGATCAGGGCCTGGCCGCTCCCAGCCTGGCAGCCGCTGCTCCGGGCCTGGCCGCACCCGACCCTGCTGCTCAGGGCCTGGCCGCTCCCAGCCTGGCAGCCGCTGCTCCGGGCCTGGCCGCACCCGACCCTGCTGCCTCGGGCCTGGCCGCTCCCAGCCTGGCAGCCGCTGCTCCGGGCCTGGCCGCACCCGACCCTGCTGATCCGGGCCTGGCCGCTCCCAGCCTGGCAGCCGCTGCTCCGGGCCTGGCCGCACCCGACCCTAATGATCAGGGCCTGGCCGCTCCCAGCCTGGCAGCCGCTGCTCCGGGCCTGGCCGCACCCGACCCTGCTGCCTCGGGCCTGGCCGCTCCCAGCCTGGCAGCCGCTGCTCCGGGCCTGGCCGCACCCGACCCTGATGATCCGGGCCTGGCCGCTCCCAGCCTGGCAGCCGCTGCTCCGGGCCTGGCCGCACCCGACCCTGCTGATCCGGGCCTGGCCGCTCCCAGCCTGGCAGCCGCTGCTCCGGGCCTGGCCGCACCCGACCCTGCTGCCTCGGGCCTGGCCGCTCCCAGCCTGGCAGCCGCTGCTCCGGGCCTGGCCGCACCCGACCCTGATGATCAGGGCCTGGCCGCTCCCAGCCTGGCAGCCGCTGCTCCGGGCCTGGCCGCACCCGACCCTGCTGCTCCGGGCCTGGCCGCTCCCAGCCTGGCAGCCGCTGCTCCGGGCCTGGCCGCACCCGACCCTGATGATCCGGGCCTGGCCGCTCCCAGCCTGGCAGCCGCTGCTCCGGGCCTGGCCGCACCCGACCCTGCTGCCTCGGGCCTGGCCGCTCCCAGCCTGGCAGCCGCTGCTCCGGGCCTGGCCGCACCCGACCCTGATGATCAGGGCCTGGCCGCTCCCAGCCTGGCAGCCGCTGCTCCGGGCCTGGCCGCACCCGACCCTGATGATCCTGGGCCTGGCCGCTCCCAGCCTGGCAGCCCAGCCTGGCAGCCGCTCCAGGCCTGGCCGCACCCGACCCTGATGATCAGGGCCTGGCCGCTCCCAGCCTGGCAGCCGCTGCTCCGGGCCTGGCCGCACCCGACCCTGATGATCCGGGCCTGGCCGCTCCCAGCCTGGCAGCCGCTGCTCCGGGCCTGGCCGCACCGGACCCGTCTGCTCTGGTCCTAGTTGCTCCGGGCCAGGGTGCTCTGAGCCTGGCTGCTCCCAGCCTGGATGCTCCTATCTTGGCCACTGCCGCTCTGAGCCTGGCTGTTCCCGACCCGGCTGCTCTGGGCCCAGCTTCTCCGGGCCCAGCCACTCCGGGTCTTGGTGTTCCTGGACTGGCCACCCTGGGCTTGGCCGCCTCCGCCTCAGGCCTGGCTGCCACTGCCCCAGGTTTGGGTGCTCCAGTGCTGGCTGTTGCTGCTCTGGTTCTGGCTGCTGCTGCTCTCGGGCCTGGCTGTTGCTGCTCCAGGCCTGGCTGCCACCGCCTTGTGCCTGGCCACTCTAGGCCTGGCTGCCGCTGTTCCAACATTCTTTCCTTCTTTTTTTTAAAAACAAACAAACAAACAAACACAATAACGCATTTATGTTGCAATGTTGGCTGGTGAGTTGAGTTCTGACTTAGTCTTTGATTTTTTTCAAGATCTTCTTTGTATTCTTTCTTAAGTAATTTTATTGTCTTTCGCTCTCACTTGATTTCTTCACATTGAGAACTTCTTTGGTTTCTTCCTCCTTGTCCTGGAAGCTCAGCAGGTTGGCCTGTGGCACCCCTTTGTTCTCCGCGGGTTCCTGCGCTGCTTCGGCCTGTTGCTGGGGTCGGCGCCGCCCAGGAAGCAGCCCCCAGCCTCGGCTCCATTGCCCGCGCTCAGCAGTCAAAGGCTCAGGGGCACCTCCCCCCCCCCCCCCCCCCCCGGGGGCCCTGTCGCCCAGCTCCTTGCTGGTGCCCGGCTGGCCGGTGTCCGGCAGGGGCTCCTGCTCCTCATCGCATTCCCCCAGTCTAGAGCCTTCTTTCTCCTTCCCGCTAGGGGCGTCCAGCATCAGAGTCAACATTCAGTCCTCTGCGCACACAGTGCGCGCGACTCCGGGGGCCTTGCTTTTCGCCGCTCCCCCAGGACTCCACCTCACAGCCCCATCTCCCTCTGCTTAAACCTGGGTCCCCAGGGATTGGTCTAGAATGGTGAAAGTCCGGACTGGGGCTTAGCGCCACCGGAGGCTTCTTCCCGCTAGGGCAATCCAGCATCAGAGTCAACATTCAGTCCTCTGCGGGCAGTGTGCGCGCGACTCCGGGGGCCTTGCTTTTCGCCGCTCCCCCAGGACTCCACCTCACAGCCCCATCTCCCTCTGCTTAAACCTGGGTCCCCAGGGATTGGCCTAGAATGGTGAAAGTCCGGACTGGGGCTTAGCGCCGCCGCCGCCGCCGCCGGAGGCTTTGTTTCTTCCCGCTAGGGCAATCCAGCATCAGAGTCAACATTCAGTCCTCTGTGCGCAGGGTGCGCGCGATTCCGGGGGCCCTGCTTTTCGCCGCTCCCCCGGGATTCCGCCTCACAGCCCCGTTTCCCCCTGCCCGAGCTTGGGTCCCCAGGGTCTGGCCCATAACTGGGGCTCAGCGCTGCTGGTTTGGGGGTTCATCCCAGGCCGGGGGTTTAATTTCCTTTCTGCTAGGGAACGCCAGGCAGGCCCCCAGCCTTCTCCTCCTCTCTGGCTGCGACCTCTCCGCGCGCGCATGCGGGCGCGCAGCATGTCTCCGTACCTTAGGCTTTTTTTCAGCTCCTCTGATTTTCCTTCTGGTTTTCTCTTTCCTTCTTGTTGTAGCATTTTCAGTCAGTCGACTACCTGTTGCTCTGGGCAATGTCCACTCTACATTTTAGTTGTATTCCATTGAAATTGTTGTGTGCTGCTGCGGTTAGGTGTCTACCCGAGCAGCCATCTTGGATCTCTCCTAAAATAACTATTCTTATTGATTTTAGAGAAACAGCAATTTATTGTTTCACCCATTTATACATTGGTTGATTCTTTTTTAAAAATTCTTTATTGTTGAAAGTTTTACATGTGTCTCCTTTTCCCCCCATTGCATTGGTTGATTCTTGTATGTCCCCTGACTGAGGATTTAACATGTAACCTTGGGTCATTGGGATGATGCTCTTATCAACTGAGCTGGCTATCCAGGGCATGGTGTTTTTTTTCATGATCTGATTCTAGTATTACATTTTTGATAGGAATCTTTCAGAGGTGATGTTTCTTCTCAGTTTGATTTCTGATAATGATAACTTCAGTCATTTGGTTAGGATGGTCTGTCGTGTGAAATATAGATATCTTGTGAAATATAGATATCTTGAGGTCTTGTCAAACTTGCATTCACCAGTTTTAGTGATGAATGATTCTTTCCTAAAATAGCCATTATTACTGTGATGGTGGTCAAGTGGTGCTTTTTAAAATTCCACCATTCTGCCGAAACCGGTTTGGCTCAGTGGATAGAGCGTTGGCCTGCAGACTGAAGGGTCCCAGGTTCGATTTCGGTCAGGGGCATGTACATTGGTTGTGGGCACATCCCCGATAGTGGGTGTGCAGGAGGCAGCTGATCAATATTTCTCTCTCATCGATGTTCTAGCTCTCTATCCCTCTCCCTTCCTCTCTGTAAAAAAATCAATAAAATATATTTAAAATAAAATAAAATAAAATTCAACCGTTCATATGACGTTTATTAATTGGCATTCACCAGTAAGAAAGAGCCTTCCTTTTTCCCACATTTGTTTACTCATTATGGCTTCCTATTTTATTGTTGAATTATCTGTTCTTGTCATTTCTAACTTTAATGCACAAATTGTACAGAGTTGACCAGTAGGACTCCCTTCACTCTATTTTTTTTTTAATCTTTATTGTTCAGATTATTACAAATGTGTTCCTTTTCTCCCCTCAATTACTCCCCTCCACCAGGTTCCCACCCCACCCTCTGTCCTTTATCCATCGCCCATTGTCCTCATCCATAGGTGCACAGTTTATGTTCAGTCTCTTCCCGCACCCCCACTCCCTTTTTCCCCGAGAATCGTCAGTCCACTCCCCTTCCATACCTCTGATTCTATTATATTCACCAGTTAATATTGTTCATCAGATTTTTTAATTCCCTTAGTTTTTAGATTCACTTGTTGATAGTTATGTATTTGTTGTTCATAATTTTTATCTTCTTCCTCTTCCTAAAGAACCCCCTTCAGCAATTCATATAATTCTGGTTTGGCGGTGATGAACTCCTTTAGCTTTTTTTTATTTGTGAAGCTCTTTATTTGGCTTTCGACTCTGAGTGATAGCTTTGCTGGGTAGAGTATTTTTGGCTGTAGGTTCTTGCTATTCATCACCTTGAATATTTCTTGCCATTCCTGTCTGGCCTGCATGGTTTCTGTTGAGAAATCAGCTGACAATCGTATGGGTGCTCCTTTATAGGTAACTACCTGCTTTTCTCTTGCTGCCTTTAATATTCTCTCTTTGTCTTTTGCTCTTGGAATTTTAATTATGAGGTGTCTTAATGTGGTCCTCCTTGGATTCCTTTTGTTTGGGCTTCTGTGCGCTTCCTGGACTTGTAAGTCTCTTTCTTTCCCCAGTGGGGGAAATTTTCTGTCACTATTTCTTCCAGTATGCTTTCGGTATCTTGCTCTCTCTCTTCTTCTGGAATCCCCATAATTCTGATGTTGGTTCGCTTGAAATTGTCCCAGAGGTTTCTTACACTATCTTCAACTTTCTGGATTCTCTTATCTTCTTGCTTCTGCAGAGGAGTGTCCTCTGGCTCTTTCTGTTCTAAATCTTTGTCTAGATTCTTGCGATCTTCCAGTCTGTTTTTAGGACTTTGTATAATATTTTTTATTTCAGACAATGTTTTCTTCATTTCTAGTTGGTCCCTTATTATTTCTAGTTGCTCTCTTTTCATATCCTCATAGGTCTCATTTATTTTATCGGCCTTTTTTAGGATATTGTTGAATAACCTTATAACTGTAGTTTTGAACTCAATGTCCAATCTTTTCTTTTTTCCTCCGTCTCCTTCCTTTGTGTCCTTTCTCTTGTCTGCATTTTAGTTGTTTCCCTGATTTGATGGAATAGCTTTGTGTGCTAGGTGTTCTGGTAGAGCCCAGTAGCACAGCCTTCCCAGTTAGCTGCGGTGGACAATCTTGGTGTAGCCCTTTGTGGGCTGTGTGTGCCGTCTTGTTGTTAAGCCTTGCTTATTGTTGGTATCACTGGGAAGCGTTGATCTCCAAGCCAATTGGCTGTGGGGATCAGCAGTGTCTCAGCTAGGAAGGCTTCTGTACTCTGCTTAGATAGGGCGGGGTCTCGGGTGGCGCAGACAACCTTTGGTTCCCTGTCAGTCTCGCCTTAGAAAAGTCCTGTTTGCGGAGAGTTTTGGAAGATTGGTTGCAGGCACACGCACCTCTTTGGTAAAGGCGCAGACAAGCTTTAGATTCCGGCCAGTCCCTCCTTAGAGAAAGCCAGCCTCTGGGAGAGCTTCTGTGCTCAGCCACAGATGGGGCGGAGTCTCGGGTTGGTGCAGACAAACTTATATTCCCTTCGGCTCCTCCCCAAGTCCCGCAGTAATGGCCTCTGGCTTCACACACCTCCGAGAGATCTCTGCCCACTGCCTTACAGTCTGGCCTCTCCCTGTCCGGGGCCGTCTATCAGAACAATAGGGTGATTCTGTTTTCCTCTCCAACAAGAAAGCCAGCCATGTGTGTTAGCTGTCTGCCCTCTCTGCGAATAAGCGAATAAGCCAGTAGCGAACTCAGCCCGGCCCGCCTTCTCTGTGCGCTAGGAGTAAGCCAGCGCCTTTTCGTGCACACAGTTCTCCGTACCTTCACAGTTCCTGAGGTTCAGCATGCCTTCTCTCTCCTTCCCAGATGGCAGAGACTCCTCTCAGCTAGCCATCCGGCGCTTCAGGGCAATGCCTCCCCTGTTTTCTAGTTCTAAATTCAAATTTGTTGTGGTAGGCTGCATTCGGGTGTCTACCCTATGCCGCCATCTTGGTTTCTCTCCCTTCACTCTAGTTTTTGTGTCTAGATGTCCTAAACACTTTTTACTTGTTTTCTGGCCCAGTAAGATGTTGGCTTAGCGTTTATTTTCATAGCCCCATCTCTGGAATCAGCTGTTTTCCAGGGAGCTCTGGGTCCTTTTAATTTAGAACAGTGTACATGAACACATCTGTGTCTGTGTTTGTGTGTCTCTACATATGTTGGTTCATACTGATAACTTCAATTCCAGTCTCTTATTACAGGGTTCATTCTAGCTTTACCCTTTTACATACCTGTAAAAGGTGTTTCCCTGAAAATAAGACATCCTCCGAAAATACGACCTAGCTCATGGAAAGATAAGACATCTCCTGAAAATAAGACCTAGTGCAACTTTGGGAGAAAAAATTAATATAAGACACTGTCTTATTTTCGGGGAAACAGGGTAGTAATTTGCTACTCAAAACTGAGAAACTTGCCTCCTATTATCTACTGCATATATATTTATTTGCTCATTTCTAGACTGAACATTTTTAGTTTATTATTCTTTTCGTTAATCTTTACCTGAGGATATTATTCATTTTTATTTTATTTAATAAATCTTTATTGTTCAGATTATTACAATTGTTCCTCTTCCCCCAGCCACCCACCCCCCCTATAGTTCCCCTCCACCTGATTTCCTCCCCACCCTCTGCCCTTACTCCTCCCCCACTGTCCTCATCCATAGGTATATACAATTTTTGTCCAATCTCTTCCCGCATCCCCCCCCATATCCCTTTCCTCCCGAGAATTGTCAGTCCACTCCCTTTCTATGCCCCTGATCCTATTATATTCACCAGTTTATTCTGTTCATCAGATTTTTTATTTACTTGATTTTTAGATTCACTTGTTGATAGATGTGTATTTGTTGTTCATAATTTTTATCTTTACCTTTTTCTTCTTCTTCCTCTTCTTAAAGAATACCTTTCAGCATTTCATATAATACTGGTTTAGTGGTGATGAACTCCTTTAGCCTTTTCTTATCTGTGAAGCTCTTTATCTCCCCTTCAATTCTGAATGATAGCTTTGCTGGGTAGAGTAATCTTGGTTGTAGGTTCTTGCTATTCATCACTTTGAATATTTCTTGCCACTCCCATCTAACTTACATAGTTTCTATAGAGAAATCAGCTGATAATTGGATGGATGCTCCCTTGTTTTTGTTTTATATTTTACTGACTTTTTCAGAGAGGAAGGGAGAAGCATAGAGAGTTACAAACATTAGTGAGAGAGAAACATCGATCAGCTGCCTCCTATACACTTTGAACCTGGGACCCTTCAGTCCACAGGCGGACACTCTATCCACTGAGCCAGTCAGGGCAGATTCTCCCTTGTAAGTAACTGTTATTCTCTTGCTGCTTTTAATATTCTCTCTTTGTCTTTTGCTCTTGGCATTTTAATTATGATGTGTCTTGGTGTGGTCTTCTTTGGATTCCTTTTGTTTGGGGTTCTGTGCACTTCTTGGACTTGTAAGTCTATTTCTTTCACCAAGTAGGAGAAGTTTTTTGTCATTATTTCTTCAAGTAGGTTTTCAGTGTCTTGCTCTCTCTCTTCTTCTGGCACCCTCATAATTCAGATGTTGATGTGCTTGAAGTCCCAGAGGTTCCTTACACTATCTTCATATTTTTGGATTCTTTTTTTCTTTTTGTTTTCCGGTGGAGTGTTTTTTGCTTCTTTGTATTTCAAATCTTTGACTTGATTCTTGTGATCCTCTTGTTTGCTTTTGGATCTCTCTCTCTCTCTCTCTCTCTCTCTCTCTCTCTATATATATATATATATATATATATATATATATATATATATTTTTTTGAAGTTAACATATCATGATTTTATTGTCATATAATAAAAATATGATGCTCTAGAACTGGATCACTTGACCCTTTCTCTTCTTATTTCCTCCCAGTTCAAATGCTTGCATCTCTTAATAGCCAGCATTCTCTTAGATCTGCAGTTAGGCTCAACACATTCAAGCCTCAGCACAATCTTCTTTGTAGTTTTAGCCTTTTTTCGGAAAATAGGCTTAGTCTGCCCACCATAGCCACGTTTCTTCCTGTCATAACGCCGCTTTCCCTGCGCACACAGAGAATCCTTGCCCTTCTTGTACTGTGTTACTTTGTGGGTTGATGCTTGCCACACTTCTTACAGAAAGTTCGGCGGGTTTTAGGAACGTTCACCATATTTGCGAGCACTATCAGCAGTGAAAAGCGGATCTCTGTGTATTATTTTTTATTTCAGTCAGTGTATGTTTAATTTCTAGTTGGTCCTTTTTCATATCCTCGAGAGTCTCACTAAATTTATTGGCCTTTTCTTGAAAATTCTTGAAAAACATTAGAACCATGGTTCTGAATTCTATATCCAGTTGTTTGCTTTCCTCTATTTCTTTCATTTGTGACTTGTTTCTTTGTCTCCACATTTTGGCTGCTTCCCTGTGCTAGGTGATTTTTAGGGCCCAGTGTCCAGTTACCTGAGGTGGACACTCTTGGTACACCCCTTTGTGGGCTGTGTGCACAGTCTTGTTGTAGTTAAGTCTTGATTGTTGTTGGTATCACTGAGAGGAATTGACCTTCAGGCCAGTTGGCTGTGAGGATCAGCTGTGTGTACCCTGGCAGAACTTCTGTACTGGAGACACCCTTATGAGACAAGACTTGCAAAAGCCTCTGCTCAGCTTGGATGGGGCAGAGTCTCAGGGCAGAGCAGGGAGCATTGGCTTCCTGTCAGCCCGGCCCTAAGAGGTCCCTGGCTCTCAGTGTCCCATGGTAATCACTGCAGGCACCTGTGAGAGAAAGCCACCCTTGAGTTTCGCTTGCTGCCAGACAGTCCAGTTTCTCCCCAAATGAGTCTGGGTCCCCAGAGTCTCGCCCAGAACTGAAGTTCAGAGCATTTGGGAGCTTTTGTCTCTCTCCTGCTTGAGAAAGCCAGCTGCGTACTCAGTTGCCAACCCTCTCCGAGTTCCCTTTGTACTCTGCCTTCCGCAGCTCCTCTGAATCTCAGTGTGCTTTTCTCTTTCCTTCTAGTTATAGAATTTCTATTCAGCCAGCCTTCCTGTGGTTCTAGATGATGTCTATTTTGTCTTTTGTAGTTTTGAAATTGTTGTGCAAGGCAGCAGTTTGGGTGTTTACCTATGCCATCATCTTGGTTTCTCCTCCCCGAGGATAGTTTTCCATTGATTTTTAGAGAGAGTGGAAGGGAGAAGGAGAGACACAGAGAAACATCAATGTGAGAAAGATACATTGACTGGTTACCTCCTGCACTCTGAGTAGGGCTGGGGAACCTGCAACCAAGGTATGTGCCCATGACTGGAATCGAACCTGGGACCCTTCAGTCCGCGGGCTGACACTTTATCTACTGAGCCAAACTGGGTAGGGTTGTATTCTGAAAAAAAAAAAAAAAAAAAAAAAAAAAATTTTTTTTTTTAAATCCTCTCCTGAGGATATTTTTTTTTACATTGATTTTTATAAAGTGGAAGAGAGAGGGAAAAGACAGAAATATTGATGTGAGAGACACACATTGATTGGTTGCCTCCTCATAAGAGACATAAGAAACATTGACATTGCATCAGAGAGGAGCCTGCAACCCGAGGTAAGAGCTCTTGACCAGAATCAAACCAGGATCCTTCTGTCTGCAGGCTGATGCTCTATCCACTAAGCCCAACCAGCTAGAGCTATGTTCTATATATCTTGATGTGTTTGTCAAAACCCATCAGATAGTCTACTTAAGATCTATGCATTTCATTCTATGTAAATTATACCTCAGTTTTTAAAAATGAGGGAAAGGACAGGACACAAGTAGTATACATTGATCCAAGGGCAATCTTCTTCATAGTAAGCACTATATAATTATCACACTCAGAGAAATATTAAAAAATTGAATCTTTATTGTTGAAAGCATTACATATGTTTCCCTACTCCCCCACTGACCCCTTTTAGCCCGTCGGCTTTCCCCCCAATCCTGCCATCCCCTGCTCCAGGCCTTCATCATCCTATTGTCTGTGTCTAGGGGTTATGCATATATGCATACAAGTTCTTTGGTTGATCTCTTCCAACCCACCTCTGAGGTTCCACAGTGTCTTCCATGTTTCTATGTCTCTAGGTCTATTTTGTCCATCAGTTCATTTTCCTCATTAGATTCCACATATAGTGAGATCATGTGATACTTGTCTTTCTCTGACTTGCTTATTTCACTTAGCATAATACTCTCCAGGTTCCTCCATGCTGTCTCAAAGGGTAAGAGATCATTCTTTTTTACTGCTGCATAGCATTCCATGGTGTTAAATGTACTACAACTTTTTTATCCATCTATCTACTGATGGGCACTTGCGCTGTTTCCAGATCTTAGCTATTGCAAATTGCACTGCTATGAATGTAAGGTGCATACATTCTTTTTAATTGTTTTTTTGGGGGGGTCTCTTAGGATATATTCCTAGAAGTCAAATAGCAGTTCCATATTTAATTTTTTTCAGGAAATTTCATACTGTTTCATAATGGCTGTACTAGTCTGCATTCCTACCAGAAGTGTACTAGGGTTCTCTTTTCTCCTCATCCTCACGAGTACTTGTCATTTGTTGATGGTAGCCATTCTGACAGGTGTGAAATGGTACCTCATTGTCATTTTAATTTGCACTTCTCCTCTGATCAGTGACTTTGAGCATTTTAAAAAATATTTTTATTGATTTTGAAGAGGAAGGGAGGAGATAAAGGAACATCAGTGATGAGAGAGAATCATTGACTGGTTGCTTCCTGCACACTCCACACTAGGGATTGAGCCCGCAGCCGGGCATATGCCCCCACCAGGAATTGAACCGTGACCTCCTGAGCCATGCTGGCTGTGCAATCAAAATATATTTAACAAAAAATTCTTATTCTTCCTCATTGACATTGCACCTAATCACCCAACAGCTCTTATGGAGAGGCACAACAAGATTAATGTTTTCATGCCTACTAACACAACATTTATTCTGCAGCCAAAGGGTCAATGAGTAATTTTGACTTTCAAGTCTTATTTAAGCAGTTCATTTCTTCAGGCTATAATAGCTGCTATAGATAGTAATTCCTCTGATGGATCTGGGTAACATAAATTGAAAACCTCTTAGAAAGGATTCACCATTCTAGATGCCATTGAGGACATTCATAATTCATGGGAAGGGATTAAAATATCCACATGAACAGAAATTTGGAAGAAGTTAATATCAACTCTCCTGAATTACATTGAGGGCTTCAAAACTTTAGTGGAGGAAGTAACTGCAAATGTGATGGAAATAGCAAGAGAACTAGAATTAGAAGTGGAGCTTGAAGGTGTGACTGAATTGCAGTCTCACGACAAAACAACAGATGAATAGTTGTTTCTCATGGATGATTAAAGTGGTTTCTTGAGATGGAATCTATTCCTGGTGAAGATGTTATAAAGATTGTTGAAATGACAACAGAGGATTTAGAATGTTACATAAATTTAGTTGGTATAGCAATTGTAGGGTATGAGAGGATTCATTCCAGTTTTGAAAGAAGTTCTGCTATGCGTTAAATGCTATCAAATAGCATTGAATGCTGCAGAGAAATTGTTCATGAAGGGAGAATCAGTTGATGTTGCAAACTTCATTGTTGTCTTAAGAAATTGCCTCAGCTATTCCACCTTCAGCAACCTCCACCCTAGTCAGTCAGCAACAACCCTCCATTAGTAAAAAAAGATTATGACTCACTGAAGACTTAAATGATGGTTAGCATTTTTTTTAGCAATAAAATATTTTGTAGTTAAGGTACCCTGTTTCCCCAAAAATAAGACAGTGTCTTATATTAATTTTTGCTCCCAAAGATGCGCTAGGTCTTATTTTCAGGGGATATCTTATTTTTCCATGAAGAAGAATACAGTAGACATTTATTGTTAAGTGAAAATAAAGGAAATTTATTACCTGTATACGGTACGGTAGTACGGTATTGTCAACACAAACCAGACAAACTGTGAATCCTACAGAATCAAAAATTTACTCATTTATTCAATGACAATCATGTCATCATCTTCTGGAACATCATCATAACAATCCAATTCCTGAATTTCCTGGTGAATTTCTTGTGACTCTATTTCTTTCAGAATCAGTGGATCAAATCTCTCATGTTTAGCCAAGGGGGGGCCATATTTTCGGGGGAATGTCTTATATTTCACTCAGAAGGAAATCTGTAAGTAGGTCTTATTTTCAGAGGATGTCTTATTTTCGGGGAAACACGGTATATACTGTAAATTTTATCTTTTAATTCTCATCGAGAATATTTTTTCCATTGATTTTTAGACAGTGGAAGGGAGGGAGGGATGCAAGAGAGGGGGAGAGAGAAAAAAAAACATTGGAGTGACACATGGATTGGCTGTCTCCTGTATGTGCGGTGACCAGGGCTGGGGATTGAACCTGCAACCCAGGTATGTGTCCCTGACTGGGAATCGAACTCAAGACCCTTTTGGTTGTCACACTGATGCTCTAACCATCCTTAAGAAGGATGAAACACTAGCTGGGGTACATTGTGTTTTTAGATATAATACTGTTGTACACTTAATAGACTACAGTATAGTGTGAACATACTTTCATATAATTTGGAAAGCAAAAAATTCCTGTGACTTTTTATTGCGATGGTCTAGAACCGCACCCACAATATCTCAGAGATATGCATGTAAACACTTTCCTAACTATTATTCAGATCTAGACATCTAACATGGCCAGGAGCCACCACGTACTCCTTCTTAATTACAACACCCTTCCTCCCCTTAACTTGATGGAAGTTACTTTCTTTTTTTAAAAAACATTTTTTTTAAAAATTGATTTCAGAGAGGAAAGGAAAAGGAGGAAGAAAGACACAGCAGTGATGAGAGAGAATCATTGATCGGCTGCCTCCTACATGCCCCACACTGGGGATTGAGCCTGCAACCCAGACATGTGCCCTTGACTGTAATTGAACATGGGAGCCTTCACTCTGCAGGCTGACGCTCTATCCACTGAGACACACTGGCCGGGCTTCTTGCTTTTTTCTTCATTGTTTTTTACTTATATTTGCATCTCCAACACTATAGTTTAATTTTGTCTGTTTTTGAACTTTTTGAAAATAAAATAAATTATGGTGTGTGTTTTTTCTATTTTTAATTTGTTTTTAAGAACCATCTATATTGTTGTGAGTAATCGTAGTTCATTCATTTTTTATTTTATAATGTCCATTTATTGAGCACACTAACCATGTATTGATTCTACTGATAATGGGCACTTTGGTTGTTTACAGTCCAAGTTACAGATGGTACTGCCATTAACATCTGGAATTGAATTTTGATGTGTATAAACATGTATTTCTCTAGGGAATCGAAACCTAGGACTGACATTGCTGGGTCATAGGATGTTTGTATTTTCAACTGTACCAGATAATGCCAAACTGTATTCTCAAATGGTTGGATCCATTTTCAGTATAACCGTTTTACATCCACAATAACACTACTTGGCATTGCTAAGCTTTAATTTCTTTCTTAAGGATGCGATAATACCTCGTTGTGGTTTTAATTTGCATAATTTTGTGCCTTCCTTTTACTGTTAGGTTAAATACCTTTTAATGTGAGTGTTGGATATCCTCTGATATAATGCCTTATTCGCATTTTATGCCTATTTTTCTTCTGGGCTGTCCTTTTCTTACTGACTTATGGTCTAGCTACAAGATCTTTGTTGGTGGTTATATGAATACTCCAATAATGGTGTCTTTAAAAAATATATTTTTATTGATTTCAGAGAAGGAAGGGAGAGGGAGGGAGGGAGGGAGGGAGAGAGAGAGAGAGAGAGAGAGAGAGAGAGAGAGAGAGAGAGAGAGAGAGAGAGATGGAAGCATCAATGATGACAGAGAATCATCAATTGGCTGCCTCCTGCACACCTCCTTACTGAGAATTGAGCCTGCAGTATGTTTAGGAATTGAACCACTTGGTTCATGGGTTGATGCTCAACCACTGAGCCACACCAGCAGGGCATTAATGGTGTCTTTTGATGAACGAAAGATCTTAATGTAGTTCACTTGATTAATTTTATTTTGAAGGATTATTCTTTTTAAGTTTATTATGTTTTAACATATTCTTAAGTCTCAGAAATATAAGTGTTTGGTTAAAAGGTATGTACATTTTTTAGATTTTTGGTTTAAAGTTTACTTGCTCAGAGATAATTTTGTTGCATCATTCCAAGAACATGGCAGTTAATTAGTATAATTACAAGCTTAATACTGAAAATATTCTTTAGCTTTGATACAGAGGAGCATTTCTAGCAATTAGGAAAAAGAGATAAAGATCTAAAAAGCTGTTTTCTTTTTTATTACTTTAAGTCAGTCTGACTTGGACTTAAATTAGTGAAAATAAATTAAGGAAAATTTAATATAGTAGACGAAGGAACCCATGAAATTGATGAGTTAAACTTTTGTGGATGTCCTTTATAAATTTCTGAAGGTAAAGTCATGATCTTACCTAACATTCACATACTTTTATTCAAAGAAGACACCCCATCCCAATTTATCTCTATTCATCATCTCTTCTCTCCAAACTTCTTTATGTTCATTCATACTTATTCCTAGTTTCAAGATGTAAGATAGCTCCTAATTTTTCCTTAGGAATGGGTGGGGTTTAATTCTGAGACTCTACAACAGAGCCTGTGAGAAGAAGCATTTACTGGTTGAAATTTGGAATGGAGCGCTCCTCCATACTCTTGCTTCATGTTCATTAGCTTACTTTAGATCTTCATCATGTTCATTTCTGTCAGTGTGACTCTTCTTCCTCCAGACTTCCCATACTTAACAGAATGAAATCCCTAAAACTCAAATCATTCCCCTGACTACAGAGACTCCAAAACAATCAAAATCTTAATCCCTCAGCACACAGTGTGTTATCTGCCCTCTTGCTAGAGAGATCTCTAGCCCCCTCAATATACTCTCTTCCCCCTATGCCTGCTGAAATCTGTAGTTTCCTTGAGTTTGAAATATTCTTCCACAGTGTTCATTTTATTATCAACTATTTCCCACTGCCAACCCATCTGCCTGCTAGCTAATGACTTTTATTTTTTAGCTAACGTTTAAAACATATATATCTTTATTGATTTCAGAGGGAAAGAGAACAATGATGAGTTGCCTCCTGCACCTCACCCATTGGGGATCAAGCCCGAAATTCAGGCATGTGCCCTTGACCACAATCGAACCTGGGACCCTTCAGTCCACAGGCTGATGCTCTATCCACTGAGCCAAACCAGTTAGGGCAGATAACATCTTTTTTTTCTTTAAGAATTTATTTTAGTAAATTGATGTGAGAGAGAAATATCAATTGGTTGCCTCCCGCATGCACTCCTGACCAGGAATCGAACCTGCCACCTTTTGGTGTATAGGACAATGCTCTAACCAACTGAGCCTTACAGGCCAGGGCTTAGCTAACATCTTTTAAAACTTTTTGGAAGCCTATCTCCCTGATTCTTAATTCACTTTCTGTGCTCCATGCCATCTTAAGGACTTAGATGCTCCCTCTTGTGAGCTGCTGCATTTCTCTGTATTCCTCTCACTATGCTTTGTGGTATAATAGGCTTGACTTTTCTCCCCTACTCAGTTCAGCTCCTTGAGGCTAGGCCCATTTCCTACTCCTGATAACTATCCTCAAAAACTAGCATTTATAGGAGGCACCCATAAATATTTAGTGAATGATTGGATGCAAAGTTTTATCTCACTTTCTTGATATATGTTTGAAAAGAACTTGCTTAGAAAGGGAAAGCAATACATGTTGTTTAGAAATTACTACTATGCTTGGTTGATTTGTAGGGTTTTTGCTCAACCAAGTTTTCCTTACTGTCACAGAAAGATGCCCTGCAGTGGTCTCGCAATCCGGCTGCAGTGGAGGGAGAGGAGCCAGAGGACACAGCCGATGTAGAGAGCTGTGGGTCTAATGAAACCAGCACTGTGAGTGGAGAAAATGATGGTAAGTGCCCTTAACAAGATGGGTGAAGCGCCATACACAGTCATTAGGCACTAACCTTTATTCCCCTCCATTCCAGTATCACTTGATGAAACGTCTTCTAATGCGTCCTGTTCTACAGAATCTCAGAGTCGGCCTCTTTCCAATCCCAGGGACAGCTACAGAGCTTCCTCACAGGTAGGGAGGAGAGTTGGTGACGGGGGTGTAAGAGAGGCCAGGCAGATAGGACTGTCAGTCCTGTAATTAATTGTGAGTGTGTTTGAAGAATGGAGAAAATCACCATTTAAAAGTGGGCTGCAGAAAAAATGGGTCATAGATCTGACAACAGGGTGATTTGTGTGTTTTTTTCCTCCTCTTTACATGGCTGGATAGCCATAGAGAAGTAGAGCATTGTGCGGAATGTGGAGAACGGGAGCCTGGGAGTTAGTACCGTGTTTATCCGAAAATAAGACATCCTCCGAAAATAAGACCTAGCGCATGGAAAGACAAGACATCCCCTGAAAATAAGACCTAGCGCAACTTTGGGAGAAAAAACTAATATAAGACACTGTCTTATTTTCAGGGAAACAGAGTAGTTTGAATTTTGGCTCTTTCACTCACTAGTTTTGGGAACTTGGCAAATTCCTTATCTGTAACATGGGGATAATGATAGATTCTTCTTAGCGTGGGTGGTGCTTGGCACAGGGACTGGACCTGGCCCAATAACAGTGTTGCTGTTAGCATTACCTGCCCGAGTTTGCCGAATCAAACTCCGCTCTCTAAGACAGTGAGTGGAGAGGTAGTCGAGAGGGACTGCTGCTGTGGCCTTGCCGGTGACTCAGACTCTTTGGGTTCCCCTGGGAATATAGGCAAACAAGCAAAAGAAAAAGACGGGGGTGATGCTGCCTCGAGTTGTCCTGACTCCTCTGAAGGTAAACGGGGCCCACGTGGAGTCTGCGTCAGGTATGTGTAAGATCTTCATTGTGGTGCCTCTTCCTCAGCTCCTGGGGCTGCCTCCCAGAGGCAGCAGTTTCTGACCTAGTAGTGCGATGCCTGTGGAGTCGGGAGACCCGCCTCTGGCAGCAGGGCGCTGTGGTGGCGAGACCTGACCTAGGTTCCAGTGCCGGGCTCTGCCGTGCCCTCCCCTTTGCCTCTCAGGGTGGCTGTGAAGGCCGGATGGAGTGTGCAGGTGCTTTTTGTAAAAGGGGCAGTGCTGTGCAAACTAAATGGCAGTTTGGCATTCTTACATGTTATTTTAAAGCCAGTCCATGAGGTGTTGAGCTCTGACAGCCCAAGGCTGGACTATGGAAGCCCCTGGTATAGCTGGCCGCACCTCAGGGAGAGTTGGGAGAAGGGAGCTTTTGTCTGAGAGCCATGGGTATGGCGGGTGATACTTTTGACCAGTGAAATGCTGTGCCTTCAGGGTTCTCGGGCCGCCACGCTGATGGCGAGAGTGGCAGCCCCTCCAGCAGCAGCAGCGGCTCTCTGGCCTTGGGCAGCGCTGCTATCCGTGGCCAGGCCGAGGTCACCCGGGACCCTGCCCCGCTCCTGAGAGGCTTCCGGAAGCCGGCCACAGGTGAGTGGCTTGGCACTCATTTCTTTGCCTGTAAAGGGGGTCCCTGCAGGCCAAGTGACATGAGGAAGTTACTCCTTTTACCAGTTTACCTTGGGTGGCCCTCTATTTCATTTGGCTCTCCCACAGTAGATTATCTCTGCTAGACTGAGAGAGAACTCCTGATGGGCAGAGATGGTGCCACATTGCTGTGTGTCCTTGGAAGGGCCTAGTCTGCCTGCTTTAGTGGTCCTTCTCAGTCAGTGTCTGAGTGAGTGAAAACTACTTCTGAGCTTCTCAGTGAAGAATTCCAACGTCCGTTTCTTTCTTTGGTAACATCCCGCCATATTTGTTCTCAACATCATAGTGTCTGTCAGCTGTCCTTTTCTGTAGCCCCAGTCAGCATGCTGAGTGGAAGCCTAAGTTCAATTTGGGAGATGCAAACAAATTTGGTAGTGTGCACCTCCCATGCCCAGTAGGTTTACTTACAAGGCCAATACACTGTTTGCTGTTTTAAGATTTATATCTCAAAGCCCATGTGCTGGCCACAAAAATCCATTAAGAACTAGCAGTAGCTTGTGAAATTAGAATAAACCATTGCCCAAGTCTGAACTAGGTCTGCTTTTCCAATTCCTCAGCAGTGCTCAATCTAAGATGAACAGGTCTCTATTCTAAGTGATTAAAATAAAATAAAAAAGTAACATTGGCTGAGGCTTCTGTGAGAGGTATTGACATTTTCAGGGGCTTTAAACAACCCTTAGTACTTTCTGCACGGAGATCATACCTCTTCGGCCCATTCATGAGGAGGCTTCTGCAGATTTTCCCAGAGTACATAGTAGATTTACTTTTAGACAACTTCCATCATTTCACCAGCTGACTCTGTGGAACTTGAGGGAAGGTCAGGGCCTGCCCTGGCCTGGTTGTGTGGGGAAGAGTGTCCTCTTCAGGCTGTGACAGAGCTTAGTACGGTCTTATATGAGAGGATGCAAGCCTAATGTTCTCTTGGGTTTGATGCCAATGACAGTCACGTGGGAAGAATAATTGTAACATAAAGGTTAGGGTGTACTGTGTAGTCGAGTAGATTGTATACCAATAAGTTTTGGGTAGTTTGGGTGCCATCGAAGTTTTTCCCTACAGTTAGCATTTGTTTCTTCTGCTTTAAGAAGCTGAAAATGTGTACATTGCTTTTTATTACTTCAAAAATCACAGGTCAAATGAAGCGTAACAGAGGGGAAGAGGTAGATTTTGAGACACCTGGGTCCATTCTTGTCAATACCAATCTTCGGGCACTGATAAATTCTCGGACCTTCCACGCCCTGCCATCCAACTTCCAGCAGCAGCTCCTCTTCCTCCTGCCCGAAGTGGACAGACAGGTACGGATAGGTAGCCTCTTCAGTGCTTCTCTCTGGGCGAGCTTCTGTTATCTAAGTTTTTATTTACCAGGTCTTTTGCCTGATCCTTCTAGGTGGGGACGGATGGCCTGTTGCGTCTCAGCAGCAGTGCGCTGAATAATGAGTTTTTCACCCATGCGGCTCAGAGCTGGCGGGAACGCCTGGCTGATGGTAAGTAGGCTCTCTCATCTCAGATAGTTTGAGAGGTACCTGCCATGTGTGGTATCATTTGTTTTCTAAAAACCCCATTTTTACCAATTTCTCTTTTTCCCCAAGGGGTATTTAGTGTAAGGCAGGTTTTCCTCACAACACTAATAAATGTTGCAGGTGTTAATGTGCTTCATGGCTTTCTAAGGTACAGGGTATTGGGGCTTTCATTGTTTTGTGTGTATATATCCATTCTCATTGCCTCTTCATCATCAAACCTGTCAACTCCTATTGTTTCCATTAAACATGCAGTTGTCTGGGTGGGTGGAGGAAAGTGCACCTGAGGCATTGAGCTACAATATTAATCTTTATCAGATGCTCTGTTTTTAGACATCGCCATTTGGAGTGACTGTTAGCTTCTCTTAATTTAGTTTTGTGGGGAAGCTGCAAGGGGAGTGTGTTGGGAAGTCTCAGACCTCTTCCAGGTCCAGTGATTGACTAGGAGGATTCACAGCACTCAGCATAGAGTCTTCTTTATGGCTGTAGTTTATTACAGTGAAAGAATACAGAGCGAAATCAGCAAAGGTGAAGTCCAGGGAAACCAGAAGCAAGCTTTCCAGGTCCTCCTCTCCCAGTAGAATCACACAGGATGCACTCATTCCCCCAGCACCGAGCTGTGACAGCACATGTGAAACGTGGTCCACCAGGGAAGCTTGTTAAAGTCTTGGTGCCCAGGGTTTTATTAAGGGCTGATCAAGTAGCATGCCTGTGCCTGGCATATACCCAAATTCCAGATTCCCCAAAGGAAAGCAGTTGCCCCCCACAAACCATATTGTTTACAGAAACAGTTTAGACACAGTGAGCTGCTCATATCAGTTTTGGGGTTGGGAACCCTCCCCAAATCCAGGTTCCCAGATGTCGGCCAAGGGCCAACCTTGTAAGCAGCCCTTTCTAAGGATAAGCAATCAGGCCTGCTAGGTTAACTTTTTTCTGCACAGGAAGTGAGAATGGTTCTTTGTTTTTTTTCTGCTCCTTTGAACAACGTGTTGCTGTTTTGAAGACTAAATTTCCCTTGTAACAGACATGTTAGTTTTGTCCTGAGAAAAGCATGATGTGAGAGATACTTTAGAGGAGACAGGAACCAGTGTGAAGATAGTGAGGGTTAAAAAAAAATCTCTAAACTCATCAAAGTCATATGTATTTTGAAAACTCAGAAAGTAGAACTACTTTCCGTGAATATCCTGAATGCATGTACGCAAAAGTTTTATTTCTCTCTAGGTGAATTCACTCATGAGATGCAAGTCAGGATACGACAGGAAATGGAGAAGGAAAAGAAGGTGGAACAATGGAAAGAAAAGTTCTTTGAGGACTACTATGGACAGAAGTAAGGCACTTGGTGGCTGTGAGTCTTGGTCTGGGATTTAGGGGGATAAAGGCAGATGTTCTCCAAATCATGCATACTTTTGTGTTGGGTGAAAATGTGGCGATGGCCTGATGTGGCTCGTGTAGCCTAATGCCATGGGGAGGAAGCTATCAGAGCCTACGTTAATATGATGCACCGTTTAGATTCACTTTGTTCTGAGATATCTAATATCTGAGTGTGACATTCATGTAGATAAAATAAGCATGCTTTCTCTGCCCTGTAACTGACGGTGTGAGTTTGGTTTTCAGGTTGGGTTTGGCCAGAGAAGAGTTGTTGCAGCAGAACGTGGGCCCGGAGGAGGCTGAAATCAAGAGCGACCTGCGTGTCCCAGGAGGATCTGCACGGTCACAGCGCGGTCCAGCCACCCGGCAGCGAGACGGGCATTTCAAGAAACGCTCTCGGCCAGATCTCCGAACCAGGGCCAGAAGGAATCTGTACAAAAAACAGGAGCTAGAACAAGGAGGGATCGTTAAAGACACACAGTCTGTGACACCCGACATCCCCCTCTACAAGGATGGGGAGGCTAAGACTGACTCAGCAGGGGCAGGCAGTCCCCACCTGCCTGGTACATCCTCTGCAGTGCCTGACTCCGAGAGCCCCAGATTCACAGTGGAAGCGGGGGCTTCTCAAATCCAGACCAATCCTGACGACTTGCCACGGGCCTCTGCCTCTCCAGACAGAATTCCCAGCTTGCATCAGGAGACTGTTGACCAGGAACCTAAAGATCAGAAGAGGAAATCCTTTGAGGAGGCAGCCTCTGCATCCTTTCCCGAAAAGAAGCCCCGGCTTGAAGATCGTCAGTCCTTTCGTAACACAATTGAAAGTGTTCACTCCGAAAAGCCACAGCCCACCAAAGAGGAGCCCAAAGTCCCGCCCATCCGGGTAGGAGGCCGTTTCCCCTTGGGGGCCAGGAGATTGGTGGAGCCCCTTTGCAGGACCCTTGTGTTGATTAAGTGGGCGTGTAGAGCCCTCTACAAGAGAGCCATTCCTGAGACCAGTTTGACAATTGGGGATCAGGGTCTTCCCTGCTTCACTGGTTTGTTCCCTCTGTTGAAGTTATCTCTAGAGGTCAGAATCCTGTGGGGGGTTACATTTTTTATTAGGTGGTGGTAGGTTCTTTGTGTAGTGACTCCCATAGTCCCACCAGAAATTAAATTTAGAAGTGCCGCATGTAACAGTTCTTGAGCAGAGCCTTCTGAGAATGGTGTGCTGTTGTGGACCGCCATTTTACCACGACAGATTCATTTTTAACACATTGTGGACGATCACAAGAATTCTCCCTTCATATTACACAGTGTTTTACAAAGTATCATACTTTAAAAAGGTATTAGCTTGTAAGAACATGTAATATATAACTTCAGGATGTAATGGGTATTTAATTTTAAAGCGTGCCTTTAACATTTATGTAAAACTTTTGTACTCGTTCAATAGAAACTTATCTGGCCACTGGGTAAAGCTAGCAATAAAACTACTGGTCCGCAATGTGTTAAGGGAAATGATTTAATTCTCTAGACTCGCAATTTAGCTTTACAGTGCCTAGGTCAGAACACACAGTCAATTAAAACTGTTTTCTAATTCTTCTCTTGCAGATACAACTTTCACGTATCAAACCACCCTGGGTGGTTAAAGGTCAGCCCACTTACCAGATATGCCCCCGAATTGTCCCCATCACGGAGTCCTCCTGCCGGGGCTGGACTGGTGCCAGGACCCTCGCAGACATTAAAGCCCGTGCTTTGCAGATCCGAGGGGCGAGAGGTCACCACTGCCATCGAGAGGCGGCCACCACTGCCATCGGAGGGGGGGGTGGCCCGGGTGGAGGTGATGGCAGGACCACCGATGAGGGAGGTGGCAGAGGCAGCAGCAGTGGTGATGGTGGTGAGGCCTGTGGCCACCCTGAGCCCAGAGGAGCCCCGAGTACCCCTGGAGAGTGTGCGTCAGATCTACAGCGAACACAACTACTGCCGCCTTGTCCTCTAAATGGGGACAACACCCAGGTTGGAACCGCTACACCCAGAGCCAGGAGAGAGCACCTGGCTTCTCTCAGAGAGGAGGAGAGCTGCTCACTGCAGAGGGCACCAGATGCAAGCAGGCGAGAAGATGTCTCCCAGCTCGCCATCGCTCCCACTGGGGACCAGCCATGCCAGGCTTTGCCCCCACTGTCCTCCAAAACCACAGCCCCCGAGAGAGCAGTTGAGCAGCCTACATTGCATCTAGATGTTAGAACTGAAGGTGAGTCTAATATCACTTCCTGGGAAAGGGATGATGAGGAGCAAAGACCCACTCTTCCCCCTGACAGTGGTACTATTCAGTCTCTGGTGGGAGATGCTGTATTAGAAGGAGGAACTGGCCAGGCTCTGGACCGGGACGGTGATCCAACCGTGAAGGATCCTGTGAATGCGACCCCCAGTTCTACCCCTGATTTGTCACTGACTGGCTGCCTACAGGACAGACCATTAGGACTTGGTGACTCATGCCCACCCATGAAGGGAAGTGCTACTCAACAAGAAGAACTGAAAACCGAGGCTTTCTTCTCTCATGTGGAACAGCCCGAGCCAGGCTCCAGGGAGAACATTCCATCTGTCCAGCCCCAGGTTGGAGAAGAGTGGGAGAAGGCTGCATCCCTCATTCCTGCATTGCCTGGGGGTTTGACAGCTGAAGATGGTTTGGATCTCCCTAGCTGTCCTTCACTTGGGACAGTGCCTTCTCACGGGTGCAGTGACAGCCTAGGTAATGAATGCAAACAGGTGGAAGTTATAAAAGTGAAAATCAATGGAGACTCTGAAGCACTGAGTCCTCACAGTGAGTCCACCGACACAGCCTCTGACTTTGAAGGCCACCTCTCTGAGAATAGCAGTGAGGCTGACCCCACTGAAGCCACAGTGATGTCCTTGGTGGTGGACAAAGAGGAGAAACACGATTGGAACCACTCTGCCTCACTCGCCAAAGTGAATGGTGACCATAGTCCGGTTAAAAGGACAGACAGGATGGTTGCTCCTCAGAGCTGGGTGTCTCGCGTATGCGCAGTCCCCCAAAAGATCCCAGATTCCCTGCTGCTGGCCAGTACCGAGTACCAGCCGAGGCCTGTGTCCCTTGGCAGGCCTGCGTCCTCAGTGGAGGCCACTAACCCACTTGTGATGCAGTTGCTGCAGGGCAACTTGCCCCTAGAGAAGGTTCTTCCTCCAGCCCTCTCTGGCAGCAAACTGGAATCCCCACGACTCCCACTTGCCAAAGAGCAGGGGATGGGATCTTTGCAAGATCCAGGGGGGAACAGTTGTGTAGTTGGAAGAGCTTTGAAGGAACCTCTTCTACCCAATAGCCGTGAAGCCAACACTGGTCTTGCCAGACTGGAGGCCACCCAGGCTCCTGGAACGCCCCCAAAGATTTCCAAGATGGTCCCAAGTTCAGATTCCCTCTATCCAGTGACCAATCCGACAGCTGCCTCTGGGAAAATAGAAGTGGATTCCAAAGAGCAGTTCTCTTCCTTCAGTTGTGAAGAACAGAAGAAAGGCCGAGATCTGCCCCAGTGCAGTAATTCAAATGCTGCCCCAGGCAAAAGTCCAGGAAATCTCACTACCTCGAGAGCCCCTTGTTTCTCATCTCCAAATGTGATCTCCTTGGGTCCTGATCAGACAGGCCGGGCCCGGGGTGATCAGCACAGTGCTGGAGGTCAAGGGAAGAAGCTCTTTGGCTCCAGGAACCTGGCTGCAGCCCTTCAGTGCCCCAAGCCTGTGGAGCCAGTGCCGCTGCCCGCTGATGCCCCTCCTGGATTTCCCAGTAGGAAGTTGGGGCCAAATAAAAACTCTGTGTCTGGTGGGGTACAGACCGCCAGGGAAGACTGGGCTCCAAAGCCACCACCTGCCTCTGTTGGCAGCATCAAGAGTGAAAAGACTTTAGTGGGGGCGCCTCTCAAGGCAGATGCAGAGAACAGAAACGAAGCTGGGCCTGGGCCTCGGGATCTGGTGGATCACTTGCAAGCGATGCCCTTTGTCCTTGACCTGCCCTTCTGGAAACTGCCTCGAGAGCCTGGGAAAGGGCTCAGTCAGCCTCTGGAGCCTTCTTCTATCCCCTCCCAACTCAACATTAAACAGGCATTTTATGGGAAGCTTTCTAAACTCCAGCTAAGTTCCACCAGCTTTAATTATTCCTCCAGCTCCCCAGCCTTTCCCAAAGGCCTTGCTGGAAGTGTGGTGCAGCTGAGCCACAAAGCAAACTTTGGTGCGAGCCACAGTGCATCACTTTCCTTGCAAATGTTCACCGACAGCAGCACAGTGGAAAGCATCTCGCTCCAATGTGCGTGCAGCCTGAAAGCCATGATCATGTGCCAGGGCTGTGGTGCGTTCTGTCATGACGACTGTATTGGACCCTCCAAGCTCTGTGTATTGTGCCTTGTGGTAAGATAATAAATTATGGCCATGGGAAAAGTTGTATATTTAGTGTGTGTATTTTGATAATGATTGATCTTAAGCCTGTATACAGAATATCATTGATATAGTAGACTGTCTCTTCAGGCAGGAGCACTCTTGCCTCTGCCTAAAACTTATAGTGCTAAAGGCCTCTGTCACTGAGCAACCTTCCTGTCTTGCTGGAGGGGCTTCCCACAGGGCAACTGGTTGGGCTGCAACTGGCCCGCTGAGCCCTCGTGTAGACAGAGCCTAGTGAGGTGTAGGGGCCTGCCTGACGCCCAGAGGGACCTGAAGTTGAAGAAAGAAGGTTGTTCTCCACACAGGGAACTAACCGAGCTGTCAACACAGCTGAACTAAGTAGAAATGTCAGTCTTCCACCGCCCCCTTCCTGCCACCTTACCTCCTGCTGTTCTGGGGAGGTGATGGCTGGGGAAGAACCATCACAGGGTTAAGATAACTCCCACCAGGGGGCTCAAGTACCTGCTGACCTCAGGGTCACAGTTCATTCTGATGCCAGTTGATGGATTTAACCTTTGGTTCAGTTACTGAAGCAAATATGGGACTTCGCTGACTCATTACAACCCACTGGCCCACGGGAGCTTTTGGAACCTTTGAGTAGACCTGCGTGGACAATAGGTCATCTATCTTAAAACCCCACCTGTAGACCTTGTAAGTCAGATGTCCAGATGTTTGGCAGGTGAATGCCTCTGCCTGACACCTTCCCGGTCACTTTGGACTCATGGGAGCGGGCATCTCCACACACCTATGTATGTGAAAAATCATTTTACATTTCAAAGCAGTGTGTGTTTCTTATTTTTATATTTTTAACTCTATACTTGGATGTATAAAGTGAATTTTTTGGCTTCTGTAAGTATGCTCTATGCACCTCTAATGTTTTATCATGTATTTATATGTTGTACACAGTACTGGCCGATTCTGTAAATGGATGTATTATATAGACAACACGAACGTCTCTCCCTTACTTTACATTTCGGGCATCATTGCATTAAAGTGGTGTGATAGACTTCTCTCCACCTGTGTCAGAGCCACTGCATGCTGTGCTGCCCGACCTGGGTGATTAACTGGTCATCTGCCAGGTTGGCCCGGTGCCCTGTCACGGTCACCCAGGGGACCTGCTGCAGCCTGCAGAGCCAGAGTCAGCCTGCCTGTCCACTGCTGAGCAAATGCATCTTGCTCCTCACATCTCTTCTCCAATCTTCACTGGCTGCTCACTGCCATATGTGACAAATCACCACCACCAGTGTTAAGTGCTTCTGAACTCGAGGGTGAGTGCCCTGGGCAGCCCCACGTGGGCCTTCAGATCTGGCTCCAGGGCCACCGCCTGTCAGCAATACCTGGGACCGTGCTCCTCGGGGCCGTAGAGCTCATTTTGACAGCAGGTGGGGGAAGAAACGGGCAGGCCTGCTGCCTGCCTCTCCCCAACACATTTCTAACAAATAGATGTCTCCATAGTTGTCTTTCCCACCCTGCTTCCTGCCTTATTTCTTGTACCTCAGCTTCTTGTGGAGTTGAGTCCTTGTTTAACCCCAGTCTCCCTGTGTGAGTGCTTAGGTGTGAAGTATAAAATTGGTATGACTTCAGATCTCATTTCATCTGAGAGGTCTTCCCCATTCCCATTTCATCCAGCCTGGCATTTTTTGTCATCTGAAGCATGAGTGAGAAGTTGGCAGTGATGTGGTGGTGATTTAAATGCAGTATTGGCCTAGTCCAAGTTGTCAACTTTAAGCGTCTGTTTACCAAAGACGGGGAGCAGAGGCCCAAGCGTGTTTGATCCTCTTCTTCCTTCTGTTGTGACCTTTGAGGCCACTCTAGGGTCTAGTCCATGGGGCTGCCCAGAGAAAGCGCTGCTCTTGTATGTCTCCTGTGGTTTGGAAAAATAAACCTGTACAACCTGCACTCGGTCTCCGTCATCTTCTGTGGCTGCCCTCCCCCCGCCCGCCCCGGAGGAGAGGACGGTTCAGCTGGAGAGGAGAAGCTGCATATGCCGGCTCCCTCACCTTGGCTCGGAAGCTCGTGTGGTGTAAGGAGCTCCTTTGTGAGGTGAGACTTGGAGGCATAACTTGTCAATTTCACTCTTCAGACTGACTTGGCAGGCTCCCACTGCACTGGAAGCGGAAATGAATGAAAGAGGTGAGGATGCTCATCTCCACTGCCTCACTGAGCCTGAGATTGCTCGAGAGCTTCCTAATGGCCGATGACCACCTGAGGGAGGGTGAACAGTTCTGACCTTGAAAAGCCATGAACATGGATGGACATCTGTGCAGCAGCAGCCAGCAGTGAGGGAAGTGCTGCCTGCAGACCGAGGCTGAGAGAGAGCCAGCCTGCAGGGGTTGACTTCAGTCCTCAGACATACCTGGAGTACTTAAATACATGATTCTGTGCTTCGTAGAATCTAAGTATGCCGAAAGTAAAAAACAACACGATGGGAAGTAAAGATGAACTAAAAGAAGGACCCGTTGGCTTGTTTCCTATGAGTGGGAGGAAACAGACTGTGGTGGGATCCCTCAGGGCAGTTGAAGCTGCAGTTGGTGGTGCTGCGGGTGTGAGTGGGCAGCCCCCTGGTGGTGAAGATGTGTCCATGTGCCCTCATGTCAGGGTCTGCAGGAGTTCAGAAGGCATTAGGGTCCAGAGTTGCATCTCATCAGCGAGGCAGAATAGTGCGGAGGGTTGGAGTACAGACCCTGCTGTCTACTCACTGTGATTGCCAGTTACTCAGCCTCTGCCAGCTTTTCCATCTCTGAATGGGGTTAGTATCTCCATAAAGCTATTAGGGCCTGGCGCACAGTAAGTACCCCAGACTGTTAAATGCACCAAGCCAGACAGTCACCACAGAATTTATAGTGGAAGCTATAGGGCTCTCCCTGGACCCTCACCCCGAGGGGAGCTGTGGCGGTGCAGGCCTGTGGTGGACATCTGGTCATGGCCTCATGCTGTAGTTGTTGAATACACAGCACAGTGTTTAGAGATGGAGTGCTTGGTGGTGGAGACATTTCCTTCAGAGGACAAGGAAACCTAATGCTTCAGAATATGAAAACTTCAGTGGCCTTTTTGAGGTGTCATTATGTCCAACCTGCTCTTGAGAAAGACCCAGCCTGAGGGGTGTGTGTGCTTAACAGAGTAGCCCTCCTGCATCAGGGGCTTGGGGGAGCAAGCATCTGCCTGCCTGTGCCCTGAGAGGAGGTGGCACAGGCTGTGTTGTCCTCCTGTATGGACTTTGACCTTGGAGATTAACACTTTGTATGCCATTAGTGTCTATAGATGCAATTAAATTCAAAATATCGTGGCGTGTGGGGATGGTTTCTGATTTGGACGTGTGGCAGTTAGCTGGTTAATAGTTGAAGCCAAACCTTGATAGTGCCTAATGCTTCCTCTCATCTCTATGGATCAATTTGTTGATTTTGTTTAATTATTTTTATTTTTAAAAATATATTTTTATTGATTTCCGAAAGGGAGAGAGAAACATCAATGATGAGAATCATTGATTGGCTGCCTCCAGCACGCCCCCACTGGGGATACAACCCAGGCATTTGCCCTTGATTGGAATTGAACCCGGGACCCTTAGTCTGCAGGTTGACGCTCTATCCACTGAGCCAAACCAGCTAGGGTTCTATGGATCAATGTGAAAGCCTGGAATAAACATCTCTACCAAAAGGTGGACAGAAGTATAAAAAAAGAAGACTGGCCTGTGTGGTTCAGTGGTTAAGCATTGACTCATGAACCAGGTCATGATTGGATTCCTGGCCTGGGTTTCGGGCTCCTTCCCCAGCAGGAGTATAGGAGGCAGCCGATCGATTATTCTCTTCGTTGATTTATCTATCTCCCTCTCCTCTCCTCCTGCACACCACACACTGGGGATGTGCCCGCAACCAAGGTACATGCCCTTGACTAGAATCGAACCTGGGACCTTCCAGTCCGCAGGCCGACGCTCTATCCACTGAGCCAAACCGGTCTTGGCTAATTTAGAAAATTTTTTTAAGGAGAGTAACAAAAAGCTGCCAGTGTAGTGGCTCTTGGCCTTCTGGGAAGGAACACAATGGGAGCCTGATGGAATGATGGAAGGTCTGGGCCCTCTCTCCAGGAATGCGAGTTGTAAGTTGTAAGTTGTGCATATTATCAGGGTGCCAGAGCTCCTTAGGCACCTGGGGCCTCTCACTTAAGAGCCTTTGATGATAAACCTAATCTGAGTTTATTCAAGAGATCAAGGAGGGGAGAAATGACTAAGTTTCGGTGACTACTAACCTGTAGTACATTTTAAAGTACTTAAATTTTTCTTTTACTTGTCAAGGTTTGTTATGCTGCTTTGAGTCAGGTCCTGTTATCATTGTCTCCGTGTATCTGGCCTCTACAACTGAAAGATCTTTGTTTTTAGTATTTCCTGAAGTGAGCCAGAAACCAGGACTTAAAGATGCTCCCTTGATGTCGTTTGGGCTGTGATGGTATGTATGACAGAAGTTAGCTAGCGTTTCTGGGAACTGGATTTATTTACTGTAAGACACCATGAAGCAATCTAAATTCAGATCTCTAAAAGGTCAGAATTAAAAATGAAACCATTGCCACTTCTGTTGTGTACACTGGTTTCCTAAGTTTACCAGTCTTTGTGACATTTGCAGCCAGACCAGTTTTGTACTTTCAAAACTGAGGGGTTTTTTTTGTGTGTGTGTGTGTGTGTGTGTGTGTGTGTGTGTGTTATAATTGGGGTAAATGGCCAGAGGAGGTCAGGTGTGTGAGATGAACTACAGTGTTGCTCCAGGTTTCCTTCCTATAGTGCATGCGTGTTCTTCCCCGTCCAGCGAGTGCAGTGTGGCGGCCTGCTTGGTCGCTGTGATATGCTTTCCCTGCTCTAAGGGGCACTCCTTTTCGACGTCCTGGACATTGTGGCAGCCATGGTCGGGAGCTCCGTTAAAGAAGACGGGGATCCAGCAGTGCCTCCGTTCTCCAGCGCCTTCTCTGGTCCCAGGATCCCGGTGTTCTCATGGAGCTGTGGCTTCTTCCGAGGTAAGTGCCGTCCTGGTCGACCAGTGCGATTGTGTGTGGCTGGTCTGGATGCTGTAGGTGTCGTCCCAGGTCGTTGGGGTGTATGGTCCTTGGTAACGCTCAGCAGCGGTGGATTCAGGACAGACCTTTTCACGGTACTGAGGATGTGCTGCCCGTGGCCCCCACGGATAGGGTCTGAAAGGTTCCCTGCTTTGGCTGGACTTACTACTATGGGTCTGAATCTTAGCCCCCAGGTGCACTCCGGGGTGTTCAAACCATTAGCTCTTCTCCTTTTTAATGTATTTGGCAGCTGCACAGAATTTCTATTTTAAATAGATTATTCTGCCATGACAAAAAATGTTTTGAAAACAACTTGCATATTGTGTGTGGTGTGTGACAGGCACAATTTTAACAGTAAAACTTACGTTTATGTATTTAACGCGGTCAAATTTGTTTTTAAACTCATGCCAGTTTTGTTCCTACCCATATTCCTGTACGTTTTCCTTTAAAGTTTAATCTAAGTGATACGTATAGGATGCAAAAAGTAAGTACACATCTCTGGAAGAAGCAGCCTTTTTGTTCCCTTCAGGGCGGGACTGGGGGATGTCAGCAGTGAAGGTTCAGGACCAGTTTCCCAGGCCAGCCCGTGGGCCTGGCAGGCGGGTTTGGTTTCTGACGGTTGAAGAGCTGCGCACTGGGGAGGGGGACAGGCACGGTTTACAGGCAAATGGTTGAGTTGAAGACCTGGCGTGTCACCGGCGGAATTTAGGCGAGGCGTGCCCCGTGCGCCCTGCTGACTCTCTGCCAGTGGAGGCAAGGGCACCTCTCTGGGAAGGTCATGGCGACAGGCGCTTGGCGAGCACCAGGGAAGATGCGTTTCCCTCCCTTCTAGCAGGCCGGGTGCCGGAGGACCTTCCCTGTGCTCGCTGCTGGGCTAAGCAAAGGTGGCGTCTCCCATTGCGGGGGTGTTTCAGTGCCCAGCGAGGTTTGGAAGAGGTGTAGCTGGCAGTGTGGCTGTGAGAGGACACGTGGAAAGGACACGTTCAGTTTGTTATTCAGTGTTTATTAAGTAGATTCAGTCTTATATATGATATACAGATTCAAAAGAAAAAGGATTCCACATACTTATGAAATCAGTGCATTTAGCAAGTAATACCATGGAGAAACAGCTCGATTAACAGCTCATTGGTCTTTTGTTAAGTGAGGGGAGAGGGAGTTGGCCTGTGCTAGTCATTCCACAAACAAAACAGAATTTAGTTGCATCACATAGAGAAGACACAGTCTAAGAATTAAAATATTGAGCCACATTTACTGGAAAAACTCACTATATAGAACACAAAGGATTTTTATAGAGCGTTGAAGAGGAAGTTCTCACCTGCTTAGAAGAGCCACGTTAAGTTGCATAGGTGCATATCTGTAAAAATATAATTTAGAGGTGAAGCCACTGATTAAGTAATAAAGAGTCACCTTTAAAAGTTGGTGCCATCCATCGTTTGCCTTAAGTGCCATATGCTTATCGTCTGGAGCCCTCTGCCCCTCGCCAGAGGTGATGCCTCCAGGAGAACCTTGAAGTGCCTTCACGTCTGCACTGGAGACTCTTCCAGTCTCCAGCCTCGCCCAGGTAGGGAGCTGGCGCTCTCCCAGCACCGTCTGAATGGTGCCAGAGGACTGACGGCAACCTGCCGCCGAGGCTGCTGGGAGAACCATCTCCACCCACAGCTGTGCAGCCCAGGCCTGCTTCACTGCCCACCTGCCGTGCAGTCCCCGCCGATGGCGGGAGGCCTCTGTCCCGGGCCTGCCTCTAAGCGGACCACATGCAGGCGCATGCGGGCCATCTGCTTACACAGAGATTTTTCTAAGCTTAGAAAAGTGTGTTTCGGTAAATCCGAGATCTGTGTGTGGTAGGTTTGTTTTTGTTTTTAGGTGGAAACATAAGTAAAAAGTGAGAGGTTTTTGTTTCGTGGCTTTGCTAAGCAGATGAGCATAGTGAGGTGCACCTTCCTCCTCAAGAGCGAGTCTGCAGAACACACGGGGCTGGGGCATCTGTACATGTAAACAGTACACTTTCACTGAGTCCAAAATTAGGAGCAAAAATACAAAGGTTCACATTGGTCTTAGGTAGATACAGGCGAAAAAGGATTGAGCTGTTTAGCCCAGAAACAACGAAAACAAAGTTTCTAAAGCACCACTAAATTATATAAAAATCAGACCATGGGCGGATTGAAACTGGTATTCTGGTGAAATACTTTACTATCTTGTAAAAAGTTTTACAAAAAATTACAAATTAAATGTATCAACCCTCTGAGTTCAAAGCAGCATTTTGAAAATGAACTGGTAGTTAATCCTGTAACCACCCCTGGAGTCGTAAGTGGCCCTTGGGAATAGGGATGGCTGGGTTCCACCTGTTTGAAGTCCTCTAACCCCCCTGCCTGCCTCTCCCCCCAACCCCTGCCCCCTCTGCTGTCCTAGGATGTGCAGTCTGTTCGTCAAAGAGGTGAGGGTAAATGAGTTTCAGATATGCCCCTCTTTCTGGTCTAAGACCAATCCCCATTCTCTGGATTCTGCCTCTCTCCTCTCGGGATCAGGCCCCTGCAAAGACTCTGGGACTGGTGTGTTCTACTCGCATTATCTTTTACACTTTGGGTCCCAGGTGACTGACTGGTTCTGGAGGGCTTCGGGAGAAGGCTGCCCCTGGGGTGATGGGAGGAGAGGAGGGGGGGTGGGAGTGAGGCTCAGCAGAACCAGTTCTTAGGTACTCTCCAAGCCAGGCAGAGAGGGACTGGGCTGAAGCTGCATCTTTTAAAACAAAAGCCAAAGAGAACAAGTTCCCTGACTGGACTGTTTCACACAGTGACTCACTCCCGATGCTGCCCTCTCCAGGGCTTCTGGCGCAACTACAGTGGGAAGGACCCCACCTCAGACCCGCCCTGGGGAGCCACAGGGACCAGCGCCACCGGTGTCCCTTTCCTTTCTTACACACACGGAGCCTCCGCTCTTACCGCAGCTTTCGGTCGGCTGAAGGTGATCGGCTAGGGCAGCCTAAACTCAGAAAAACGCGGCTTCAAACTGTAGCTTATGTGACCTTTAGTCTAATCCGTGTGTGGTGGGGCAGGAGCCCCTTCCCCAGTCCTCCTCATCCTGGCTGTTAGGAAAGCAAACCGTTCATGCCTGGCGTGGGCACTGCCTCTGGGAGGAGAAATGACATGTTAAGCAATTGATACCAGAATTCTAAGGCGGCGATTGTCTCTGCCAGTTTTTAACATTAAGATTTCACAAATTGCCTGGGGTAACATTTTGCAAAAGATCTACTGATTACTTTGTAATATTGTTCACACACAAAAATAAATATTTACACAAATTAAAACGTCAGGGAGTGTACTGAGCAGGTGGAGGATGGCTGTGCAGATGGCTGGGTGTGGGGGAGGCCGTGGGCACTGGGGTTTGTGCTGTGCTAAGGGGGAGTCTCGGGTGTCCTGGCCCCGACCGGAGGCCTGGGGGTGGGTCAGATGCAAGGCAGAGGTGGTGTGGTGGGATGGGGTGTTGGAGGCCACTTGAGAGAGAAAAGCCCACCCCAGCCTCTCGGGGCTGGACGCAGGCACAGGGTGGGACAGCCACACGGGCTCCCGCCCGGGCCCTCCTGAGGGTGGTCTGCCAGTGCCGGGAGGCAGCCGGCTGTGGAGAAGCTGGTTCGAGAAGGGATACCTACTCTGGGGTCAGGTGGCTCTCAGTGGCCGTCCCAGGGTCACTCGGCCCCGGCTCCCTGGGGCCTCTTTGCTCTGAGGGAGGAAAGGCAACAGAGGGCTTCTGCCAGCTCTGGGCAGGGGCGGCCGCGGAGCTGCGGTCATGGCTACGGAGTGTTGCACGGAGAGGCCCGGGGGCCTGCTGAGGTCTGGGCGAATCCCTGGTTTAGCAGCTCTGGTAGGTATTGCACTGAGCAAGAGGAAGTGCCTGTCGGGAGGAAGGAAACCAGGCCAGCCTTTTCTTTTGCCCCTTTCACACTCCAGGATCAGAGGCTTCTTCCAGGACTGGTCCCTCCAGAAGGGCTGGTCTTAGGAGAACCCAAGTGGCTACTCTGGTGGACGATGGCCCCTCATTTCCACCACAGCGGCCGGGGATGGGAACTGAGCCCAGCCGCCTCTCCTGGCCAGTGGCTGCCTGAGACCTAGAGGCTCGCCCTGAAGAAACAGGGTCTCCCAGCAGGGGCCTGAGGGCCTGGGTCTGTGCGGGGTGTTCGGCCGGCTCCCTGGGCAGGTGAGGGCTGGGACTCTGCTGACCGGCCTCTGTCTCCCAGGCTCTGTCCTGTCGGGCAGCTGGGAGGGCCGGGCTTACATCCTAGGCACACACTGTGTGGGGTTGGGAGACAGCCATTCAGAACAGGCTCAGGGCACATCCTGGAAAAAGCCCCCGCTGGAGTGTGAGGTAGAATACAGGTGGCCGTGGCTGGGGCGTCTGTGAGATGGAGGGGAGCGTGGGTTTGTCTTTGCTTTGCCGTGGGTGTGGGTGGGGTCCTCCTGCTTGGTGGTGCCGGGCGCGCAGAGGGACAGCCCCCGCGCCTGCCCACCGCCGCCCGCCCTGCGGCCTGCCCTCGCCAGTGTAGTGATATGGAATGTTAGGGCACAGGGAGACATCCTTCTGATCAGACAGACACAGACTGGCAATCTGTACAAACACAAAAGAATCCATTTCAAAAAAATAAATTACTAAGGGGACAGGAAGAAAGGGTCCACTTTGTTTTTCTCAATAAATATGCAATTCTGCTCACCTAAGACTTGAAAGGTAATTATCTGGGAGTGGGATTCTAACATCAGGGTCCACGAAGATGATCTAACTAGAGCTGCGACCCCCGCGCCCCGGCGCGGAGCCCAGCCCTTCCAGAGCTGCCCCAGCGGCTTCTTCCAAGCAGGTCAGAGCACCTGTGTGGTGAGATTCCAAAAAAAAAGTGTCCTTGTGCCCAAAGTCTCAGGTGCTTGGAGTGTGGCTAGAAACAGCTCTCGGATCCCACCTCTTTCAAAAAACGAAATGTACCAACTGGCGAGGCGGGAGCTGGGTCGGGCGGGACAGCCCCGTTCCCGAGGGGCGTGCACGCAGGTGCCACCCGGTCAGTTCTGCTGCAAAATGAGGTTTTCCAGTTCGTCCGCCGAGCGCAGCAGGAAGGCGGCAGACTCCCGGTAGCCGGCGATGAGCTGCCGCACGGCACTGATCTCCGTGGGGCTGAGCTGGGCGGTGGGCATGGTCCTGCTGGTGCTGTTGCTGGAGGGCGTGGGGGTGGGCGTGGAGGAGGTGGTGGAGGCCCCGCCTTTCATGCTGAGGTCCGTGGGCCCTGCAGGGGGAGAGGGAGGTGAGGGGAGTGGACGCCTGAGGGCACCTGGGAGGTGCCGCCGTCCTCTCCCTTGTCCTGGGCCCGCTGTGGCCCAGGATAGCTGTGCCTCTAGTGCCTAGAACGGGGCCCGGGGCCAGCGGACGAGACATGGGGTTCTCTGTTCCCCCTCAGGGAGAGCCTGCAGGGAGGAAGCGTGTCGTCACCACATGACAGGTGGGAGCAGCCGAGGCCTGGCGGTTGAGAGGTTTCACCAAGATCACGTTTGCACATGGTTCTGCATCCAGGGCAGCGTGGCACGTGACAAAGCACGGGCTGTGGTGTCAGGCGGGGGACAGGCTCCTGGCACTGATCACACCTCTGCTTCTTCCTGAGGACCGTCAGGCAGATAGCGGTGCTGCCCCAACAGGCACACAACCTGCCCTGCAGGTCTCCAAGTGAGCAGAGCTTCGGCAGGAACTGACGCTACCCGAGCAGACAGGCTGCTGGCGTGTCTGGTGAAGGTGAGCTGTGTGTGTGGCCCTCCCAGTGGGGCGGCTGTCAACAGACGTGGTCAGATGCTGCCGGTAAGCAGGGGCCTGGCCCCTGAGAGGGACGAATGTAAGTCCAGAGCCAGAGAGGAGCCATAGGAGATCAGGACGACACCCACCCGTGTGTGTGTGTGTGTGTGTGTGTGTGTACACACACATGCACAGGTAGGCAAGGGGCTTCTGTCCAGTGGAGAGAAGCAATCGAGGCCGCTGCCCTGCGAGGCTGAGGGAAAGAGATGGGGCCAAGGCCAGGAGCGCAGCCCGCAGGAGGGGCTGTGCCTATCTCCGGAGGAATCACGGACCATGAATCTTCCTTACTGTGAGGAGGCCTTTTGTGCCGGAGTGAGGGAAGGTCAGTGCTGCTGGACAGCAGGGAGTGTGGGACGGATGTGGGGGAGTTAGAATGGTCAGGACGGGACCAGAAGTGCTGTCTGGAGGAGCCACCTCCCCTTTGCAGGAAAGAGGGAGTCTGACATCTTCTGAAATACACTTGGGGCGTATGTTGGGGAGCCCACCAGGCCCTGTTCCTCTCCACCTCTTCCAAACAGCTCTACAGGGCCATTGGCTTTGAAACAGGCGAGCCTGGGCTCGGCTGCCCTCCACTCCGAGGCCGCACAGTGACATCCCGGCCTCGGGCCTGTCTGCACGAGAGGCGGCGCTGGGGGCTGAGGCTGGCCTGGGAAACTCAGTGTGGCCGCGGCCGCGCAGCCTGCACAGGCCCCTGGGAAAGGGCTTCCGGGCAGGTGCCAGGCTTTCTGAATGGGCTCTCGGGGGAAGGGAAGCCCCTGGGATTGGAAAAGCAGCCTTTTGAGGTGTTCGGTCAGAGAAGACCCAGGGAGTGAGGATCTGGAAGCTGAGGCTTCCTGGTGGAGGCTTCTCTGACCCAGCGAGGTCAGCGCCCCGCCCCTCCCCGCTGCCCTGTGCAGAGGCACCTCCATGGCCCGGAGGCGGCTCGCGAGGACAGCCACCTCCCCATTCCACCCGGCGGTTCTCGTGGCGCCTCACTCGTTACTGCATTTACGTGGCAGCTTCTGTGCCGCTCTAGAGAGAGAGAGGGACAAGCCTTGTACTGGAGGCATCTAGACCAGAAGTGACATGTTGGGGAAGGCTGGGAAGTAGACTGCTGCTAACAGGAGCTGGGGCAGACTCCAAATGGGGAAGGAAGTGGGAGTCTGAGATGGGACCGTTGGTCACATGAGGTTATTTTCTCCCTTGAGAACGTGGACATAGGGAAGTGGGCCCTAGGAACTGGCCTGCTAGGAATATCTTGGAACTGTGAGCCAAGGGAAGAGTTAAGTGTGTTAAAATGAAACCAGGAAGGAGTGGGGTTGTGACTTGCTTGAAACAGCAGCCAAGCACATGACCCACTCCCCTGGTGGCAGCTAAATGAGAGGCTGGGTGGGAGCCGGGAGCCCTACCGTCCCCTGGTGAAAGGGATGGTTCGGTTCCCTCTGGGGCAGCTCCCAGCCCCTCCAGACAATGTGTGGGGACGGCAGAGGGCGGCTGGAGCTGCCTGCACAGGTGGTGACCTGGCCCTGGGCTTCCTCCATCCTCCCTCCATCCCCAAGTCTTGTCCTCTTCACCCCTGTGGTCAGGGCTGTCCATCTCTCCTCGGCTCTCGCTACAGCCCAAGAGGAGGAAGTCCTGTCTCCTGCGGCCCATCTGATGGGAGCTCTCTGCTCGCAGGCTCTGGTTACAGGAGGACGCTCAGGTTGCCAGGCGGTTGCTGGAGGGCAGCCCAGCACACCAGGCAAGCGGGCAGAGCCCACGTCTGTCTGAGCTGATTTGCATCTCCAGATGACAGCCTAATGAGCAAAGGGAGGAGCTCGGTGCCACTGTGTGGCTGCCCAGCCCAGCGGCCAAACCGCCTGACCCACCTCACAGGCTGCACGGAGGGAGTGGGATGGGGGCCCAGCAGCCAGCCGTTACCGGTTGCTTTCCTCCAACCGACTCAAGCCCAGTGCCCACCGGCGAGGAGGTCAGTGGGCAGATCTCTGTCTCAGTGACCTTGCCAGCCGCCTCCAAAGAACCAGGGTGCTCACAGGAGACGGGGGCTCGGGAGGCACCTGCGGGTGTGAGCAGGGCGAGGAGTGCAGCAGGCCGTGCTCTTACGAGGCAGGAGCAGCCCAACAGCTGCAGCCCTGAGACGGGCCATGCCTTTTGGCGCCAGGTGGAGGCTTATCAGCATCGCCTGCTGCCTGGGAAGGACGGCCCCAGCTCCCCGCACGTAACGAGAGGTTCTAACCGTCCTGTCCCAGGGCCTGTCAGATGGCCCTCCTTTCTGGAAGGAGAGCAGCCCCCTGCACAGCTTCCACCCTCAGTCTCAGGGATTAGGGCCGGGCCGCCTCTTATTTTTAGGTTAAGAGGCATTAGGAAGGGATGAGATTAAGCCCAGGCAGGAATCTTCCAGGAACCTCATATATGTCCTGGTGGGGTGGGGGTCAAGGTGAGTGCAGGGTGCCTGGCTCTCTGCGGTGGGCAGGGGCCAGTTCCCTCTGTCACTGACCAGCAACACCCTGGCTCTCCTGCAGCGTCTGAGAGGAATTCTGGGGCTTGTTTGGCCCAGACCTAGAACCAGGGTTCCCAACTGCTCCTCAAGCAGCACCTTGGTGTTATCCCCATCCCCGTGCCCCCCTACCTCCAAATGCATACTGCCCTGCCCTCCTGTTCAAATATCCAGGGGCAGGCAGAGTACAGTTCACAGCCTCCTTTACTTACAACCTATCAGAACAGACAACAAAATCCAAGGGCCTGGCCCGGGAGATCACCCAGGCTGTTCTCCCCCAGGGGACCCCAGCCTGGCCTCGGTGGGCCTGGGCCTGAGACCTCCACCCCAGGCCCCACTCGGGAGCACCTGACTCCACGGGGCGGCTTCTACCTCTCGGGGATGTTTCTCCAGCACTGGTCCAGGCCCGGCCGGCCTCAGAGTCACCTGGGAAGCCCTAGGGAATCACGGCCCGGGGACCTGATGGGACCGGGCTGGGCCCTGCCTCGGAGGGTAAGAATCTGCACCTCACAAGGGAAGGTCCGGAGCTGAGGCTACAGTGAACGGGCCAGGCCTGCACCGAGTGCTGCTCCACCATCTCGCTGAGCCGTGGTCGGGAGGTAAAAGGGGTGGGGAGGGGTTCCACTGGATAAAGAGCGGGGCCTTGGCTGGATGGACCGCAGTGCCCAGCTCACAGGGCATAGTGGGGCGGGACCAGAGGGGCCCACAGTGCAACGAACAAAGCAACCTCCTTGAGGAGGGTTTATGTGTCTCATCAGCTGAAGTTGTCCTTGCTGTCCTATCTAGGGACTGGGCTAAGATGAGATGGGAAGGGTCCCTGTGCCAGGAAGGAGTTACTTTCCCCCTTCTGGAGGCCGTAGCCTCCTTCACTCACCGTTACTGTGATTTCCTGTTTGCAGGGAGGCGGGGGGCTGCAGGTTGCTGCCCAGGGCCCCGTAGCCGCGGTAACTGTAGTTGAGGCCGCCATTGACGTACACGGGGTCCTGGGAGTAGGAGGAGGCTGGCAGTGAGTAGGTGGAGTGGGTGATGGCTGCAGAGTCCCGGGAGTGCTGCTTGTCCAGGGCTATGGGCTCTTCCTGCAGGGGGAGGGAGACACTGAGGACCCAGCAGGGCAGCGAGCCGACCGGGTGGATGAAGGCTTTGGCCCCCCAGCCTCTGGGACGCAGTGCTGTGTCCTGCAGGGCGGTCCCCACCCCTGGTCATCGCACACAGGGCCCTCCTGGGTCTGCAGGGCTGGGTGCCCAGGCCCTCCCCAGCCCGCTCCATGATGCTGCCCTGGGTAGGCCGCCCGGCCCTCTCACTGGGGCCCCACTGTCTGTGGAATGACTGATGTCCACCAGCCCGGGAGCCGCCCACGACCGTGGCCAGCAGCGATCAGTACCTGCGAGGACTGGTAGATCTCCAGACGCATCCTTTTGGCTGCTTTTCTCGTCTCGCTCTCACAGGCAGCTGCCAGGATGTTCTCGGCCATGGCCGAGGTCAGGTGGGGAGGTGTGGGTCTGGTCTGCAGGCAGAATGGGGGTTAGTGCTGGGCATCACAGAGACCCTGCCCTGGCGGTGGTGGAGGGCCGGGGTCAGGCTTCAGGGCCCTTATCTATGGAGCTGGGCCTCTTAGGGATCTCAGCTCCCCCCGCTGTGAAACAGGGACCACGGAGCTGGCTCCTGGGACATTGGGAGGATGATGGGTAAAGTGTCTGGCCACGGGGCCGCCTAGCCGCCGGGGTGTGGTGGAGGCGAGGGGCGGCTCACCATCTCCATGCCGTTCTTCTTCATGCGCCGGCAGGACTTGAGGTAGGTGCGGATGCGCTTGCGGGCCCGCTCCTGGAACTCGGGGAACTGCCGGCTGCAGGACTCGATGATGGCCTGGATCTTCTCCTTGGGCTGCTTGGAGATGGGCACCATGCGGTCCAGGTTCTCGTCCACAAAGAGGCGCACAAACATCTGCAGGAGAGACCGGCTGTGGGAAACTGGCCCTGCCTGCGCACCCGCCCGCCCGCCCGCCCGCCCGCGCGCCCGGCGCTCACGTTGAAGGCCTTGAGGCGCTCGGGGTCCATGCCCTCCGAGTCGTTCATCTTGTCGTTGTCCTCGTGGTCATCGTGGTCGTCGTCGTCGTCGTCTGCCGGGGGAGCCCGGCCCACCGTCAGGTCCTCGGGGCAGCCGCTGACCTCGGTCTTGATGGAATCGTAGCTTCCTGAGCTGTACGGGGGGGACTGGGAGAGGAGGGGGCAGTCAGGCAGGCCCTCCGTGGTCCCCAACAGGCCTCAGCAAGCTTGGGAACTGGGTGCCCGCACACCCCACTGCCCCTGAGCCAAAGCCGCGAGGCCCTGAGCACGTCCCCTCCCCTTCGCCTGTGAAATGGGGGCAGCGTGGCTGTGGGAAGGACGCAGGGCCTGGAGTCCGGGGCGGGAGGCGGGGACGGGGGCACCGAGCGGAGGGTGTTAGTGGTTTGCTCAGCCAGTGCCCACACCATGACACTGTGTGAAGGAAAGGCAGACACACAAAGGGTTCCCACCAACAGCCAGCCTCTTCCGGTTGTGCCAGATCTGTTCTGGCTTCGGGGTTTTCTCCCCGACCCCCAAGGGGCTGCAGCCCTGCGTTGATAACCAAGCTGTCACAAAAGCAGCCGTGTGCTGTCTGCTGGGGAGGAGGAACAGATGGGCCGGGAGAGGGAACCAGCCAGGGCGACAGGTCCATTAGGCAAAGTGCATTCCCCAAGCTCCCGGTGGGGGTTCTCCTGTCTGCCACCCCCTCTCCCCACAGGAAGACACCGAGAGCCCGCTGAGAGGACACGGGGGAAGGCAACCAGGTGTCGCGCGCACACACCCGGGGCACAGCACCTCCCCAGCCTGGACGGCACTCCCCTCTCCTCCAGCTTCCTTCCCTTTTCACCTCTGCAGCCCAGCGCCCACCGAGGACAGTCATTTGCCTTTTAGAAAGTTTGTGCCTTTGGCGAGTCCTGGCTTCACTTACTGGGATCCTGACTAGGCTGTCCCGGGACATGGGCCCTGTCCTCAAGGTGGGCATCCAGCAGGTGCTTGGGCCCAGGAAACAAACAGCTACGCTCAGACCCCTCGGTGTGGCCACAGGGTGGTCTGGCAAGGGTCACAGCACCAGGCCTCCCTGTGACCAATCCCTCAGGCACGGCCGCCCCGGAGCCGCTGGCCTGGTGCCATCTCCGATCCATACACAGACTCTAAAGGGGACAGCGACACCCAGGTCCTCTGGCCTCCCGTGGCTCAGGCCAGACTTGCAATGGAGTCAAAAGACTTGTGCAAGTCACGTCCCAAACTGGCGGCGGCGGAGGCGGCAGGAAACTGCTAAGATGCGCGCTGCTGGTGGCATCGAGCTCTCATCCTGCTTGCTGGGCTCATGCACGTGGCCTGAGGCTTGGGGGCAAACTCGCCCTCTCAGCTCTTTGCTCACTGGGACAGCCTTTCCCTCATTCCCAGTCAGAGAGGGGAGTACCTGCTCCACGGCCAGAGCTCAGACACAGCAACAACCACACACACGGCTGCTCGCACAGAATTCCCCAGAGACCCCCACCCCCACCCTGCAGGAAAGAAGACGGGCCATGGCTGGAGCCAATGTCAGGCTCCGAGAAGGCACTGGCGCTAGCAGGAGGGGTGCAGCCTGGTGCTGTGCTGCACATCGCGGGAAACCTCAGTGTCCTGGCAGGTGTGGCTCGGTTGGTTGGGTGCTCTCAAGGGTGGCCAGTTCAATTCCCAGCCAGGCCACATACCTGGGTTGTGGGCTCAATCCCCACTAGGGGTGTGCAGGATGTTTCTCTCTCTTCCTCTCTGAAATCAATTTTTAAAAAGTAGGGGGGGGGGGGCGGTACCAAAAGGTGGGAGCACCTGCCCTGCCCCCGCTGAGGCCTGGTCTATGGTATTCCCCACCTCCACGGAGGAGCCAGGAAACTGAGGCCCCGGGACTCTGCTGGACGTGGCACTTGTGCTGCTATTCAAAGCAGACTCCGTCTTGGTGAAGGGCTCACATCACCCACCGCCTCTGAGACGGGACGCAGGCTCAGAGAATGAGGGCCTTGCTGGGGTCACACAGGATGGTCTCCCGTCCCAGAGCCGCCTCAGAAAGACACCCTTTCACCGCCCTGACTTGGCCTCAGCTCTGGACACACACACTTTCCCTTCAGCCTCGCACACCGAGGGGTCCAGGCGCAGGCGGCCCACAGCCCCACGCACCTCGGGGGTGGTCTTCACCCCGTACTTGACGCGGCTCCGCAGTCCGTCCGGGCCGCAGCCATCTGCGGGGTAGGCGGGCGTGCCGAGGGCCGTGCCGGGCGGGAGCTTGTCGCACAGGTTGATGGGCTGGTCCTCGGCGGCGGCCGTGAAGTCCATGGGGGCCACGGCGCCGTTGCCGTTCATCTCGGGGAAGGCGGGGTCGCCCTGCGTGCTGCTCGACGTGGATGGGTTCAGGGTGGAGGAGCCATTGCCGCTGCCGCTCTCTGAGGAGGAGTCGTCTGAAACGAGAGGCCTGGCTGTGAGGCTCCAGCCCGGGACCTGCTATTCCTCAAGACCCTGCCCCCCAGGGTGTCGTGGGCACAACAGCCACAGGGAGGACGTGCCCTGTGTCCGGCATCTGTCCCTCCAGCTGCCCCAAGGGGCTAACCCGGCCGGAGGGGGGGCAGCCCCCTCTGCCATGAGCGTGGCCCATCCAGACCAGAGTGGCCACAGGGCGTGCAGGGGGTGGTGGCCTCCTGGGTTAAACACCACATCCAGGCTCATGGAGGCCCAGCTGCAGGGGCCTGGGGGTGAGTGCTTATGACCTCAGGTCTGACTGGTCTGCTGCCCACCAGAGGTCCTTGGTCACCCCAGAGGATGCTTGGGGTCTGGCCAGCGCCCCCCCCACCCTTTCCCCCAACTCACTACAACCTTGCCCCTTCACACCATTTCCCCACAGGACCTCTTTACAGCAGGCCCTTGAATTTTTCCTTCCTCTGCCTGAGGAGGCAGGGGTGGCTCCATTGTAACCTCCCAGCTCCCTCCTGCGAGCAGGCCCAGCCCCATGCTGGCCGCGGAGGCACCCAGGCACAGGCCCCCAGATCTGCCCTCGGCTTGTGCAGAACCTTGGACATTGAGACAGTGCAGCAGGGTATGGGGTCTGCATGCCCTGCGCCTCAGTGGCCATCCCAGCTTTCCTGAGGTGACAGCCCAACTAAGCTCTGCCGAGGTCGCCCCCTGCTGCGGAGAGCACAGCACTGCCTCTCCGGGAGCACCCACTCCCAACTGGGGCGGGGAGACGTTTTCAGATGGATCCCAGGCCCCTCTCCACGCCCGCCCGGCCTCCTGCTTGGCCTGCTGAGACAGCAGAGGCCGGGGCGCTGACTGGAGCTCCCAGGTCGGTGTCAGGTGAGGACCATGTGGTTCTCGGTGGTGCCCGTGCCACTCCGCACCTGCACCCAGAACGGGTCGGGGAGGGGCGGCCGCAGTGAACCCTGACCGCGTCCCAGGCCACTCCGCTCTCAGGCCGGGGTCGCGCAGCGCAGGACCCCACCCCCACCCTTCCAGCCGGCAGATTATGAAGATTTAGTCTTCAGTGCTGGGCGCACCAGCGCCTCCAGAGCGTCCCCATGGCGACTGAGTGGCTCTAAAGCCTCAGCCAATCACTGGCCTTCCTGCTGCCTGGGGGGCGGGGCCGGACTGCCAGTCAAGCAGCCGGGTCCCTGGGCAGAGGGGGATGGGACAGGCCTAGGCCCAGTGGCTCTCCTCCCCCTCGGCGACCGCGGGTCCCTGGGCAAGGCTGCCCGCCCTCTGTGCAGCCACCACTCCCTCCATCCTCCTCCGGGGCAGCTCCAGCGCAAAACTGCCCGCTGCTACCCCCTCACTCAGCTACACCCCGAAGCCCCGGGCCTTGGGTCCTGCTCCCTCCGAGACCTCACGGCCCATGCCGCCTCCTGCATCACAGCAGGGTCTGGCTTTCTTCTGGGCGTTATCTCCAACACCAGCCCAGACCAAGCAGGGTTTACTGAGCATCTACTGCGTGCTGGCCCTGGCCCTGCTGGGAAACAAAGCAGCGACTACAACCCAGGGGCAGGCCCTCCTGGGGGGGTACCCACCCCCCAAACCCCTTCACTGCCCTCCCTCTTTAACCCCAGCTTCCCTCTGTCGTAAGGGCCCACCCTTATGTCTGCCAGCGCTGGCCTGGTCCTCACAGTCCTGTTCAATAGCCCCTGCTCCCCAGCCTGCCCAGTGTGTTCTTGGTCCCGTGACCCCTGCAGTCGCTCTCCTGCCCAGGTCCCGCCACACTGGCCACCACAGGACCTACATTTCCAGACCTTTGCTTTGGGCACTGCTGTCTGCCATGTTGCTTCCAGCTCAGTAAGTGTCAGTCAACCTTTAGGCCAGGCTCAAAGCCACCTTCCTCCTTCCTCTGTTCCTAGGAAGGAGGTACTCAAGCTCCGGCCGGGCCCAGGGACGCTTCACACGGCCCAGGATTAGTCCCGAGAGCTGCCCTCCTCCCACCCGGCAGGGCCTGTCGCCGGAGAGGCCCCCACACCTGATGTTCCGGACCCTCTGCCAGGCAAGGAGGGACACGCACACTGGCCGACCCGCTGAGCTCCTATGTCACATCACACCCGGCACCGCCCCCAGCAAGCCACTTGTTTGAGCATCTTCCTCCTCTCGAGGCCAACAGGTACTGCATCTGCCCTGGGGAGCTGTCACTGCACTCGGCATGGGGATGAGTGCCACACCCAGAGGCAGCATCCCGACCACCGGCCTCCCTGACCAGGTCTCCCCTGGAGTACGTGTTCCTGTGCTTTCCCAGGCTCGAGCGAGAGGAGACTCGTGTGCTGGGAGGATACACAGGCGGGTACTCCCAGCGCAGAGCCCAGGGCGGTGGCCCAGACTCTTGAGCTGCCAATGTCCTCCTCCCACGGCTGTGCACCTGGGCTCTCCAGCCAAGAAACCACAGGTGGTGCCCGCCCCCCCACCCCCAAGGCCACCCGGTTTGGTCAGCAGAGTGGCCGGGCAGATGAAACCTGTTAGGCGCCTGGAGCCCAGACCTCATGTGGCCACGCATCTGAGCTTTTAGGAGAAACTGGAAACCTGCAACAGTATATATGCAGATTTAAAATATTAGTGAATGGCATACAATGTTTACATTTTTTAAAACTGACAGATAGCAGAAGCCGGTTTGACTCAGTGGAAGAGCATCGGTCTGCGGACTAAAAGGTCCCGGGTTTGATTCCGGTCAAGGGCATGTACATTAGTTGAAGGCACATCCCTGGTGGGGGGTGTGCAAGAGGCAGCTGGCCAATGTTTCTCTCTCATTGACATTTCTAGTTCTCTTCCTCTCTGTTAAAAATCAATAAAATATATATTTTAAAAAAAAACCTGACAGATAAATGGATAAACAAAATGTGGTCTATCTGTGCAATGGAACATAATTTAATCATAAAAAAGGAATGAAATTCTGACACATGCTACAGTATGGATGAACTTTAAAACATCATGTTCAGTAAAATAAGCCAGACACAACAAGGCAAATACTGAATGAGCCCACTTGTATACAATACCTAAAATAGGCACATTCATAGAGACAAAGATATATATTAGGGGTTACCAGGGCTGGGAGGAAGGGGGATGGGAGTTTTTGTTTAAGGAATACAAAGTTTCTGTGCAGAGTGATGCTAACTCCACATTCATCTATAGGTTCTTGGAAACTGAAGCTTTAAGCAAAACAATGTATAAGAAAACGGATTTTACCACAGATTAATTGACATAAACAAGAGTTAAGTTCCTATGGCATATTTCTGGTAAAAAAAAAAAAAAAAATCACCAAATTTCTAAATAAAGACCCCCAAAGACTTCTAACATTAAACACTGAAGTAACTGTGAGTTATGCATATATTTAAGAAAGATTAATAAAAACAAGACATTATTTTTCCAACCCGCTAATTCCTGTTCAGGGTCGTCAGTGACCGGAGCAGATCCATGCAGACAGTGGCCCTGACCAGAATTGACTTTTTCCTATCACGTACCAAAACGATATTGAACAAAACGACAGACATTATTCAAATACCTGCCGTGTTTTGGAAATAATGGTGCTGGTTGCACAACACTGTCCATGTGCTTAATGCTGTTCAACTGCACGCTCCAAGAGTCCAAAGGGGAAGGTTATGTTCTATATATTTCACCACAAAAAACCTCCCCAAACCAGAAAGCCTTGAGCGGGCCAGTAGGCCCCAGTTCATAAGCTCCGTTTCCTCCCACCCCACTTACCCAAAGGCCAAGTCTCTCCCTCCTCCACGGCTCCCGGCGGCAGGGAAAGCCAGCCACACGCATAGCCCCCACGGGAGGGACAAGAGTCCCCAGAGCGGGCGCCCTCCACCCCCGCTGCTCCGGCACCTCGGCCGGCGTGCTAGCCCTGCCCAGCTTGGGTCCTCTGGTGCCAGCTGGCTTTCCACAGGCAGCGGCGGGTCTGGCCAAGGGGGATGGACATGGTGTCTCCTTGAAGACACCACTTCACCTCTCTCAGCCCCCGTTGCCTTTCCAAACGGCTGTCATGTCAGTAAAATAGTCGTAAGGTGTACACGACGCCTGGTATAGACGTTAGGCACTGAAAAGAAGTTGATTCCCTATACCCCTCTTTCTCAATTCCAAACAGACCTCCTTTCCCAGACCGGACATGGGCTTCTGGGGGTCCCCAGGAGCGGGTTCACATCTGAGGAGGTGCAGTGAGGGGAGGAGGGGGAGGACAGCACCTGGAAGAGGCCGCTTCTACCCTGTTCTCTTCCTTTCTGGAACCCTTATTGGGTGTCGGGCCCATGAAAGAAATTGGGGACACAGTGGTGAAAGATAGGGGTGGCCACCGTCCTGGGGATTCACGCTCTGCTAAGCCAGAGATCACACCAGGTTCTGAAGGAGACTGGGCTCCAGAGGGAGCACCGAGAGCTTTGGTCCCTCCTTCCACTCCAGCTGTGCTCAGAGCCTTTGCACTGGCTGTCTCCTCCCTCTTCCTTCCTTCCTCCCCCTCCCTCCCTCTCCTCCCTCCCTCCCTCCCTCCCTCCCTCCCTCCCTCCCTCTCTCTCTCTCTCTCTCACACACACACATTCCTTCCCCTTCAGAGCCTTGCTTAAACATTGCCTTCTGGTGAGCCCTCCCTCGCCTAGCCTCCTGCCCAGTCTGCCCTTTACCTACTTTTCCTACAACAGTAACCACCTTCTCACTTATTGTATCTATGGTCCGGTGCTGGGTGGGCCGCCATCCCTGACTCTCCAGAAGCCACACCCCTCTATCGGGTGAGGGATTCCCCCGTCTTCCCGAGGACACTCCGCACAGCCCACCACAGTGACCAGTGACAGGCCAGTTCCAACCAGGAGAGTCCGTCAGTCCCGGGCTCCTCCTGGGACGACCGGGAGGAAGTGCTCCCCTTGGAGCTGAGCCCTGGCAGGGCGGCCCCCGCCTGAAGGCTGGCCTGGCAAACCCCCCCGGACTCATCGGTCCAAAGCAAAGGCCATATATACTTTTCATATGGAAGCCGCCAAGTTCCTTAGGGCTGGTGTGAAGCAGGCTGTGTCACGTGTGTCTGGTTTGCTCTGAGTAATTCATGCTGCTCCCCCTCCCCCAGGGACAAAGGACTGGAGCCCAAGTCGGCGTTCTCCTCACTGTGGCCACCACAGCCAGGCCTGTGCCCTGCTTGGTGCCGAGGTGGCTGGTGCCTGCGGGAGGGGCTGGCTACAGAACCGCCCCAGCACCTGCGCAGAGACGGGAGGGACAGAGAAATGTCAGGGTCCCAGGAGGGGCAAACCAGGTTTCTGACCCATTCCTAACTCTTTCCTCTTCTCACCCCCTCCAAAAGCGTGCGATTTAAGGAAGACACAGAGACACACCCAAACCCGTGCTGCCTGAGCCGCGGCAGCCCAGGCAGGGCCCGGGGCCTCGCTGCCTCCTGACCTTGGGCACGGCCGCCTCCCTGGCAACGCTTATCTGCAGTCCAGGAAGTGCTGCGCCCGCCCCGTCGGGCTCTGACACTTTATGGCTCTGTGAAAGGGCCCAGCTGGCCCCGGAGCCAAGGACCCCGAGCAGGGGGTGCAGGGGCTGGGCCTCTGGGCCAGGCCTCCAGCCCCAGGGCTCTTTGCACACCCAGGGTGAGAGCCCAGACCTGGGGCTGGAGGTGACCCTCTTGTTCCCACTGGAGCTGCTGTGCCAGGAGGTCCCTCCAGGGAGGCGCCCACCTGAGCGCCTGCGAGAGCCCAGAACAATGCCCGCAGCACCAGCCGGCCTCTCACGGCCCCAACTCCAGCCAGAGAGGGAAGGGCGCCTGAGGGGCTGCACCCTGGACACTTCCACAAAACCGGGCGTCCCTAGCTCGGATGTGGGCAGGACCTAGAGCCCCCCACCTGCGCCCGGAATGCCTACGGGCAGGGAAGCCTGCTGTGCCGCCATTTAACGTGGGGCAATGTGCTGCTATTCAGACGGGGGAGTCCGTGATGAATGGGGGAAATTGTTTCTCCCTCTGTCCCATCTCCAGAAGAAGACAAAAACCCCTTTTACCTCGGCAAACAATGCCCTTATGTGGGCGCCAGCGCCCTGCAGCCTGCACAAGCCCCGCTCTGTGCGAGCCGCCAGTCGCCACACCAGGCTCCGGGGCCACGGCAGTGGCACCCTCGCCCGTGTGAGAGCCACGCTGCCCCCAGGTGGGCTGGTCCGCCATTGCCGGGCCGTGGCGGGCATACGGCCGCCCGCCCAGCAGGCCCGGGGCAGGCCGCCTTCCGCGGGCGGAGGCGCAGCTGCTGCAGGCAGGCCTCCTCCTGGCGGCTCCAGCGCAGCCGCCGCGGGCGGGGAGAACGGAGACATCAATAATTCACACAAAGGAGAGGGTGGGGGTGCGGCGTGTGGAGCCAGCAGCCCCACGGCGCCTGAGCCGGGAGTGTGAACACCGGCGGGCTCTGGGCGTCCGCTCCCTCCATGTGTGGCTGGGGCTGTGTCCGGTGCAGACTTTGCTCTGAATGTGGGGTGGACACCTCGCCGGGTTGGCCTCCGCGCGCGCTGACAAAGGCCAGCGGCCTAGGCCGTGTTTACATGATGCATAGTTCCCCGGGAGCCCGGCTCCCGGCTGGCTACCCTGCTCTTCCTCCCGGAAAGGAGGGGAGGGCCGGGGCCATGGGGGTGGGGTAGGGACACGCAGCGGCTGGGTGAGGCGCTGCCCCTGGGATCCCAGCCTCCTGGGCGAGGGGGTCACCCTGGGCGCCCGCCCCCGCCAGCTGGCCTTCGGGTCCTGGCCGCCCTCCTGGGCACCCCACCCATCCCTGTGGCTCCAAAGGCTCCACTCTCACCCAGAGCCACCGGCTCAGGGACACCAGCGCCGCCTCCGGCCTGCGCTCTGTGACTCACGCCTTACCCAGGTGCAGGCCTGGCTGAGAGTCCCAGGGACAGAACGTGAGCCACGCCTGGGGAAGTGCCAGTTTTCCAGGAGCCACCGTCAACAACTGAAAAGACGTAGGCAGAGTGAGTTCTAATGACCTAGTTCTAATGACCCTATATACCTAAGAATTATAATTTCAACAAGTGATTAATACTGTGTTAAAACTGAGATATGGTACATTCTGTTTTCATGCTAACTTTGCAGCGCCGGGTTCCAGAGTCATGCGCAGGACAGCACACCTGTTTTCATGGTCCCTTTTCAACAGCCCCTGTGGCTCCCGTATTAGACGGTGCAGACCTAGGTCTCCGTGACTCTCACCTCAAACCAAAATGATTCCTCTCCGTGCAGAGCCTGGGCCCCCCGAGAGGTGTCCAAGGTGAAGAGGAGGGTTTGGGTCTCGGGGCAGCTGGCCTGAGCAGGGCCAGTGAGGGGCACCGGGGACGGTGACGCCACCATGGTGGTGGTGGTGGCGGTGGGGGGCGCTGTCTGCATGGAAGGCTGGCACACCGCCCCCCAGCGGACGTCAAGGAGGAACCAGAGGCTCTCAGAGCGAACGCATCAGCCATCACACCCCAATGGGCCTCCATGCTGCCCGACTCACCCCTGGGGCTCCTTCGTCTCGAGGCCTCGGTTTACCCCATCTGTGCTATGGAACAGACCCCACCCCCGTCCCCACCGCACTTCCTGTAGCCGCTCCCCAACACACACTGGCCTAAGAGCCCAGGAGGAAACACTCCCAGGACAGACCGCCTGGGCCTGTGTCTTGCCAGGCATCGCGTTCTCCCCGGCCCCGCCCTCCAGGCCAGGCACAGGCCGGGGAAAATCAATGCTAATTCAATGTGCAAAGCTCTGGAGGAGATGCCCACTCCACCCTCCCACCCAAAGCAAATCATGTGCTCTGAGAGCAAACAAAGCCACTCCGGGCAACCATGTGTGAATGATTCATGGGGCAGGGCCCTGCCCCTGCGCCTGTGCGTGTGTGTGTGTGTGTATGTGTGTGCATGTGTGTGTGTGTGTGTGCGCGTGTGTGTGCGTGTGCGTGTGCGTGCATGTGTGCGTGTGTGTATGTGTGCGTGTGTGTGTATGTGTGTGGGTGTGTGCGTGTGTGTGTGTGCGTGTGCGTGTGTGTGTGTGCGCGTGTGTGTGCGTGTGCGTGTGTGTGCGTGTGTGTGCATGTGTGCGTGTGTGTATGTGTGCGTGTGTGTGTATGTGTGTGGGTGTGTGCGTGTGTGTGTGTGTGCGTGTGCGTGTGCGTGTGTGTGTGCGCGTGTGTGTGTGCGCGCGCATCTGAGGGCCAGGAAGCTGGTCCGGGTTCGGTGGATCCCAGTCCTTAGGTCGGAGTGATGACGCCAACGTGGCTCTGTCACTTCCTGGTTCCTGGGAAAGTTGCCCTTGGACAGGCTCAGGGTGGCAATGCCTCTCCCCCCTCCGCAGCTCCTCCCGGCACCTGCCCTCCCGCCGAGGGTCAGTGGCAGTGGGTCCACGTGCATCCTGGGCGGAGGGGCACAGGGAGGGCAGGGCTCTGATGTCCCGACGGCCCGGGTGAACCTCAGGGGTGTGTGTGGAAGGGGGGTCTCCCTCCCCCTCATCCCTCCGGCCCGGGCCTGTCCTGCACTCATGTCCTCACCAGGCGCCGGGGAGCCCGAGGGGCCTGAGGCCCGGGCAGCCTGCACAAGGCCGGGCTGTGTGGCCGGGCCTGCTCCCGGGATAAAGGGATCGCTCAGTGCCGTCTCCCAGCCTCCCTTCGTCTTCGGTGGCCAGAGACCAGGACAGCCCCGCATTGTGTGTGCTGCCTGCGGCCCAGCTGGTGATGGACACTTTCCTGTGACCCAGGCCTGCCAGGGTGGCCCACGGCCAATTCCCGGAAGGGCTTGGGCCCCCAGTTCTCTGTTCCTGGGGGGAGGGGAGGGCAGGAGGCCACTGCCTCTCCATCCGGTGTGGATATTTAGAGCCTTAAATAGGAGCAACAGCTCTTGCTCTAGAATGGGGAGGAGGGTGACCTGTAGCCAGAGGCGGCGGCCCAGACCCCGTCTCCAGCCTCACCTCGGACAAGGGGGCCAGGGGAAGGACAGGGCCACGCTGTGCCTGTGGGGGGAGAAGACGGCAGGAAGAGGACGGCGCGGTAGGGCGGCCGCAGCCCTCCCGCCGTGTGACAAGGTTGGGCTGTGGGCGCTGCTGTAAGGCCCTGCGATCCTATGGCGCCTGCAGGGGGGGAGGGGGCGCTAACCAGAGGGGACCCCGGGGGAGGACAGACACCGTCTGCGGAGAACACTAGCCGTGGCCAAGGCCCAGTAATGTGGTGACTGGGTCCGCCTGGCCCGGCCCCAGCTCTCCCTCGCGGCCCCTGCCTGTCCCCTTGCAGGCGCAGCTCCCACCACGGGCTGAGAACAGCCTGTGCCTCCATGCTTGCCCAGCACAGTGACTGCCCAAACATCTGGACGCAGAACAAACCTGCGGCCGAGCTTGAGGAGCAAGATTCGGGGTTCCCTGACGGGCTCTGGCACCTGTGGGCGGGGAATGGCATGGGATCTCAGGAGAAACTGAGTATCCAGACCCTCCACGCCCGCTCCCTTTCCACAGAGATGAGACTCCAGGGGACTGAGAGCAGGGCCAGGACCCTGGTGTGAGTTGAATAGAAAGCTGTGGTCACAACCCTACAGGGTCCCGGGGCGGAGGGGACCAAGACAGACCTGAACAGACGAGGAGACAGGACTGGAGGAAGGTCCACAGCAGCTGGCAGAGGTGAGGAGGAAGGCCCTGCAGTCTGTGCTGATCCCCGCCAGCCCCTCGGCCTGTGGCCACAGCCCGCAGCCCCTGGTCCCTCCGCGAGCCCCTGGCACCAGCCTGGCCGCCTCAGAGGAAACGACCCCTAACCGTTCAGAGCCTGCCCCTGCCCGGGGGGTGCTGAGCCCTGCCCCCACGGCACCCAGTCCTCGCCCGCTGTACGTGAGGGCCACACAGCCAGGGAGGAGGGAGTGGAGGCAGGTGGCTGGGACCTGGGGCCTGCACATACCCCGCACCCCAAGACCACTGTGGGGGTGGGGAGCAGAGGAGAGGAGAGACCTGTTGGTGAGGAAGGGAGAGGCATCGCAGCAACTACTGAGCCCGGGGCAAGCGAGTCACACCCGGCTCCCAGGTGACTGCCCTGCGCCCATCTGCATTTCTGGGCAGCGAGGGCCCGCAGGATGGGAGCAGGCCGGGAGGCAGGAAGCCTTGGTCTCACAAAGAGCGTCCGAGGACACACGGAACTAATGGCGACGGTCACCCAGGCCGAACCAGAGGCAGAAGCCGGGGGTCAGAAATGCACAACTTGTTTTAAGACGACGCTGAAGGGGCAGGCAGGCCGGGGCCCCTCAGGGGGTCCACAGCAGAGCGCCAGGGGCCCCCCGCAGGGAGCCGTGCCCAGCTCAGACCCCAGCCCACAGAGGCGACCCCACCTCTCTCCATCTTGCCCGCATAGGAAGCTTCTGGAGACGTGACCCAGGGGGCCCCGATCCTGGCCTTCGGCATCTTCCTCTCTCCCTAGCCCCCTCCTGACGCGCTGCCCGGGCTCCCCAGGCTGCCTCCGGCCGCTCCACCCGCCTCAGCATCACACCAGCAGGGCTGCGTCGGAGGCTCTCGCTGGGCCCGTCTCCGCCCCTGGCTACTCAGCAGCCATTTGTTGATCACTGTGTGTGTAGGGAAGGACGGCTGTTCTTGGGATTCAAGCCTTAGTCCTGAGAACGCTCCCTGAGGCACATTTCTTTAAAAAAAATATGTTTTTATTGATTTTTAGAGGGGAGAGATAGAAACATCGGTGAGAGAGAAACATCGATCGGTTACCTCCCACATGCACCACAACAAGGGCTGGGGATCAAGCCTGCAACTGAGGCGTGTGCCCTTGACTGGAATCGAACCGGACTCTTCAGCCCAAAGGCTGATGCTCTGCCCACAGAGCCAAACCAGCCAGGGCAAGGCACTGTTTTCACCGAAGCAAAAGGGAGGCTTTGATGTCCTTCCCCACGAGTGGCCCAACCATTGGTTCTGGAGTCAGGTCACTTCCTTCTCTGTAGGAAAAGCGGTCACAGCCCTGACTCAGTGTCCCCACCTGTCACCAGCGTGGTGCCCAGCACCCAGAGGGCACAGGACGGGGCTCCCAGGCACTGACTAGCCAAACCCCTTTAAAAACTCCACTTCCGTCACAGAGGCAGACGACACTGAGAGGGGAAAAGATGGCTGCCACGATATGGTCCCCTCCCCCCTTTTTGAAGAAAGTGAGATTGATTATACACACGGAGAAGATCTAGAAAAATATGCCCCAAACACTGGTATTTTTTATTTTCATTTTTTCTCTATTTTTTCCTAAAATGTTTACATTGAATGTGATGCTTTAGAAATAAGGCAAAAATAAGATACATTTCTACAGAGATGCCCCTTCTGCCCTCAGAGGGCTTTTGGTCAAAGGGCAGGCTCCTGCAGGCAGTGGCTCACCACGGTTTGTGTGTCACAGGGTGGCTGGCTTTCACAGACAGGCTGACAGGAGCCTGAGAGGACCAAAGGCCTCGCGGCGGTAACGGGCACTGGGGGGAGGCGCAGGCCTTCGGGGGGCGGCTCCCGCTCCCCAGCGGGAAGGAAGCGCCGAGACCCAGGGGTCCCGGAGGCTAGAGGAGCCTCTCATCGGAGAGACTCAGACAAGAGGCCCGGGACCGCCCCAGGACACCACCCAGCCGGCAACTCCTGATGACCCTGCAGGAAAAAGGAAGCAGGACCCTCGGTCCTCCTGGTGCTGATTTCCTGTCTGCCCGGGGGGTGAGTAATGTCCGCTCCCCACCCCCACGTGTCCTGCTGAAGGCCAGGCCTCACATTTTCCGCTCAGGAAGGGGCAGAGCGAGAGGCCTGGTGAAGCACACCAGGAGGAAATGGAAGGAGGGGGCCCTGGCCTGGTGCTGCCTGCAGGCGGTGGGACCCACCTCCCTGATGGTCAGGAGGCTGCTGGCTCACCTGCCTGTGTTCATTCTTTCGTTTACTCGTTCATTCAGCAGGCACTGTGATCTGCCTGCTCTGGGCCAGGCCTGTGCTCTCAGGGAGCTCGTGGTATCTGGGCATCAGATAATCTACCAACAGAGATAATTACAGACTTGCATGCTGTTCAGTCCTAAGTCAGCACCAGACCACAGCATCTCTGGGCAGTCTCCACAGCTGATTTCTCCCGGGCATCCTCTCTCCAGCCCCAGAAAGCAGCCCCTGGGCCAGAGTGCTTTTCCCGGCATCGGTGAGGAGACCAGAGTGTTGTATGGACGCAAAAGAGAGCCCAGAGCCTCAGCAGGCTTCACAGTGGTCCGAAGGGGACTTGGCTGTGTGTGAGCAGCTCAGGAAGGGCAATGCTCTGGGTGTGTGTGGGAACCGCCTTTGGTTCCCAGGCTCCCGTGCCCATTTCTAGGGAATAGAGGAACAACTGTTTATGGAGACCTGGTCCCCAGAACCTCACACGTGGCCTGGACACCTCCGCACCCCCTGCCTCAGGCCAGGCTGCCCCAGTCCGCTCCCTGCCCTGTTCCTCTCTGACGGGAGAGCAGGGGGATGCGCTCACACGGCCGCCACAGCCGTGAGGAAGGGCCTGTAAGGGGTGCTCCGGCCGAGAGCTGTGACTCAGGGAGCTGGGAACGGGCTAGAGAGAGATCCATGAGGAAAGCCTTGCAGGCAGTGGAGGTCTTGGCAAAGAAAAATAAGCTCATTTCACTGCAAGCACACTTTTTTCACTCCCACTGGCGGGTAAACCTCGAGAAAAGCTGGGGGGCGGGCAGCCTGTTTGTCACTCCCTGAGACCTGCCCTGCCTTCATCTGCCTTTGTTAAAACTTGAAAAGGAGGAGGAAGAGGAGGAGGAGGAGGAGGAGAAGGAGGAGGAGGATGACGACGACGAGGAGGAAGAGAAGGAGGAGGGGAAACCCAACTTGTCCCCAACAAGGGGCAGACCTATACCCTCTCTGGTAGGTCTTAAAAAAGTGGTTCCTCTATTCATTCAGACCGCGAGTGTTCAGCAGGCCCCTCCAATGTGCCTGGCATGCAGCTCCAGGCACTGGGACAGAGCAAGGAGCAGCACTGACATGGCCCACATCTCAGAGCTCACGGTGGCCACTGCATAGGAAGCTTCTGGAGACATGTGACCCAGAAGCTTGCCACCTCCAAGGGTTAGACTGGTCAGTGGGCCTGGGAAGCTTCTGGATGAAGGCATATGAGCAGGGAGTGGAGACCGTGCGGGGCTGGGCCTGGGTGTAGTGTGCAGCACCACCTAGAGCGCCTGCTTGGCCCGTCCCCACCTTCATTAACGAAGGGGACATGAGAACACCCTCAGCCCGGGGGTCTCCCACTGGCTCCCTGACAGGAGCGGGAGTCAGGCTGAGCCTGTACTCTAAGTACCTCCAGAGAAGGAAGCTGGCTGCATGCCACTGTGGGGGCTGGAGGGCTGGGCGAGGACTCCAGGCTGGGGCTGTGTCAGCCAAAACCCTCTGGGAGCCCACTGCTTTGGTCTGACATGGCGGTCAGTCACCAACAGACCTGGGACCAGAAGGGCCAGGAGGCTGGGCATCCTCAAGGCCTGCGACCCCCTGCACTGGGCCTAGCTTGGCCTCTGGCCAGCACATCAGCCCAAAGCCTCCAGACACAGCCTCTGATTAAATAATTAAATTGATGGTATCATGGTCAACACCATCCTCCCTGTCTCCAGCTCTGGCTGCCCGCCCTGATAAACACCCGTGTCCTGTCAGCAGGCCAGCCTGCCCCAGCCCAGCACCCAGGCCAGGAGGGACCTGAATGGCAGGGGCGAGGTGAGGGGAGTATTAGTGGCCATACCCAGGCGGGGGTCCCCACAAGGCTCCTGTGGGGCCCGCTGCAGGACGCTGACCCCACCAGCCTCTTGGCCTCTCTCCGCTTTATCTTCCGATCTGGGCAGGGCCAGCGATGCTGAGGAAGCCCCGTGACCGCACAGAAACTCCCGTCTGCACCTGGAGACCCCCCAAATCACCACGTCTTCCCGGAACCATCTCGAACAGAGTCAGACCTCCGAGGGTGATACCACAAGACTTGTCTGAGAATAAGCTGGGGCTGCATTCGGTCCTATTACTCTGAGTTAAAAAAAAAAAAAGGTTCTGCCCCTAGATGGTTTGGCTCAGTGGATAAAGCGTCGGACTGAAGGGTCCCGGGTTTGCTACTGGTCAAGGGCACATGCCTGGGTTGCAGGCTCAATCCCCAGTAGGGGGAGTGCAGGAGGCAGCCAATCAATGATCCTCATCATTAATGTTTCTCTCTCTCTCCCTCTCCCTTCCTCTCTGAAATCAATAAAAATATAAAAAATAAAAATAAAATACTCTCCTTCTTTAAAAAAACATGTTCTGGATCCTTCTTGGGAAAATATAACTGACACCCTTGGCTGTGCTTTGTGGTGGGGCCCTTGGTGCAGCCTTGGTGGCTCTCAATCACCTCAGAGGAGGAGGGAGGGCTGCCCCGCGCGGCCCCACCTGCTGGGAAGGCCAGGAGGCAGTGCTGGTCTGGAGGCTTGAAGCACAGGGGTGGTGCTGACCTCACGAGGTAGCAAGGCACAAAAGCCTTTTCTTTCCCAGCGGCCTTGCACCCTCTTCTCAGAGAACCACCTCCTGAGCTGCCCGGGCCCTGGGCTGGGCCAGCTGCCTCCAGGCTGAGCCTCCTCCCAGACAAAGCCGGATTCAGGTCTGTGAAAGCAGTCAGAGCGAGCGGTTCTGCCATGGAGATGAACTTTGACCCAAACGGCAAGGCTCCTACCCCGTATTTACTCTTTAAGGCTAACACGTCTCACAGAGTTAACATTACACCCCTTTTTAACCCTGCACCTCCCTCTCACATTCCAGGCCCCGACCTTCGACCCCTCCTAATTGCCAGCTCTACACCCCAGTTCTCTGAGGCCTGGTGTGGTTCACCCCCTGCCCCCAGTCACCGCCTCCCCAGAAAACAGAACCCGGCCAGGACACTGACCACAGGTGCCAGCTGAGGCCAACAGCACCGAACTGAGGCAGGCACCGGAGCCCGTGCCCAGCACCCTGGGGCTGCCACCAGGGGGCACTGCAGTAGCCGCTGGGCGTGACTCCTGAGCCCAACTCTCCCACCCCAAAGAGGAAGTCTGCTCTCAGCGTGGCGGGAGGCGGTGCCTGGAAGGCCCAGGAGGCACAGGACCAGGGTAGGGACGAGTCCAGATAGCTCCTCAGCTCGGCCACATCTCACCCCATGGGCCTGGGGACAGTGGACAAGGGCACCGCCCGCTCCACCGCCAGGTGACAGGCAGGGCCCTGTCCCGGCAGCGGCAGAAGCCCGGCGCTTGCTCTCACTGCCGCACAAACGAGCTGATCCGGGTCAAGCGCACAGTTAACCTTCCCAACCTGAATCGTTATAACTCAGAAATCACATCAGCTCCTGAGCATCAGGAAAAGCAAGCCAGCGTGATGCCCGTCGGGCGACCGGTCCCCGAGAGCCATTCCCTTCGCTTTGGGAGGAATGACGTGGTCTCCCTGGAGCCAGGAGCTGGACAGTGGGGCCCACGGAGACGTGGGGGACACTGTGGGGCACCTGTAAGCCTGGGCCACCCCCGAGGGCCTGGCCCAGATCCCCAGGCGCCTGTGGTCCTGCGCGGCCTCCCCCCGCGAGACGCTCACCGTCCTCTTGGCTGTGGAGGTGCTGTGGGCTCCGCATCCTCTCGTCCTGGCTGGGACTCAGGCTGGAGGCCAGGTGTGGGTCAGCTGACATCCATGTGGAGTCGTTCATATCAAAATCTTCACTGCTCACAGAAGTCTCATCCTGATGGGGGACAAAGAAGGTGGGTGTTCAGCAGGGACGGGCTCTCAGCAGCCCCCAGGCAGCCCCGTGAGCGAACCCCAGGCATTTGCAAGTGCCCCGGAGACCACGAGAGCCTCCCAACCCTGCACAGGGGGCTGGGAGCCCCCGTGGAAGTGGCTCGGGCTCTGGTTCCTGTCGGAAGCCAGGGCTGAGGGCCGGAGCTCTGTAATTGAAGACAATTACGAGGTCTTGCATCCTGTAGGGGCGGATGGCAGGGCCTGGCTCTTACCCTTGTGAGCCAAGGTTGAAGCAGGCGCTGTAAACAAAGGCCACAACTCCCCACTCCCTCCCCGCAGCCTGGGGAGAGGGCCCGCTGTGAGCAGGGCCTGGCCGCCAGAAGTGGGCAGCGGGACGCGCTGGGCACCTCCCAGGCCAAGCCAATCGTCCCACCAGGCCTACCACCCTGACTCCCAGGGAGCATGCATGGAATTCCTCTCTCCCACTCCCCCAGCCCAGAGGACATTTCTGTCTTCCTTCTTCCTAACCTTTGCTGTGCTTCAAAGATATGCTCTTGGGCAGCTTCCAGCGCTGAAAAGGCCAGCCCCAGAAGTGTAGAGGAGGAAGGGGGTGGGGCCGGCAAGGGTTCAGATCAGACCGCAAAGGGGGTTCGGCTCAAGGGCCTAGGGGACTGCTAGGGCCTTCCAAACAGCCGGAGGGCCTGCTGCGGAGGCCCACGCCTGCCTCCTCTCCCCTCACTGGCTTCAGTGAGCACTTGGCCAGCCATCCGGGAACCCCTGGGGCGGGGCCCCTTCAATCCAGCCCTCCAGTGGGGAGGGACCCCACCTCCTCTGGCCCGGCCTCTTTCAGGAGCAGCAAGCAACTGTGCTTGGGAGCTGGCTGTAAATCTCAGAAAGATGACCCAGCAACTCCCACAGCCCTGATTTCTGACTGCCCACTCCCCTGCCCCTCCGGGGAGACACAATGGTCTCTGTGGGCCCCAGAGAGGACGCCTGGCGGAGCACCCCCACACCCCCCCCCCAGGGCCTCCTCACAAACATCTCTTTTATAGTGAGCAAACACACTTCAGTTTGAACTTTCTTCTGCTGCTATCCCTGAGGCAGACACATCTGTTCTCCAAGTGCTGGGGAACCAGCCTGCCTCGCCTCCAATCCCTCCCCCACTCCACTCCGCAGGGCTAGCAGGGAGTTTCCTGGAATTTACGGCTTCTGTGCAGCCAGAGTGTGTGCCCTCCTAGCTGAATCCGGAGGACTCAGGTTGGGCCAGGACACCAGCTCTGCCCAGCTCCGAGGTCACCACAGCACACTCCGAGCCTCAGAGGGTGGAGAGCCTCATGTGCCTTCATCCCCTCTCTTCCCACCCCGCCCCCCACCCCCACATGCACTTACTCTGCCTCCCTCCCACACGCACTTCCACCCACACTCTCCCCTGAGTGAAAACACGCTCCCTCACACTCGCTCAGACAGTGTTCTCACACCCGGAGGGGCACACCCCCCTTCAGAACGCTCTCTCCACACAGAGGGTCCAGTGGCCAACAACGCTCCCCGGTGCTGATGGGTAGAACCTGAGAGCGAGGCTGCTGGGTGGGCAGCAGGCCCTTAGAGGTACCGAGTCCAGCCTGGCACCTGGCGTCAGGACCAGGGCATCCTCCTTGGGCCCCTGGCTACCCAGGGACACTGAGGTCAGGGTGTGAACGGAGGTCCTGGTGGAAGTAGGAAGGCCATCTCCTGACTCTGATGGCTGACACACTCATTGTATTGAAAGACTGAGTATTAACATCTGGAAGCCCCGTCCACTCAAAATGCCCCATCCATTCATCCAACAGTGTTTATTGGACACCTATTATGAACCCAGCACAAAATTCAGCTGTGGACAGACAGCTGGTCCTCCTGTGCACTCTGCCCAGATGGGAAGGTGGACAATCAGGACAAACACACGATGGTGGTGGTGATGAGGGGTTCAGAGCAGAATAAAGCTGGGTACGAGGGGAGAGGGGCCTGCAGGCCGGTGCCTGGGCGGCCAGGGAGGACCTCGCTGCCGGGAACAAAGGCAGAGGCCTGCAGGGAGGGAGGACGGTGGCCATGCAGCAATCTACCTAGGAGTGCTCCAGGCAGTGGCACAGGCTGGTGTGTTTGAACAGCAGCCACACAGGAGTGTCCCCTCCCGAGATGCACACAGCCTTGGGCAGGGCTGTCTCCAGCTCAGAGAACAGCTTGTAGAGAGTTCCACTAAGAAGCAGGAAAAAGCAAGAACCACTAGGTGCAGCACTGACGGCTCCCACATTCTTATGCTACTTGGTCAAGTTTAAAACATCAACAGAAGTCCAAGTTTATCAGGTGGCAAGTGCTCCCTCGGAGCACCTCATTTCACCCTTACACAGGCCCACCAGCCCCATTCTACGGATAAGAAAACTGAGGCTCCAAGGGGTTAAGGCACCCGCCCAAGGTCATGAGGTAACAAGTGGCAGAGCCAGATGTGTACCATCCTGGAGGCCCAGACACACTCTCCTTGCCTCTGCTCAACTGTCCGTCTCACCTGGAATGCCCGGACCACTGTGGAGCCGCATGACCCAAACTCCAAACACTTCGCCTTCTCCATCAACTTCTCCAGCTAAGTCTTCACCATTCCTTTCTTACATTACCTGTCTGCCTGTACCATTAGCCCCGTCAGTCAGTCAGGCAGGCAGGCAGGCAGGCATCCCCACCGCCCCTCAGCTGTAGCATGTGGGGCTCTGCCCTGTCTCCGCCAGGAAAACTTTAAGCCCTTTCGAGAGTGGGGACCACACCAAACCAAACCACAACAAAGGAAGTGTGGGAGCAGGCAGTATGCTCCCCAGACCCTCCCGCAAAGCACGGCAGACTCACCGGTGCCGAGCTGGCTGAATGGCCTGGCCTGATACTGGTATTTAATGACAATGTGGCATCAGTTTGACAGTTAAGGACTTGGTCCCACTGCGTACAGTTCTTGAGACCATAGGAAACCCAGACCCTGGCTGGCAGGGTCTCCTTCTTATAGCAAAGCCTAAGCTTAACAGTTCACCAAAATGATCCCTTTTATCCCCCCTGCTCTGCTGGCCCAAATTGGGAAGAGCTGGGCTAACGTTTGCATTGACACTGCAATCACCTGATAATGAAGGCCGCATGCAGGGTCCTCACTCAGGGGTTTCAGGGCAGGGTCTATGCGCTTTCCTTGCAACAGCCCCCTCCTTAAAGCAGGCACCCCGGCCAGCCTATCTTGTGGTACCTGCTCACGGGCACCCTACGTAGTGGCAGAGCTGGGATCTGAAGCCAGACAGGCTGCCCAGAGCCCACACCACGGTGCCACCACACCAAGAGGCTGCCTCACCACACTTCCTCCCTTCAATAAAAAACACAGAACAAAACCAGATTCCTTAACAATGTGTCTCAAGATGGGATCCAAAAGGAACTCATGGGAGACTAAGCTATATTTGCTCTCTCTCCAAAGCTGACACACATTTATTGAGCACATACTATGAGCTGGTGTTGTGTTAGGGACATAATGACTAAGGCAGGCTTCCTTTCCTCCAGGACCTTGTTATCAAGGGAAAGAGACCAGCAAGAAACTCTGACCCACTTGTAAGTGCAGAGAGAGGGGGCGGGCTGTGAAATCCCCTCCACAGCTCTCTACTGACAATCATCCTCTCCTCAGCAAGTTTCCTCACGGCCCCGGGGTTTGCTACATGAGTCCCTATTGTGTGAGTGATGGTTCTATATTAGATTTTGACACTTGCTGCTACAGCAATATTTTAAAGTGAGCAACCGAGTCCATTAAACCTAACTTTGGGGTGGGGTGGGGAAGCAAGTCCCAATCAAACTTAGTTTCCACACCCTCACTGTCAGGACTGACCTCGGGGAGAAGCCTTCCCAAGACCCCTTTGCAACTCACCTGCTAAACGGAGCCTCCAGCGGCAGAGGATAGACTGTGACTTCACCCACCTACCCTGAGCCAAAGCTCCAGGAGCAATTACCCGCACACATACCTCAGAGCCCACCGACAACGGGGCAGAGGGGCAAAATACGCCCAGGCCAGGGGCATCGGTGGGAGGCCGGGACACAGGTTTGCCCCAGGCCGGTGCTCAGACCTGGAGTGCTCCCCCTACTCGCCCAGAAGTCATAGCCATAGCCAGAGAGTATCTCACTTTCCCCACCTGAAATTTCAAGGGAATTCGGTCTACTAATTTCTCTGTAAACAAACCCTAATGACACTTGCATTAGGAAATAAGTGAGTACAGCCCATTACTCCGGGCCTCCTCCCTTCAGATCCCATGCGACGGGCTGGATAGCTGCCCTGACTCCTCTCACCTCTGACCTCAGACACCCTGAAGCTGCAGCCTCACCCACATACTGGTAAAGTCCACCATTTATTCGGTACCAAAGGGCCTAAGCCATGGTGGTTCACAGAGGGATCCAGCCAACTGCCCTTCTGAAAAGAGAACTCAGAAGGGGAGGGGCAGGCAGACAGCACCCAGCCAGCGCCTGGGACACACCCCAATCTGGGCAGAGGGAGAGGAGCCCAAACCCTCTCTGCTCTTATCTGCAGTTCAAAATTCACGGGCAGGTTCAGTTTCTCTCTGCCCAGGCCCTGAGGCTCTTCCTCCTCTGCAAGCAAACTAGCACCAACCACTGCCCAGCCCAGGAGGAGGAGAAAATGGGAGCGCGAGGGGAAATGGTGGAAACACGCCTGTATCCATGGTGTGTAACTACGGGCAGGTGCTATCAGTAACATGATTATTTTACAACTGGGGTCAATTTCTCGGGAACTGGGTTCCTGGTGCCTCTGAAGCCGAGCCATTTGCATCCTTCAGGACAGGGATCCTGGGGCGTGCCTCACACAACATTTTCCAGGCCTTTCCCCAGAGCTGTAACTCTATCTCCGCCACTTGCTTTGAGAAAGAAAAGGAGGAGGATTTGCTGAGAATTTAGTGCAATTGTAAGCCACAAGCCCTGACCAGGAGCCTTGGGTATGCGTTTCAGAGGACGGGGAGGGATGTGCAGGGGGTGTTTCTGGGCTTGGCAGGAAGCAGACCCCTCTGTCCAGCTTCTGGTCCGTTGAGAGGCTGAAGCTCCTGCCAAAAGACCGCCAGACCTGGGCCGTTCCCCAGCACCAGCTCTGCCCGAGCGGGCGGGCCCCGAGGAGCAGGAGGTGAGCAGCTCCTTCTGGAACACCTACAGGCCCTTCCAGGCCCTGGAAATTTTTCAATACGAGGCAATTCTTCCCTTGTCTCCACGTCAGCGAGCATTACACACGCCGCCTTCTGAGCATGCCAAGAAGGTACTGAACCACGTTTGACCCCAACTTAACCACCGCAGTCCATCAGATGGCTTACGGATGGAAGACGAACCCCCACTCCCACCAGGATCTAAAGCGACCAGGGTTCAGATCCCTGTTGTGAAGTGACGGCACAAATGAAATCGTAGGGTGGTCTGATCACCCACCACTCCTGGGAGCTGTGGGGTCCCCAAGACTGTGGCTTCATGCTCTACTCCAAGCCCATATGGCCGCCCCGGGAGGAAGCCAGCCTCCCAGGGACACACCCTGCACAATTCACTCCCCCCTGCTCACATACTCCTCTGCTTAAAAGCACAAGCTCTTCTGGGAAATGTGAAGTGGGGAGAGCTGAGACAGAGCCAATCACCCACCACGTTTTAGGTGTGTTCTCTCTCTCTCTCTCTCTCTCTCTCTCTCTCTCTCTCTCACACACACACACACACACACACACACACAGGGTCTGCCAGAAACAGATTCATACGTACAGGGGAATGCTCTGTTGTTCTTGCTGTCATGGACGCCTGGATGCGGGCGTGAGCATTTGCAACACCTTCCTACTAGTGCATGGATGTAAACCGGGCTTTTGTTTCCCAAGCAAAGGCAACTGGCTGTTTTCCCAGCACTCCTCGGCACGAGGGCCGCACTGATACCCCAGGCCCTGCCGTTAACAGGGGTCTCTTTAAATGGAGGCAGGGAGATGGGCTTTAGCAGACAAGGTCCTTCCAGCCGGAAGGAGGGCTGGGGAGAAACCACTCTGACACAATGCCCTTTAGGACTTTCTTTCCAAGAAAAGGGCCCAGACAGGACAAAAAAGTTCTTGAGCAACTCAGGGGCAGTCCAGCGCCTCATAGCCCCGGGGTAGCCCGGCCTGGGTAAGTTCCCCAAAGCCAGCCCTCTCCGCTGGGAGAAGTCCAGGGCGCCCTGCTCCCAGCGTCAGGAGCAGGAAGGTGCTAAACGGGCATCACCCCGCCTGGGTGCAGTGGGTGTGGGGAGAGGTGCTGTCTTAAAACCCCACTCTACGAAATAAGCCCAGCTTGAGCTGGGATTAGACAGGAGCTTGATATTATTCAAGGACACATTTAGGCCCTAATGGTTTTCCAATGGCGGGTAATTTACTACCTGGGGGTTAAACTACCACTGGGGCCTGGGTCATAAACAGGCCTTTACCCCCACAGCCTACAGCCCAGAAGCCGGGGCAAGATGGGGCCCCTGGTCCCATCCACAGATGGCTCTCCCACAGTTGTGAGCCCCCCCCCCCCACCTTCCCTGTCACAAGCCCCACCTGGTGGGGCCCAGGCTGGGGATTCCAGCTGATTCTGGGATAAGTAGGGCTTTATCTCAAGGGAGAATCTATTTCAAGCCACAATCCTTCTCAGAAAGAGGAGGAAATCACAGAGTCCAAACACCATTTCAGGTGAAATCAGGAGGTTATTAATCTCCCCTCAGAGCAGACAGAAAGAAAAATCAATGTTTTTAGAGGAGGGGGGGAATTCCATTTGAATTAATGGGTTTGTGGCTTCTCCATTGATCTCCGCCTCTTCACACTTTCTTTTTTGCTTTTGTGTTCTTGGGGAGGAAGGAGAAAGAGGGGAATGGGGAGGGGGGAGGCCTGCGGAGAAGGGAAAGGACAGTCTAACCTTAACCTTTCTCCAGGAATAATGCTAATTAGTGAGGCTTAATGAGAACTTCCCCCAGTAAGCGCTGCCTGGTAGGGGCGACCAGACTCTTGGCAAACGCAGCTCCAGGTGGGAGAAGGGTGGGGGGGTCACTTCGGCCCCCGAACGGCTGGAATAAGAATGCGAACTGCACGCCCCCCTCCCTGCCCCCATCAAAGTGCCGGGCCCTGGAAGACTAGGTGCCCAGCGTCCAGAGGCGAGCGCGGTGTAAATCTAACTTAATCCGGACGCGCGCCCTCACTCCGGACAGCGGCCCCCGCCCCGGTGCACCCTTCCTGGAGGACCTGCCCCTCCACGGAGGGTGGCCGCCCCGGCCCCGCGCCCACCGTGCACCTGAGCGGAGCGCGGGGTCCGCACGCCCCGGGCGGGGACAGGGGCCTGGCCAAGTGGCCTCAACTCTGCAAACCTCACTCAACTCCCCGCGCCCAGCGGGGGCCCCTCCCTGCCACTCAACGCTTCCCGTCCTCACATCCCTAAACACAGTCCACTTCCCTTCTCCCGCGGCCGCGGCTACCCGAGCCCGGCCCCCGCCCCGCCGCCGAGAACGCCTCCGGCCCGGGACGCGGAGCCCGGCTCGCTGCAAGCGGTGTGGCCGCCGCACAATGCCCGGCGCGGCGCGCAGTCACCGCCCCCCGGCCCCGCGGCGGGCGGCCCGGGAGAGTGCGCCCCGGCTCCGGGCTGGGCACACCCCCGGGCACCCGCAGCCCCCGGTGCAGCCTCCGTGCCCCCATTCCTCGGCCACTCTCGCCCGCCCCCCGCCCCAGCCCGCTCCGCCCAGGGCGCAGCCGCTTCCCGGAGCCCCCTCCTCTGCCCTGGCGCAGGAAGCTCCCCCGCGCCCCCTCCCCGGAACCCCCGCGCCCCCCGCCCCCTAACCGCAGCTCAACGGCCGGCGGCAGCGGCGGGAGGAGGGGGGCGGCGGCCCGGGGCCCAGAAACTGCCGGATCTCGGGGATCCGGGCCGGACTCCGTACCTGGGCGGGCGGCGAGGCGAGGCGGGGACTGGCGGTCGGGCTCCGCGAGGGAGCGGCGGTGACAGCCCCGCAGCTCCAGCTGCTGCCGGTGCTGCCGGTGCTGCCGCTGGTGCTGCCGCCGCGGCCGCCCGGGGAGAGGGGCTGGCACCGCCGCGGCGCGTCACTGCCCGGCCGGGGGCGGGGGTGGCCGGGGGGAGGGCCCAGCGAGCGGCGGCGGCAGCGGCGGCGGCGCCGTGGCCGAGAGGGTGGAAGGGGGAGGGGGCACCGGGCACGGGGAGGCGGGGGAGGGGGGCGGGACCGGCACGGGGCGGGGGTCGGGGAGGGAGCGCAGGGAGGGCGCCCGCTGCGGGAGGAGGAGGAGCAGCAGGAAGAGGAGGTGGAGGGGCGGGCTGGAGGGAGTAGTGGGCACGCGGGGGAGGGGGAGAGGAAAGGAGGCACCCAGAGAGGAGAAAGGAGGGAGAGGCGGGCGGGGGAAGGAGGAGGAAGAAGGGGGTGCTGGGCCAGGTAGGGGGGAGGGAAGAGGGCGCGCTGGACGCACCGCCATGCGCTTCTGTGGGAGAGCACTCTTAAGGGGGAAGCGCTTCGAGGGAGAGCCTAGCTGGGGGGGGGGGGGGGGGGGGGCTGGGCCCGAAAAAGAAGGCAGTGAGGTCTGAGCCCTCCCCTCGCTCCCGGAGGCAGCAGTCTTGGGGCCTCGGGTGAGGGTGGGAGGGCACTCGGCGGCGGCTCTCCGCGTTCAGGCCAGGAGAGGAGAGACTTGGCCCAAAGAAAGTGACTCGGGCGTCTTTAGGAACTCCCGGGGCCTTCGGGGAGGACCTCGGCCGCTGCGGGTCTCCTCCTGGGGGAGGGGGGGGTGCGGGGCCTTGCTGGGCGGAGATGCTGACCCCAGAGTTCTGGGAAAGCCAGGCGCAGGGCTGGCTCTCTCCCGGGCCCCCATCCCCACCTCAGGGCCCCCCTTGATCAAGTTCAAGCTCAGGCTCCTCGGCGCGCTGCCCACTCCCCTCCCCCTCCCTCTGTTCCGCACCACCTCGCCTCCTCACTCTTCCTTTGTCTCTTTCCCACCACTTACTCTACACCCACCCTGCGCCCCTCCTTCCTCCAGGCAGGTGCCTAGGCGCCCGGGCAGGGCTCACCTGTCCCACCCAACATTTCAGCTATCCCGAGCGCCCACCACCGCCCGCCCGGCGCCCTCCCATCGGTCATTGTGCTCCTCAGACCACACGGTGCAGGCTCCTGACGGAGCGCTGGCTAGCTACAGTAGTAAAGTAACAGGATAACATCGAGAATGCAGCTCCATCCCGGACCGAGGCGCGCACTGGGCAGGGAGACAGCATCGCAAGAGGGGGGAGACCACGCGGACCCGGGACGCTGTCCTCCGCGCACAGACCTCACCAGCCTAGGGTGCTGGGGGCGGCGGGATGGGGCGTCGGGGGGTGTGGTGGTGGGGGCTGCATCTCCGAGCTACCTCAGATTCAGCCTGAAGCAACACGCTCGTCCCCAAACAGCAGAATTAGAAGATAGGTCACGGACAGATAGATACCCCCCCACCCCCCCGCCAATTCACACCCTCCTTTGCATCAGACCAGTCTCCGGGAAAACCTTGTGCTTTAACAGGGATGGAGTACTGCTCTCGTGGAATTCTGTGAGGAAATGGCCAAACACCAAAACAAAAACCAGTAACGACCCCACCTCCTGATTCCTCCGGGCGCATCCGAAAAGGAAAGGCAATTTCTACCGACCGTAACGCTACGACTCATTCACAGTGGAAACAACAAAGAAGAGAAAAAGAGGCAGCCACCGCGACTGTTCACAATTTTGAAACAGACTGCCTTTAACCTCCCAACTTTTTTTTTTTTTTTTTTTTTTTTTTTGGTAAAAAGCCTTTTTTCTTTCTTCCACTGAAAGCTTTGCATTGTGAACCATCTGAGGTAAGCAAGGATCCCTCTATAGGTTAGAGTTGGAAGTACACCATCACAGGTTCGGTGCTCACTCTATTCACCCATTAGAGAAATGAAAGGATGACAACACATCGAATTAAAGCACACAGACTGACTTCCGCACATGCTGTCAATATACAACTCACATGTTACTCATTAGCACCTGTGATCCCTGAAATCAAATGTGCGTTCAAACAAAAACACTCTCCGGTTTCTCTGGGAGGTTTTTTCTTCGCATCCTCTGTGGTGGGGACAGTTTGGAGACTTCATTACCTGAACGGCCGGCCGCACGTATTGGTGACCAGTAATGATTTTTAGAAAATGGGAACATTTCCAATACAGAGGCGGTCCTTCTTCACCCTGGAAATGAGATGACTCGGGCCCCGGATTGCCCATCTCTTCCCAGCACATTGCCGGAGACCTTTGGCTTCTCCGGGGCCGAGTCACTATTTCACAGCGGTGGTGGACGGCTGGGCTTGAAATATAAAGCCAAATCCAACTGAAGTTCAAAGGTGGAATTGAACCCAGATAACCCACTTCTTCTCTGACTAATAAAAGAGAGATAGTACTGCCCAGGAGGGCAGAGCAGTGATTTTCTCTAAGCATGAAATGTGAACTCATTTACCATCCCTGAGATAAAACAGCCCAGCCCCGCTCGACCCACAGAAAGCAGCGAGGAGCCCGGGGGTAACCTGGCTATTTGGCGCCACCAGGAACCGGGCGGGTTGTGTGTGTGCTAAGCCTGCAGAAATCTGCAGGAGCTGCCACTCCTTGGGTAACCTTGTGTAGTTTGTTTCCAGCGTCCTTGTGCCTCTGGACAACTCCCTCCATCCTTAAAGTGGCCACAGCGTGGGTCCTAACAAGGAATGGCAGGACCTAGTTTTCTGACCACTGAGTCCCCCAACAATGTGTCCCAGCTAGCTGGGAGGCTGTGGCAGAGAAGACGGTTCCCTCCTAACTATGGGGCAGAACTGCCTTCACGTCTCCTCCAGGCTCTGCACATGGTGGGCACTTTGTAATGAATAACTGGTGGGCATTTGCTCTATGGTGTTATTAGCAGCAACCCTTCCTTACAGTTTCCCATGTGAAATGGGCCTGTGCCACAAGTGGGGACCTAATCATGAACCCAGGGGGTTGCTATTATTGGGAATCTTCATGTGACCAGAGCAGATGCTGTTTAAGCATCTCAAAGCATTAAAACCTACTTATGCCCAGCCAGTATGGTTCAGTGGTTGAACATCCACCCATGAACCAGGAGGTCAAGGTTCAACTCTGGGTCAGGGCACATGCATGGGTTTAGGGCTCGATCCCCAGGAGAGGGTGTGCGTGTGGTAGCCAATCAATGGTTCTCCCTCACCAATGATATTTCTATCTCTCTCTCCCTCTCCCTTCCTCTCTCTGAAATCAATAACAAATATATATATTAAAAACACATTTACCCAACAAACTACTTATTAATGACGGAAGGAAACATGTACCTGCACAATGAAAAGGTCTGCCAGCCATGCCCCAATTAAGCAATCAAACACAGGAAAGTAGGGTCACCTGATGCAATGTGCTCGCCTCCTGAAGGGATGCAATAAGAGGATACAGCATCACCCATATCGTATTCTCCCCAAAAATGCTCACCTGAATCTGATCATGCCCTGGATCTGTCCTGAACTCTTCAAAAGATCCACTGTTACTAACTTGACTGTTCTAAATCATGAGACTGAAGAGATATAGCACCTAAATGCCAAGTTTGAATCTCGGTTGGGTCCTGGACATAGGATTGAGGTGGAGACAGTGTGAAGGAGAGACGGGAGGGGTGGAGCGGAGACAGGGTTGAGGAGGGAGACGAGTGTGGGCTCTGCGCTGAATGGTCAGGAAAGGCCCCTCCTAGGAGAAAGCCAGCAAGTGCCCTGGCCCCGGGGTGGCAGGAGCTGACAGCTGGGAGAAGGCGTGGGGCAGAGGGAACAGCTGGTGCAAAGGCTCTGAGGTGGGAAGGGGCTTAAAATGTCTGAGGAACAGAAAGATGACCCATGTAGCTACAGCCGAGTGGGTCGTGGGGAGGGGAGGAGGAGATGAGAGTGAGAGAGCATGGAGGGCCAAGCATCCAGCGCCTTGTACACCACTGTGCGGTGTGTGGATTTTATTCTAAGAGTAAAGAAATGATGCAATCTGAATATGTCTTTAGATCAGAGGAGTGATATTATAAGGAAGCAAGGGTAGCATTGGGGAGACCAGTAAGGTCTAGCCAAGAGCCTAGAAATAATCTAGCCTTATGGGACTGGGTCACATTCTGGTTCTGACACTAGACAAGTGACCTTGGGCACCATAGGTAAGTCTCTCTAAGCCTCCATTTCCTCATCTATAACGTAAATAATAAGAGAGTGTGTTTAATGTAGTACTTAACACCAAAATATCCCCTTTGAAACTAGAAACTATGGTAGCCAGCCTCCATGATGGCCCAGATGATCCTCGCTTCCTGGTGTCACACCTCAGACCTGTCACAATGAGTGGGGCCATGAAGCCAGTGGGACGGTATGATAAGGAGGGTGTATGACGTCTGAGCTTGGGTCATAAATTACAGCTTGATCTTTTCCCCAGAGGGAGTACTTGGTCAAGGGAAGTTTTTATTCTCACCAGGATTCTAAATTTTCACAATGATGGCCACATCCCTCTCCACAAATGCTGTGCCAGCTTACTCAGCACCAGCAGTAGCTGGTGGTTCTCATTTCACTACACACTTGTCAGCCCTTAGTAATCTTTTCTATCTTTGCCAGTCTGAGAGGTGAAAAGTGGCATCTCTTATTTTCCTTTGGGATGTGAGCATATGTTTATGTGTATCGTGTTTATTGGGCACTTGTATTTCTTTTCTTTTCTTTTTTTTTTTTTTTTTTCATATTCTTTGTCCATTTCTCTACTTGGATTGGTGGTCTTTTTTTTTTTTTTTTTGTAAGAAGTCTTTGGAAAATGAAATTAATATTTTGTCATATATTTTACAGATATGTTTCCTTTTTAAAAATATATATATTTTATTGATTTTTTACAGAGAGAAAGGGAGAGAGATAGAGAGCTAGAAACGTCAATGAGAGAGGAACATCGACCAGCTGCCTCTTGCACACACCCTACTGGGGATGTGCCCGCAACCCAGGTGCATGCCCTTGACCGGAATTGAACCTGGAACCTTTCAGTCCGCAGACCAACACTCTACCACTGAGCCAAACCGGTTTCGGCTATGTTTCCTTTTTATTGTCCTTTTACTTTGTTTATGAAAGGATTTTATTTTTTATTTTTTATTTTTTTTTGCCATATGGAAAGTTTATATTATCCCATTAATTTTATTTTCTCTTTAGGGCTTTAGGATTTCAGGTCAAAACAAAGGTTGTATTTTTTTTTCCACTTTAAGATTATAAAAGTAATACACTCATATTTTCTTCTAAAGCATTTATAGCTTCATTACAGTTAAATCTTTAATCCATCTGTAATTTATCTCCATATAAGTAGTCAGGTGAAGATCTAGCTTATTTTTTAAATGGCTATCCAAGTTATCCCAATGTCATAATTTTAAATAACTCATCCACTGATTGGAAATGCCATCTTTACAGTACATTAATTTTCCATTATTTTTGGAATTGTCTATTCTATTCTATTGATCTGTCTATTCCTGTCCCAATATTATAGCTCTAGAATGTATTTTAATATATGGTGTGGGGCTATCACCTCTACCCCCATGAACTGTCCCTGCCCCTAGCATTATAAAAACAATTAAACCCATGCCATAGCAGAGAGGCACAATTATGCAGAAAGAAGGAATGTTTCCACCTGAAGGGTTAAGTAAGGGGGAAGGGGAAATAAGGGCAGTATCCTGGGAGAGGTGACAGCTACTCAGAACCAAAAGAAGGCAGGAGGACTATGACAGGTGGCAAAGGGGGGAGGGTATCCAGGCAAAAAGAGTAGGGATAGGAGCACCACAGCTTCCCATGTGCCTGAATTCAAACTACTTGATCTGTGGGCTGGGTTGTAGCTCATCTCATCCATTTATTCTTCACATTTGCCAATTCTTGCATAGGTGGCTGCAATCTCATAGTAAGTTCGACACCTTTGCTGAAATCTAGGAGACACTAATACTCTTTCCTCATTCCTTCGCTATTTAGATAATTTCCCATGATGAATACACACTGAGTGGCCAGGTTATTAACACCTCTGAACACATAATAATCTGGCCACTCAGTGTATCTACACTAATAAAAGAGCAATATGCAAAATGACCATACCTCTGCAATGCCCACTAGCCAATCAGGAGTGGGTATGCAAATTAACCCAGCAAAGATAGTGGGTTAATTTGCACGCACAGGCACAAGCAACCGGGCAGGGCAGGTTGCTTGCTATGAGGGAAAGAGGGGGGAAGAGGGAGCTACAGAAGCAGCGCTCCAGCCAGAGCAAACACTGAAGACTCTGGACAGAGTGAAAAATCCAGCCCGAGTGAAGGCAGAAGGCAGCGGCCAGAGCCAAGGCCTGGGTACCAGGTGCCAGAGGAAAACCAGTGCTGGCAGGCAGGTGAAAGGAAGGCCTATTCTTGCATGAATCTTCATGCAACGGGCCGCTAAAGTGTGTGTGTGTGTGTGTGTGTGTGTGTGTATGGAACAAGGGGTGTTGGTCTTCAGAGCACGTGGTGGGCCCTGCTGATCTGTCTATACGGTGACGCTGCACCTCACTGACCTCCAGCAGAGCAGAAAGAGGAAGCCACCAGAGCACGACTGGGCCCACGGTGCAGCCAGTGGTTTCCCTCAGGCTGGACACTGGGAGTGGGCTGGGCATTCAGCCTCTGGCTGGACCAAGGCTTCTCCAGGCAACCCCGGAGGAGGCTGGGCCTGGAGAGTTCCAGGCCCCTGGGTGAAACTCTAGCTGCCTCCTCGGCAGGTGACTGGGGGACAGGAGAGAGCCCCTCTGCAGGCTGTACTAACTTAATCTGCTGCTCCCAGGAAGGCTTGCTGGGAAATGGGGGCAGCTACCAAGAGAGAGAGCCAGGCATCGCTTCCCGTTTCCGCTGAAATCCCGTCATGACAGAACCCACAAGTGGTGTGTGGGTGGGTAGGTAACAGCCAAGGGTTCTGGGGCCAGAGCTGCTGCTCAGAGACCTTTCTGGTGGCTGGAGTCATGTGATTGCTGGTCAGCATCTAGGGTCGGGGAGCAGAGTAGGGGAGCAGGCAGCGGGGGTGTGTTTTGTTTGCATTCAGGCCTCTCCTCAGTGTGACCTCAGGCAGGTAGGTGACAGTAACTGCTCCCAGCCTTGGTTTCCTCATCTCTAAGACAGGGGACAACAACAGGGACTTGTGTCTGATGGCCACCCTGAGGCATAAATGCAGTAATGCCTGCAGCGAGCTGGACTATTGCCCAGCACAGAGCACCTGCTTACAACTTAGTCATCATTCATGATGATGATAATATGGAAAATAAGTAATTATAGACATTAGTCAACAAACATGTATTGGGCCCCTACTATGTGCTGGGGCCTGGCCCAGGAGCAGGGACTGTGGTGGTGAGATCAGCTGACCTGGGCCTGCCCCATGAAGCTGGTGGTGCTGGTTCCACTGGGGCCGTGGCCTGTCCCCTGCCCTCACCACCCTCCTTTTCCTTTCTCTTCTTCCTCCCCTTCCCTCGGGAAGTGACAGCATTAACTACGACTTTGGACAAGTTACTTAAGCTCTCTGAAGCCAAGCCCCCGCTTCCCTGTGCCCTGTGAGGGAGCAGACACAGAAGCCCCTCCACAACTGTTTCCCTCTCCTCCGGGCCTCCCTCTCCTCTCTCCTCCTCTCTGTTTCCTTCCCTAACTATTCGGTTCCCCTGCTGTCTGGGCACCTGTTGTGTGTACTGTGCTGCCTTGGCAACGTAGCACCAAAAGGCACTGTCCCAGCTCCGCTCAGGGTGCCGAGGCCACAGCAGATACTGTGAGCTAACTTCCCTGGTACCTAAACTCAACATTTCTCCCTTTCCTTTCTTAACTGCAGAGACACTGGGGAAATGCAATTCTTCTTCTTCTTCTTCTTCTTCTTCTTCTTCTTCTTCTTCTTCTTCTTTTTTTTTTTTTAATGGTATGATTCTATTTATTGAAAACCTAAAAACAGGAAAAGCTGTAGTGCTTTATGATGTATGCTTAGAAAGGGAAATGCAATTCTTTCTTCCCCAGCCTCCCTTGTAGCTGTTCTGGCCAATGAGATGTCAACAAAAGTATATCGGCAATTTTCTGGGAAAGCTTTTGCTTTGTGGACTAAGCTTATACCACCCCTTCTCATTCCCCCTCACCTTGAATGTGGAGAAACAGCAGCCAACTTGTAAGCACCAGGAAAGGCCAACAATATCACAGGGACACCAACTCAACATTGCCAAATTAGTACCGCCAGTGGCTCCTCCATTCTCGTGTCAGGGGTAAAAAACTTCATGTTTTGCTATACAGTCAGCTAGACTTCTATAGTTGTTAGTCAGGAGCACCCCTGACTGAGTCACGGTGCTCTGTCTGTGGGTGAACTGGGTAGCAAGGGCCCCTCCTCCCCCACTCCAGGGGCCTTTCCTCTCCGTGCTGACTTCTCAAAGAGCCCGGGGAGGGGCTGTGTCCGGGCACCTGCTGTGTGCACGGTGGTTGTTGGGAAGACAAGCACTCACTCCCGTTACCTATGGACTCTGCGGGAGGGAGAGGTGTCAAGGCTAGTGCACAGGTGTGCCCGGGCGCTTCCTGAGCTACAGCAGCATTCCAGTTAAACAGTACCTTCTGCTTCAAGCCTTTTTTCCTCCTTCTTCTTGAGGCATTTGAAGCCACTCCAAACATCCAAGGCTTAAAATGACCCTGGGCCTAGCAAGGCATGGGGTCTATTACTCATTTCTGCCAAAGCAAAAACTGCAAGAGAGGGAGGAGTGCCCAGGCGTGAGGCTGTGCCGGGCTGAGTCTCTCTCCCTGGCTGTCTTCTGTACCCCAGTCCAAAGCTCAGAGCTGCCAGGCCATGCCACCAGGCTGCAGGAGGATGGGAGGGACAGGGGGGCAGAGCTCTGGCCTCTTCCCCGGCTTTGCCAGTGACATGCCTGCTGCTGCTGACCCTGGATACCCTGGAGTTCCTCCACTGAGGAGTTTCCTTGAAGAAAGGGGTTCCTCTGTCAAGAAGCAAACTTTGTAAACCACGGAGCCTGGCCCAAACCTGCTGTTCCACTAACAGGAAGCTGCAGCATGGAGAAACGAAAGTGAGGCAGCTGGTCAGGGGCAGGGCCACACCTAGAACCAGAACCACTTCTCTCCCTCTCGGGTGCTCGTCTCCACTAGGGATCACCCCCAGTCAAGCACCTGCGTTCCTTTGTCAGAGGGAGATACACCGTGAGGCTTCAGTGCGCGTAGCTAACTGCACCGGCGGGCAGCCCCTGCGAGCACTGTCCTCTGCAGATCGCTCAAACTATCCCAAGCATGCCTCTCCCTGCCTCCCTCCCCGCTCGCAGCCCCGTGGTCCTGCCCCAGGGCCTTTGCCCTCACTGCCTCTTCCACCTGGAAAACCTTTCCCCTTGGCTACAGGGCCTGCCACTCATCATTCAGGTTTGGGCTCAATACCACCTCTTCAGAGAGGCCGTCTCACCCAGAGGTACAGTCTATCACCTGCCCCTGTTTTAATTCTCTGCCCCAAATGCCTCACTGTTGTGTATTTTTTTCTGATTGTCTGGTTTATCATCTCTATAGCCTGTAAGCTCCCCGAGAGTAGGCTCTTGTACCTGTCTCATTCACTTCTGAATCCTCCGTGCTTAGAACAGTACCCAGGACATCGTAGGAACTGAAATGATTTTTGACTGAATAAAGGAAGAAAACATTTTGTAAACTGTACAAACACTGGGTCACGGGAAGGACAAGGGCCTGGTGGGCTGTGAGAGGAAGCCATGAGCTTCTGTCTTCTCCTGAGCAGAGATGGGGGATCTGCAACTGGTCACTCTGAGCAAAAACAGTGCAGCCAGCACACACTCACGGTACAACATCACGCAGTCCCAGTGAAGAAGAAGGAGAAGGAGAAGGAGAAGGAGAAGGAGAAAGAAGAAAGGAAGAAAGGAAGAAAGGAAGAAAGGAAGAAAGGAAGAAAGGAAGAAAGGAAGAAAGGAAGAAAGGAAGAAAGGAAGAAAGGAAGAAAGGAAGAAAGGAAGAAAGGAAGAAAGAAAGAAAGAAAGAAAGAAAGAAAGAATAAAGTCCTAAGGCCTGTAATGAGGTAAACACAATCATAACCAGGAAAATCTTGGCGGTGCTTCTTCAGTCCACCCAAAGCCATTATCTCTAATTGATCTCCAGACATCAGCTGCTGAAGTGTCTGAAACCCTCCTGCATCCTCCAGGTCTGGTTACAAAGCCCCAGCCCACCCACCCAGGGGGGGCGGGTGTCCTGCAGCAGCTCCTTGCTGGGGGCTGGGGACTGTTTGGGCCCCGCACGAGAAGGAACCGGCAGACTGACAAGCGTGAGGCTGGGTCAAGAACCTGGTCAAAAGCCACAACTGTTAGAAACGCTCAGCCGCCAGAGCCAAGCAGCTGGTATTTCAGAGCCTGAAGTCTCAACAAAGCCACCAAGAGTCTCCTCAAAAACTGTGACAAAAATCAGGGAGGGCTGGAAAAAGCACCCTGTCCTAAACATCGCACTTGCTCTAGATGAAGGAGACATTCTGAAAACTGGAATTAGGCCATTAGTTATTAAAAACAACAACAAAAACAGGATTTAGCCACAAAACACTAAGGCCCCTCTGGGTCTCAGGCCAGGCCCAGAGTTGGGGGGGTGTCACCAGGTCAGCGATGGGTTCAATACCAGCTGAATGTTTCAAGCCACCCCTTCCTGCTCAGACCAGGGAGATGCCTCTTATCTTAAGGGACAGAGCAGGGAGTCAGCTGCCCAGGGTGCCTCGCAGGGGTGTTGACAGCGATCTGAGAAGAGCTGCTGCCTCCAATTCATGGGGGCCCAGGTAGCAGCTCCTGACCTTGCTCCTGGCTTTTCCCTCGACGCAAATAAAGCATGCCAAGGCCAGCCCTGCGTGTGGGATTTTGCTCATGGCACCAGCGCTCCTGCTGCACCAGTAAATTATGGGCACTGCGTGCATTTTTTCCTGGATAATGAAGTTGAAAGGCCACATCGGCAACCTTGCATGTAGGGGGGCGGGTGTCGGCAGCCTGGAAGGGGATGAGCCTTCAGATGCCACCGGAGACAATGAGCTGTTTAGGTTTGAGGTCTCTAACTCCATCCCGCAACCGGCTTTTGAGCCAGGATGTCAGTCGTTTTCTGCTTTCCCCCCACAGCTACAGGGAACAGGAAGAAGGAAGAGACACAGACCCCTCCAAGCCCAGGCTGCCCTGGCAACGCTCATTTTCTTTGGGTGTTTTGAAGCTGCAGCAAGTTTCCAGAAAGCACCTGAAGGTTCTCAAAAATATATATCGATCACTAAATTAATGCCTCATAAAGATGTTTGACAATGGGCTTTACACTCCCCTCTTGTCTTTTCAAAAGAGAGGTTTCCAAAGAACATTCCCTCTCAAGTTTAGAAATCCCCCATTTTTCTTGACACCATCTTTAGGAGGATGGGAGCAGGGGGCTGCCAATATTTATAGCCCCCAGATTCCAACACTGGCTGCCCCACCCCCGTTTTTTTTTTGTGTGTGTGTGCTTTTGTGTGAACAGAAAAGCCTGCAGTAAAAGTACCTTATTTTTTATGGTAAGTTTTACAGTGTCTCTGCAGTATTTTTCCTCCATCAAGAAGGAGATGCAAAAAATTTTAGGCATTAAACTTTTCTCCTGAAAAAAACCTCTTTTTTTTTTTTTTTTACTTCTTCCAAGCCAGGAAAACTTTAAAAAAGGACACCAAAGGGAAACCGTTTCTACTGAAATCTGAACACGTGCTAGTCTTAATACTGAAGACGGTGTGCAGCTGGTATATGAAGAGACACAGCGACTGAGGACTGAACAGAAGTAGATGCTATTTCATATGGAAACGTAGTAAAATGTAAAGGTGGCATCTCAAACCAGTGGGAAGGAAACGGATTCTCTAATAAACGATGCTGAGATAAAAGGGTAAAGCAGTATCTGCATTTCAGAATAGAACAGAATGAGGTCCAAATGGGTCAAAGATCAAATGTGAAAAATAAAAACGTCTATTTTTTGCTGCCAGCTGAGAGGGTGTAAAAGAAAGGACCCCCCAGTAGCACTGAGCTTACCCAGCACCCAGACCTTGGATTTTAACATGACTCTCCAATGGAAGGAATCAGAGCTCCTTGGAGATGTGACCAATTCTAGGTTTGGGGCAGGAAATATATAAGAGCAGGGGGCATATTGTAGTGCCAGAAAGTAAAGAAACATTAAAGCAAACCAAAATAAGATGAAATCCTATTAAAAAAGAAAGAAAAACCACTCCCAAGAAGCAATAGGGTATTGTCAAAATACCACAGGAGCCAACTGAAAGAGCTCCCAATGGCCAAAGCTGAAATCATTTAAGCAATAAAATGAATAAACTAGTAACGAATTATAAGCCAAAACAGTAAATAAAGCAACCATATAAATAAATGATTGAATGAATTTATAAATGAGGAAGGAGAGAAAAATCTCCCATGTACACTAATTCCAAATAATGTAGGTGGGTACTTTGTCCTTAGGAAAGAAAGCATAACCCCCTACACCTTAGTTGTGGGCTGCAACTGTGATTTCCTTCCAAAGTCTACATATGGTGAAGGGGAAAGAGTAACTTCAGAGTGAAGAAATCTGACAAACATTATCGCAGCCACGTGTGACCATCACCAAGAGCCATGAAGCATGCGGACAGTATGTACCCTTTACATGAAATGGTACGAGTGGCACGGTGTCTGTGGTCTTCTCTTAATAACCTGTGACCCCAGTTTTGAATACTCTGAATAACATCAGACAAGTCCCCAAATTCTATAAAACGCCTGACCAGTATCTTCAAAACTGTCAAAGTCATCACAAAGTCTGAAAAATTTATCACAGCCAACAGGAGCCTAAGGGGAAATGACAACTAACTGTAAAGCTACATCCCAGGTAGCACTGGAACAGAAAAAGGATACTAGGTAAAAACTAGGGAAATATAAACAAACTATGGGCTTCAGTTAACAATACTGTAACATCATTGGCTCACTGGTTGTAACAAGTGTATCATATTAATGTAAGACGTTAACATTAACGGGGAAACTGTGGGAGGATGGGTAATATGAGAATTCCGTACTATCTTAATTTTTCTGTAAATCTAAAACTGTTCTAAAATAAACCTCCCCAGTCTATTAAGAAAAAAACAACACTAAATACTAAAAGAAAACATTAGTTATTAAAAACAATGGATGGAGGTGGAGTAGAGTTAGCCCTTTTAAGACTCAAATGTAAAAGACATCAAATAAAAAAAAATTGATCAATTTGAGAACATTAAAAAGAAGACAACACACACAACCTTAGAGGAATATGGTTGAGAAAAAGAGACCATGGCTAACTCCAGGGAATCAAAAGAAAGGAAATGTAATCACAGTATGCTAATTGGCTCAGCTATGAAAAATATATACACAGTCACAATAATATAAATAATGAAATGCCCTAGGTGGGTAGCTCAATTGGTCTGAGCAATGATCGGCAAACTGCAGCTCACGAGCCACATGTGGCTCTTTGGCCCCTTGAGTGTGGCTCTTCCACAAAATGCCACACACGCGCAGTGCACATATACAGTGCGATTGAAAGTTTGTGGCCTATGCACAGAAGTCAGTTTTCAGCCTGGGCGAATCTATTTTGAAGAAGTGGCATTAGAACACTCAAGGGGCCAAAGAGCCGCATGTGGCTCATGAGCCGTGGTTTGCCGACCACTGGGTTAGAGCGTTGTCGGGATACACCAATGTTGTGGGTTTGATCCCAGTCAGGGCACATACAAGAACCAACCAATGAATGCATTAATGAGTGAAACAACAAATCAATCAATCTCTCTCTCTCTCTCTCTCTCTCTCTCTCTCTCTCTCGCTCTCCTCCCTCTTCCCCCCCCCCAAAATCAATAAATTTTAAAACAATGATGATAGTGATCTATCTAGATAGAGAGGTACAGATATATTGACGGATAAAGGAAGGAGAAATAATACTAGTATATGTTTTTACAAGAGGATACAAGAGTGTAAATTCTGATCTCCCACAGCAGGAAATTAAACAACCAAAACAAACCAAATTGAAAAATCAAGAACTAGCAGTATGAGCATGTTATTTAGAAACAGGAGGTAAAACACCAGAAGAGATGACCAAAAGATAAGGAAAAGAAGCTGTCAACGGAGAGTAGAAATTGAAGTGCGAGGACCAGGGCAGGGTCTGCTGTTTTTTATATGATTTTTAAAACAGGTATTCCATTGACAACAATAAAAATGAATACAAACAAGCAAAAAAAAAAAGAGAGAGAGAGAGACAAAGGACTATTTGAGGAGCTGTTTCTGAGGTTATGGGAGGGGCATAAGGCTCCTCTGAGAGAGCAGCTATTCCACCCCCAAAGCTTCTCACAACAAAGATGCTCCAAGGATGATTCTTTGTCTGGAGAAATCCAAGCAGCCTTGGTTAAGGGCAGTGTTCTGGTTGCTTTTTGTTTTTCTTGCCACAGCACAAACCTTCCGCAGTGCCAGGAATTTAGTGAACAGAAAAGGATTTGGGCTATAGCGTCTCAGATCTTGAAAATGGGGCCAGTGGCATTTCAGGCCTTTCTTGGGCTCTTTCTTTTTTTTTTTTTTTTCTCAGAGAGGAAGGGAGGGGGATAGAGAGTTAGACACATTGATGAGAAACATCGATCAGCTGCCTCCTGCACAGCCTCCGCTGGGAATGTGCCGCAACCAAGGTACATGCCCTTGACCGGAATCGAACCTGGGACCTTTGAGTCCGCAGGCCAGCGCTCTATCCACTGAGCCAAATCGGTTAGAGCCTTTCTTGGCTCTTATGGAAGTAAACTGGGCCCCCAAGGCTCAGCTACATAACAAGCAACCAGCTGCTCCTAGAGGCCTGTCGAGGGTGTTGAAGAGGGAGGCAGAGCTGGATGGAGCAAACGAAGCCGGACAGCAGCGATGCCAGAGGCCAGGAATCAGGAAGAAGAGAAGAAGGCTGGGAACGCAGAGAGTGGTCCCAGCATACCTCATACCTCGGCGGGAAGAGCACGAACTGCAGGGACGAGGTGTCTAAGACAGCAGAGCCCACATTCTCACAAATTCCACAAAGTCCACACAGGCACATTTCTAGAGAGCAGACTCAGATGCTCAATGTTTGAAGACACTGGTCTAGAGAAGAGACTGCAGCAAGACAGTAGCAAAGATTACAAAAGGTGAAGAGACCAGTGCTGGGGAAGATGCTGAGGCTGTGGAAGGTTTAGAACTCGAGAGCAATGATGATTTTCCCAGTGAAAACCATGGTGAAGCCTAAGGCATCTTTATGTTCAACAGGACCACAGCCTCAACGTCCCCAAGGGGCAGAACTCCAAGGTCAAGAGGCTCTGGAATCTCACTGGGAATGATGTCTTTGATCAAAATAAACTCTCTCTCCTTGCCCTATTTAATCCCTTTTTGCCTTGAATATTTACTTATTTGACATTAATAGCACTGTCCTCTCTTTCTTTTGTTTTCATCTTCCTTTTTGTGTCATTAAAAGAGTATTCTGTCCTGGCCAGTATGGCTCAGTGGTGGAGCATTGGCCCCACACCGAGGGATTGAGGGTTTGACTCCCGGTCAAGGGCATGCACCTGAGTTGAGGGCTCTTTTAAGGGCCACAGTCTGTGAGGCAACTTATTGATGTGTCTCTCTCGCATCCCTGACACTTCCACTGTCTCTAAAAAGAAAAAAAGTCAATGGGAAAAAATATCCTCAGGTGAGGATTAACAACAACAACAACAACAACAACAAACACCATAAAAAATGTCTTTTACCGTGGCAGGCACAGCTCAGTGGTTAGAGCACCGGCCTTTGCACCAAAGGATCATGGATTCAATTTCCAGTCAAGGGCACATACAGGGGTTGCAGGTTCAATCCCAGCCCTGGTTGGGGTGCGTGCAGGAGGCAACCAATTGATGTATCTCACACCGATGTTTCTCTCTGTGTCTCTCCTCTCTCTTCCCCTCCCACCCTCCTTTCTACGCTCTCAAAAAAAAAAGTCAATGGAAAAAATATCTTCAAGTGAAAATTAACAAAAAATAAATGTTTTTTATAGATACCAAATAAATTTTGCCATTGAAAATATACACAAAACATTTGAGTGTTTTCACTCTGTAATGAAATTTTAACCCATTGACATTTATTGTAACTTATCACTGTTTGGTCTTGTTTCTGCTAGCTTAGTTATGTTTTTGTGGGTTTTTAAAAGTACATTGATTTCAGAGAGGAAGGGAGAGAGAGAGAGAGAGAGAAACATCAATGATGAGAGAGAATCATTGATCGGCTGCCTTCTGCACACCCCACATGGGCATCGATCATACAACCAGGGTATGTGCCCCGACCGGGAATCAAACCTGTGACCTCCTGATTCATAGGTCGATGCTCAACCACTGGGCAACGCTTACTTATGTTTTTAATTCACTGTCTCTCTTGGTGGTTTCTTCTTTTATTCCTCCATTTATTTACTCTTGTTGGGATGGTCAATTTTTCTTTGTTCCTTTTATTTTCTTCAGTGATTGAGAAGTCCTACATTCTATTTTTGTTTCATGGGGATGACTTTAATTTTAAAGAAAGGCATCAGAACCTCTGCTTTCTTAAGAGACCATCAAAGCTTTACACACACTAAGCCAAAGCAGGGGACATGACTATTTCCATTCCGCTATTTCTTCCCTGAGCTCATACCCTGCCTGAGCTGCAGGACGGCCTGAGGAAGGGGAGAGAGTCAGTCATCATTGCCATCGAGCTCTAAACCTGGTGTCAGAGCCAGCACCTGGTGGGGTGGCTCCACAGGCAGAGTCCTGTGAGGCAGGCACAGTTTTGGTAAGGGACAGGCTTTCGCTGCAAACCGCTGACTGTGTTTCTCCTTGGGCCTCTTCTGAGCAGCAGGGAGGCTGAAAGTGTTCAGGAGAAAAGAAAGCCACAAGAAGGGGTAAGGATTCAGAGGGAGAAGGAACAGACTGGCTTTGGCCTTCCCCAGCCCATGTCCTCCAGAGCTGTTACCTGCTTTACTCTCCCTGTCCCACAACGTGGTCCACAAGAGACTGATAAAAAGGTGAATGTGGTTAGCCAAAAAACAGAAACCACCAGCCGTCTGTCAATGCGTGAGTGGACAAACACAAGGTGATCTCTCCATACAATGGAATATTTTTCAATCGTGAAAAGAATGTGGTTCTGTCATGTGCTGTAACAGTGATACACCTTGGAAATATTAAGTGAAATAAGCCAGAATCACAAATATATGATTCCACTTATATGCAGGACCTAGAAAGTCAAATTTATAGAAATAGAAAGTAAAGCAGGGATTACCACGGGCTAGGAAAGGGGAGAATGAAACGTCATTGCTTCATGGTTTCGGAGTTGCCTTTGGGGGTGATGAAAAAATTTTGGAAATAAATAGTAGTAGTGCTTGCACAACATGGCGAATGTGCTTAGTGCTACTGGACTGTGCATTTAAGTGGTTAAAATGGCTAATTTTATGATGCATTTATTTTACCACAATTAAAAAGGAAAGTGAACGTGGAGAACTATTCAGAGTGGGCTTGTTTCCTTCTCCACTCAGAGAGACGGGAGACTCAGAGGTTCCGCCCGATTGTGCTCCTTTCCCGCCCAAATCCTTGCCTGGCTCCCTGGTGCTGACGAAGGAAAGGCTGTTTCATGGCCTCTTTTCCAAGCAAGGCCCATGCTCTGTCTCCTCCTCCTCCTCCTCCTCCTCCTCTTTCTTCTTCCTCTTCCTTCTTCTTTCACCAACTGGCTTTGGCCTTCCCCAGCCCATGTCCTCCAGAGCTATTACCTCTCAGCTTCCCTCACCTGGCCCCCCTGACGATTCAAATCTCACATGTAGTAAGTGCATGTCCCCCAGCCACCTGGCAGTCCCTAGCAACCTTCCTGTTTCTGTTTTCTGCCCTGGTTACAGTTCATGGCTGCTGCCTCGTCCTCGCTACCAAGAAGAGCTGGTTGAGAACAACCACACTGTCTTATTCCTCTTTACGGCCCTAGTTTCTTATTTGAGGTCATTCACCGTGTCTATTAAACAAAGGTTGCATAATAGTATTACTGTCAATAGTAATAGAGGTCACTGAAACTTCCTCCATGCTCCTAATGTGCCTGGCACAGTACTCAACACTGAGCTTGCTTTGTGTCATTTAACTCTTAAAATAACTCTAAGGGGTAGGTGTGTTTATATTACTCTCAAATAACAGGGGGGTGGGGGGGGGGTGGGGGAGACAGAGAGAGGTGAAGCAGTTTGCCCAAGTTACACAGCTGGTAGCTGGTGGAAATGGTCCTGTCAGCCTGACGCCAGGTCTCTGGTTTAGGTGGGTGGGTGGGTGGGAATCCTGGCTGAGAACAGTAATGCTCTACACTGCCCCCGGAAAAAGCAGGAGGGCCAATATTTTGGCAATCCCAGGACCCCCGGACAGAGGCGAGTGACCCTCTGGGTGCCCTGGGAAAGTGGCAGACCCCACTTATGTGTCAAAGGAAGGAGGAGTCCTGCCCCTCCTCCCCGACCCTCCAGGACCAAGGCAAACTCTGGGACAGGAGCCTAAGGAGGAGGAGGGAGGCAGAGGTTAATGGAAGCAAGTAAGCGCCTCCATCACGCGGGGCTTAAACAATGGAGCCGTGCACCACTTCACACGCGGCTGGGAGGACCATTAAAACCATTAGCGGGACATTAGCGCTGCTCCGAGAACAGGGGAGAGAGGGGAGGCGGAGGAAGGGGCTGACAGCCCTCCCACTCTGGGACAGAGCAAGAGTGTGTGTGTGTGTGTGTGTGTGTGTGTGTGTGTGCGCGCGCGCCCTGGGAAAGTCCCTGAACCTCTGGGTCTCAGCCTCCACTTCTATAAAACGAAAGCGTGTGTCCGGGAAGGCACAAATGATTTGTCTCTCTCCTTCCGGATCTAGGTCTGATTTCTACAGCGGGTTCAAACACTGGGATCTCAGGAACAATCAGAATAAAGTCACCCATAACGTGGCTATCAGATTACAAGAGTGCCTCTGCAGATAAAACGGAGCCTTCACAAGGTACGGAAGACCCCCCCCCCCCCCCCCAGCCCTGGCCCCTGGCCAATCCCTCTTCCCGTATTTCCTTAGGCCTCATATATTTAAGGCGGTCCCGATCCCAGGGCAAACAAAGCCTGCCTGCTAGCACTCTGCCAAGGACTTCCCCCCTCCGCCAGCGCCATGGGCAATACTCATCCTAAAGAGCATCCTCGCCCAGGAGGTGGAGAGAGGAGCAGGGCTTGGGACCCAGGCAGGTGCACAGGTTCAGGGACGGGAAAGATCTGAGTTCCCGCTCACATCAGTGGTTGTGTGACCTTGAGCAAGTGCTGACCCTTTTGGAGCCTCAGCTAAGGCGTCTGTAAGATGAGGATAATAACATGACCCTGAAGAATTGTGAGGGTGAAGGGCAAAGTGTGTAGAGTACTGTACACAGAACAGGTGCCCACTAATGTCCACCTGCCTGAAACAGCACCCACCCTGCTTGCTCCCTTGTTTCTGGTCTGTTCCTCCTCTAAGCTTTTCTGTTCCTCTTCTTTCTTTCTTTCTTTCTTTCTTTCTTCTTTCTTTCTTTCTTTTAAAATATATTTTATTGATTTTTTTTTTTTTTTTTTACAGAGAGGAAGGGAGAGAGAGTTAGAAACATCGATGAGAGAGAAACATCGATCAGCTGCTTCCTGCACACCCCCTACTGGGGATGTGCCCACAACCAAGGTACATGCCCTTGACCGGAATTGAACCCGGGACCCTTGAGTCTGCAGGGCGACGCTCTACCCACTGAGCCAAACCGGTGAGGGCTCTAAGCTTTATTTGTTTCTCCTTGTCTCTCGCATTGAACTGCGAGAGCAGGCAGGGCAGAGACATGGCTCTATTCACCACTGTCTCCTTGGCACCTGGCTCAGGTGCACAATGGATGGATGGATGGATAGATGGGTGGATATGGGTGAAGCAGTGAATGACAGCAAAATTATATAACCAGCTTATTTGACAAGTGGAAACATCAAGGCCCGAAGGGCAAAGAGACTTCAAATAATATGAAAAATAAGCACCAGAGAAACAAAGCAGATTGTAAAAATGGTGCATATCGGATGATCCCCTTTCTGTTCAACAGTCTTGAAGGGTGGATACCAAGGTATCCAGTGATATGAGTGTGGGATGATAGTGATTTTTATCACCGTGCTTTTTGCTGGTTTGGCTTCTGATTTTTCTCCTAAGGCCGCGTATTACTTGTGTAATTAATTTTTTTGAAAGTGTGAAAGAAACCCAAATGAGATAGAAAACAAAACCAGTGGCAGCATGAGGAAGAGCCCTGCACTCCTGGTGCATCCTGCCCACCGCCCTGAACGGGCTTTGAAAGACCAGCCGCTGGGGATGGCGCGCGCTGGTGGCCCTGCCCTGTGAGTGCTGCCTGCATCCCTCCCTGGACCCTGCTCTTATCAGAGAGTGCGCACAATAGGTCTACATTCACAGGACCCTTCGCATCCTGCCCCCTATCAGGAATGCACTCGTCATCAGTACAACTGACTGTGAACTTCAGTTTTATATCTTTATGAGAGTTTCCCCAGTAAGAACAAAAATGAAAAAGAGAAAGAGAGATTTTTCTCAGGCTACACTCTCTTATTTTCAGCTCAACGTGGCCACTTCAGTGGCAGCTCCTGGGGTCCGTGTCTTAGGACGGAAGTCCTGCGAGGGTGGAGGCTGACCCCTGCATGCCTTGCATACTGAGGGGACCATAAATTTCTGCCACATTGAATCAGAACTCAAGAAGAATATTTTCCTGTGTGTGGATATTACTGCACTGGATTTTCACTTTATCGAGAAGAACCCATCTCCCAGCACATTCACCGACCGGACAACACGCAATGTGATTCTGTCCATTCACAAGTTAACCCCGCCACCTGTCCTCGTCTGCCTCACTGTTTGTCTCTTGGATGGGGAAAGATGAATTATTGGGATTTTTTTTTCACCAGCGTTTTCAGATGTAGAGCTTTGTTCAGCATTAATAAAATATCATTCATCCTGGCTTAGATTTGGTTTATTTTCCATATAGCTTGCGTGACTGATTTGCAAACTCTCCAGGTGTCTCTGCATGTCCTGCTCAGAGTGATGGGCAAGGAATGAAACTGCTTTTGGAGGCTGGTCTTGAGAAGTGAGCTTTGACAGAGCAGAGCCAGCCCCCTGGCTGCATTTGAACAGGGGGCCATCCACCCCACCCCGCAGGGGAGCCCTGTTCTGACTCTGCTATAGGAAAGAAGCTATTAGTTCACATACATGTATTTTTACAAGCTAAAAACTCAAAGCCTTCTGGGTCCTTGGCCCTTCCTTGCTGCCATAGATAAATAACCTGGTGAGCAATGTGATTTTTTGTTTTGCCACGTGCCTGGCTGTAAGAGAGGGATAACGGTACTGCCGGAGAGGCTGAGGCCTTGAGAGCTCATTGCTGTGCGTGGAGGGCTGGAGACCGACAGATGAAAGGCCCTGGGCACGAGGCAGGATGCTGCTTCTCCACCAGGTGTGCGGGGAGGGTCTGCCCCTTTGATCTCGGCAGCACACAGGAGAGCTAACTGCTTCCAGAGGGCTTATCTGGGAAGCTAAGAATGCGGGCCAGGAAGACACAGTCAGCGCCACTGTAAGCAGAGGCCACCGCAGCCTCAGCCTCAGCCTCAGCCTCAGCCCAGCTGGATCCTCAGGGCACCCTGGGACACATGCCTTCCCACAATCCTCCCTTCCTTGGGGAGTAGCCAGAACCTCACTGGGACAGCTTGTCCGTCTCACTTCGGGAGCTTCAGTTCATTCGCAGATCTCCACCAAGTGCCGAGCACGTGCTTTCTCCTTTGTTGAGCAGCAAAAGTCCTCACAGTTTCTGCACCAGCCATGGCAGCCCTCACGTTCTCATTGTGCTATCGTTCCTCGAGCCACAGGGTCCTTGCACAAGCCGAGGCCTAGAGCTCTGCTCCCCTCAGGTCTTGATCTCAGCTCAAATGTCACTTTCTGAGGCAAACCTTCCCAGACCCTGGCCCTCCCCTCCCCTCCATCCACACTAAGCACTCCGAGCGCCCTGTGCCTCACTGCAGGACACTTGTTACAGCTGCACTATGATGGCCGACTAATCTCTCCCCCCACTATGGCCTGCTATGACCTGGGTACTGTGTGTGATTTTATCATTAGCGCCCGCCTCCCCCTGATCAGAAGAACTAGCAACAGAGATGAGCTCTATAAATACTTATTGAAGGCCCAAATCCTGGCTAGTATATCTAGCCAACAGTCTTACTCCCCCCCAGATGGTAAGACTCTGTGTAACCAAATGAAATACAACAGGATCCGTTAACGAGGGATCACGGGTGGGCTATGCTGACGATGACTGGTCCTGGCGATGGCCACAGAGTGACAGAGGCCACAGGCTGGTGCTGGTGCCACGCACAGCTGTTTCTGTGAGTATGACACCCCGGTACTACTTTCCCCATGGACGTTATCTTTGATTGCTCGACATTTCTTAGGGATGCAACCATCACAGAACAGACTCTCGGGAAAGAAAATGCTGCAGACACAGAAACACAAACAGCTCTACCCCCAGAGCGAAGCGTACTTCATTCAATCGTTAGGGGCTGATCGTGGGGGCACGCCATCCCTCCTCCTTAGGGGAGTGCAGACTTGGTATGCAAGCCAACCAGCTCAAATCCTCAACCTGGGTGCCACGGGCCCCCGTGTTACCGGGACGCATCCTGCTACATCACCGTGGAGCTATCACCCCCCGGCCCCCTTGGCTCCCGTGACAGCACATGCTCAGGTTGTCAAGGAGACCAGCAGCAAGTGAGGCAGCATGCACCAGGGCTAGAAGTCAGACTTTCCATGAAAGAACCCATTCCCCTGGTCAGGCCACAAAGACGGAGTGAGCTCAGAGGTCACAACAGATGAGAACCCTTGAAGCTGGAGGTGAGAGACCCCGGTTTTAGGCGGCGATGGAGGGAGGAGGTGGCTCGCACTTGTCCCCCTCCCCCCATCCCCTTTGAAAGACAGGCTACTTGCTTTGCAAAGGGCTAGAAGGTGCACTGTGTGGGGAGGGAGGCAAGAGTGGTTTTCTTTTAATAGCCTGTTTCCACGGTGCCTGACAGCCCTTGGCAATCCACAGCTGGGGAGTCTTGGACAGCCAGGGGCCTTATCTTACTCGGGCCACCAGCCAGGGCCCATCCTCCTGGCCTGTCTGGGCCCCAAGAGTGACAGAGGCCACAGGCTGGCAGGCAGGGGCCCTCCTCCTTCGCCTCCCTGGGGAAAGGAGTCGCAGACAAAGGGCAGAGCAGAGACAGAACCACCCCAGAGCCAAGGTCTGCAGCTCACCGCCTCCCCTCCCTGCCTGCCCTTGGGGAGAGTTTTGTGAAGCGTGAGCTCCCTGGGTTTCACTGAAGACCCGGCAGGCAGGGCCGTCTGCCCAGCAGACCCTTTAACTAGGAACACATTCCTCCCCTCCCCTCTCGGCCCAGATAACCAGATAAGGGCCTCTTTGATTTCCAGTGTGTTTACACAGGCTGTGGCCCCACATCTTGGGAAGGATCAGCCATATCCAGGCAAGTCAGGACGCTTCCAGGTGGGGTGAGGGGAGACGGACGGACGGACGGAAGGCTTACCTGCTCCTGGGAATTCATCACGCGCAACTTCATCTGCTTCAGGTACGTGGAGGTGAGGGGCATGTTGTAGTCAATGATCCCGGAGACCAGAGGAGAGGGAGGCTCGTTTTCTGGCAGGAAGAACAAAGGGAACTCTTTTCAGTCTGAGCAGCGGCCACCGGGGCAGCTCACCCTGTCACCCACACGGAGAAGGAAGGAACAGCCCGAGGCCACAGATGGCAGCTCCTCCACCAGGCCTGGCCCGCGGATGTGGACTGCGTGCCACTGGAAATATTTTTCAGTGAGGTGCCAGTGTTTAATAAGAGTTCACATTTTAAAACGCGGGGATGGTTGGCTGTGAAAAACGGAAAGTCTGGACACCCTGGGCCCGTATCCCCACGCGAGGAACAACAACTGCAGCTGTGCAGCAGACACTGCTTTTACAGGGGGCGAGCCCTCCGTTTTGCCACAGTCCCCACCGCTCTCTGGTGTTTTGTACACTTTCACTCAGTTATGATATTGACCTCGAGCTAAGCTGCTCTCTCGCTTGTGGTGCACACATGCCGCCGCCACCCCACCCATCTCCTACCCGCACCGCATCCCCCATAGCCCCGTCAGGTACCATATGGCTCACAGCTCTGGGCCTCCACCCCCAAAATTCTGGTTCCTCCTTTATCACATGGAACATTGTTCCTCCCATTTATTGCTTTGTTGTCCTAAAGATCAAAGTAATGTGTGTTCTTTTTTGTAGAGCATTTGCAAAGTGTGGAAAGATGTGAAGAAAAAAGGAAAAAACCCATAATTGCATTAAGCAGCTTGGCATATGCTTCTGTTTATTCCACCATCGCCCCCTCCCCCCACTCCCCATGATTTCTCTTCATGCCCTTGATATCAGAATGCACACAGAATATTATAGTTTGCTTTAAAAAATTTTTTTTGTGTGTGTTTAACATTGTGTCATAGGCATTTCCTTCACGACCAAAAATCTTGTTTTGGCCCTGTCTGGTTTGGCACACTGGATAGAGCCTGTGGACCAACAGGCTTGATTCCAGTCGAGGGCACATACCTTGGTTGCAGGCTCCTCCCAGGCCCAGCCCCTGGTTGGGGTGTGTGCAGGAGGCAACCAATTGATGTGTTTCTCTCACATCGATGATTCTCTCTGTCTTTCCCTCTCTCTTCCACTCTCCCTAAAAATCAATGGAAAAATATCCTTGGATGAGGATTAACAAAACAAAACAAAAAAATCTTGCTTTGCTTTACAAATGTAATTTTTATAGCTGTGTACTATTTTGCCATAGTTTATTTAAGTGATTCCCTTATGAATGACTATTTATGTTGTTTCCTTTTGTTGACAATTATAAATAACGTTGGAAGAAACATATTGTCCCAAATTTCTGATCATTTTCTTTTAAAAACAAATTCCAAGAAATGGAACTCATGGGTTGAAGGGCAGGAATATTCGGTAACTCTTAAAATCTCTGGCCGAGCTGCCTTCTTCAAAGGCTGCTGCCATGGGCAATCCAGTCAATGGACACGGCCCCGTTCTGCACCTTAGGTAGCCCTGTGGGTGGCACAAGGGGCAGATGAAAATGGCACCGGAATAAGTCAAGGAAGACATGAAGCAAGATTAAAAGAGAGCCCATCACTTCTCCCCAGCCCGAGTCCCTCTATGGATGTTTTTGCTATGACCAACTTGAAGTCCTAGAGCCACCTGCTGGGACCCATCTTATTTAGTGACCCTGCTTTTACCCTCTCCCTGAGGCAACAGTTTTGATTACCTGTTCTCTGGCCTCCAGCTCCTGCCTCCAGAACTCCAGGCCAAAGTTCTCCCTGGTGCCTAGTTCTGTTCACGACCTGGGACTTGAGTGTACGAACAACACTGGGACTGGCCAAAGCCTGCCCACCACCATCGCCGCCACCAAGAGATGGGGTGAAGCGGAAGCAAGGGATAGGGCCCAGGTGGCAGAATGCAGAGGATATCCACGGTGATTTGCTAAACCTGCTGCTTAAGTGCTGGAGCCCAGGCCAGAAAGCCCCTGTAAGCTTGAAAACACTACGCTGAGTGAAAAGCCGACACAAAAGGACAATGACTGTGTGGTTCCACTTCGATGGAGTATCTAGAGCAGACACAGTCACAGAGAAAGTAGGATTGAGGTTACTAGGGAGGGGGGTGGGGATGGGAAGTTATTGCTTCATGGGTACAGTTTGTTTGGGGTGATGAAAAGGTTTTGGAAATAGATAGTGGTGATGGTTGCTCAATCACGTGAAAAGAACTAATGCCACTAAATTGTACTCTTAAAATTATTAAAATGGCTAGCTTTACATTATAAATATTTTACCGGAACACGGAAAGGAAGGCCCTGCAAACAAGGGAGAGGGACACAAAGGGCTCCTCACTGGCCAGGACAGAAAGGCCGGCAGAAAACGGGGTCCACGCCAGCGGGGTCTGCAGACTAGGGTCTATTTTGAGGCCGTGTGACCACACAGCCTAAATCACATTTCTGACCAAATTTTACAAAAATGAAGAGCTTTGTTTAGCTTTTTAAAAAATATATATATATTTTATTGATTTTTACAGAGAGGAAAGGAGAGAGAGAGAGAGCTAGAAACGCAGAGAAACATCGACCAGCTGCCTCTTGCACACCCCCTACTGGGGATGTGCCCACAACCAACGCACATGCCCCTGACAGGAATCGAACCTGGGACCTCTACCACTGAGCCAAACCGGTTTCGGCTTGTTTAGCTTTTTAAAGCTATGTTGTCACACACATAATTTTTGTGTTTTTGTTTTTGGGTTTTTTTGTGTGTGTGTGTTTTTTTAATCCTCACCTGAGCGTATTTTCCCACTTGATCTTTTGGAGAGAGTGGAAGAGAGAGGAAAAGACAGAAACGTCGATGTGAAAGAAGCACATGGACATTCCTGACCAGGGCCCTGGCCAGGGAGGAGCCTGCAAGCCAAGATGTGTGCCCTTGACCGGAATTGAACCCGGGACCCTTTGGTCTGCAGACCAATGCTCTTTACTCATTGAGCAGAACTGGCTAGGGTCCGCTTTTGTGTTCTTTGATGAGGATTTTTGTTCTTGAGGAAGAGGTAAATGTCCCTAACATAGAATGTCTCAGAAACTTGAACGGATCCAACTTTTTTACACAGAATTCCTCTTGGTTTGGTGGCGGAAGGGCTCTCTGACACGGATGCACAGGACCCTTTGACACAGACCGGGGGGGAACTGGCGTTGTTCCAGGGTCCTCACAGCCTCTTTTCCTTGCTGTCCCACCGTCAACCCAGACAGCCTGGCCCCCTAAATGTGACGGGGGGAGGGAGGGATACAGTATGTGGGGCAGACAGTCCAGCGACGACCCTGAGATGGTGTCACTCAAAAGAGCCGTGGCTCCCGTTGTCAGATCATGGGTCTTAGGAGGGAGAATTCTGCCATTTCCATTTCGTTTCCTCAAAGACGGGGTTTCCGGTAAGGAGCTGTTGGACAATATGGGGGGTGTGAGAAGGGACCCTGGCCAGAGCCGAAAATGCAGGCTGCACTCCGTGTCACGGTGATTCAGTGTTTGGTCATCCTGAAATGCCACAGCTGCTCAGGAGAAAGTCTCTTTTGATGAAGTCAGACACAGCTTGGTTAGAACAAAAAAAGCAATAGCTGGGATGGCACTACGGAAGGCTGAAGACAGGGTCTTCCTTGGCCTGCTCCCTCCCGGTGTGTCCACAGACCAGAAACTGCTTCTGCTGCCCGGAGCTGAGCCTGGAGGGCTCACAAAGAAGAGGCAGAGCCCTTGGCTGGAAAAGCTGGGACATCCGGAAGCACACGCGCGCGCGCGCGCGCGCACACACACACACACACACACACACCCATCAGAGGTCAGTAGGCAGGGAAATGCTCACGTCTGCAGTTCCAGAAGCGAGATCTGTGGGGGAGGCGGGACCTTGGCGGGCAGGGGACATTCCAGGTGAGGGAGTGCACCAGGGAGCCGGCTGTGGAGGTCAGAGCTCAGCCACAGCACAGAACAGTGGGGAGCCCCGTGGCTCTGGAGGTGATAAATGCCCCCACAGCGAGCGAGGACCAGCTTAGTGGGAAAGAGATAAGGAGCAGGGGCCGGGGGAGCTCTGCGGAGGGGTCAGGCGCTCACAGGTGAGATAAATGCCAGGATGGGGGATGAGCTGAGACGGACACATGAAGGAGGACAAGCGGCGTCCGGGGCCCTGCTGAGCCGGGACAGGCCCCTGCTGTGATTGCCGCACACAGTGGCCGTGCTCCAGCCACCGCGAATAATCCGATCCCACCGGTGAGTTAGGAGCTAGCAAGGGTCACGGAGCCGAAATAATCCGGCAGGCTGCTGGTGAGAGAGGCAGAGGAACCACCCCAAGAAACGTTTCAACACCTCCTTGCCAAGGAAAATTGAAACCAGCCCAAGCGCAAGACCTAGTGTTACAGGCCTTGAAAATAACCAGCGAGGCAGAGGTTTGAGCGAGGCCAAGCCACACAGGCCGAGCTGAGCGCTGACCTCCACAGCCGGGCCTCAATGGCATCCATTAATCAGTGCAAATTTCTCCTGAAGGGGAACAAGGTGCAGTTCCCATGAGCTTCGCGTAAGGAATGGTTCTGGGAGCCGGTGGCAAGAGCTGTCCCAGGCCGGGCGGGTGTTGAAGGACATGGCATACAGGAGCCCTGAGACCAGCCAGCCTGTCATGGGTCTCAGATTTGGAAAGAGAGATCGAGGCCCAGGGCCAACTCAGAAGGTGAAGAAAAAACTTCTGAGAAGGAAGTAAGTCAGTGGACCAGCAAGTCTTCAAGGAGCACTGATGTGTGAGCATTCGGGGTGGGGAGGATGGGGGAACCCTGTCGGTACAGTCCCTGCACTCAGCAGGGTGGGACTGCTGGACAGTCCATCAGAGTTCAGAGGAGAAGGAACTCAAAGCAGCTCTGAGGAGAGAGGGTCTGAACGGGACTTGTGTTCACTCAGCTGACAGCTCCTGAGCACTCGCCAGGAGCTCCACACAGGCCCTTCTGCTGGATGCTCCCAAGAGCTCCCTGTGGTGGGTACCGGCATTAATGCCCCCTTTTACAGGAGAGTCAACAGCACGTGGAGAGGCTAGGCAATCTCCCATGCCCCCCAGCACGTGAGGATGAGAGCCGGGGAGGGCAGGCCAGCCCGGAGCCTCTGCACAGGCGAAGACGGGGCTGGGAGGGGGCACCTGGAGGATTCAGACCCGCGGCGTTGGGAGCCGCACAGAGGAGTCTGGCCTGGTTGCAGAGCAGCCTTCTGTGTGGACGAGTCTGTGGTGGAGGAAGGAACCTTCCTGTAGGTACCCGTTGCCCACGCTAACTCCAGGTCTCAGCCACACAAGCAATATTTTGTCACGTCAGGGGAAACAGACAAGTGCCCCCAGAGACCAGTTTTCATTTTTGTCTCCTCTCCACCTGGACTTGCTCAGGAGCTGGTAGGAGAAGAGCGTGGAGTCGGGAGGCCCTGGAATTTCCCATCCTCAGACTTCCTGATCCTCAGCAGCCTCCTTTGTTTGTGCTTCTGGTGCTGGGGGAGGACCTGGGACTGTCCAGGCCCCCACGCTCGGCCGGGGACAAACTGCTGAGCAGGGAAGGCTGCTCTGCTTCCTTCCTTTCTTTTTAGCACTCGGCCAGGAAGCGAGGCATTCTCCCGGCAGCCCCTCAAGCACTCTCCATCCTGTTCCCTGTCCCCCTCCGGCCCCACCTTCCTGGGACAGGAACACAGGGCTGGCCTCTGCGGCCAGACGCAGGCTCTGATTTCCCTGTGGGCGGGTGGGAGAGGGAGGAGGCAGGGCTGGCCTGGCAGGGGCGCCTGTGAAAGGGGTATGACTGCCTCCAGAGAGGCCAGCATGGCGGGCAGAGATAGGATCCCAGGCTCTCAGCTGGGGCAGGAGAAAGAAGAACGTGCCAGCTGGTCAGGGTGGTCCAGGCGGCTAATGTCTCTGGCCGTTAAGCAGACAGGGAAGCTTTTCAGAGCCTAACACTCTTCTCTGGCAGCTGCCAGAAACAAAACCCTTCCTTCCCTTTGCCCAGCGTCCAGGTTGTGGGCCCAGGGTGCCCACCTGGGTGGGGTGACTGATTGGGTGTCTCCCTGGGGGACCACCTGGATGCTGCCAGTCTTGTGTCTGGGTTCTATGTGTAACAACACGGGGTACAGGCTGATGCTCCCACTGTATCAGGCGCCCTACAGAACATGGTTGTTTAATTCAGCTGAGTCCTTACAATAGCCCAAGAGGGGAGTGCTGATGAGAAGATAAATCATGCCTTCAGGGGACCTTGGACAAGTGATTTCACCATGACACCCCTCCGTGCCTCCTTCCCTCAGCTGTGAACCGGGACAGATGCCTCATAGGCTCCTGGGAGCTGTGCTGAGCGGGCGAGGTTCTGAGAGGCCCTCTACCTGCCGAGAGGCACCCAGCAGGAAGCAGAGTTCCCTGCTGCACTCCTCACCCTGCCCGGGCCTGGGTCCCGGGGGCGACCCCCTCATCCACCCCACCTGTGCCCTCCCGTCCTGTCCTAATTGCTTCCACAGCAACTGAGTAGTCAGGTACAGAATGTGCTCGCCTGGGGGAACGGAGGCACGGCCAAGCTCACGCCCCTCCATGGGCGCCCGAACCCTGCCTCCTGTGTCTGCCGTTCTCCCTGCCTGGAGAGCTCGGCTCCCGGGGACAAAGGAGCAGCGTTCCACCCAAGGACAAGCAAGGATGAGGCAGGCACAGCCCCACGCTGTCTGCCCTCCATCCTGCCTGGAGCAAGCCCCTAGAAAGAGAGGCTCCAGCCCGGAGCCCACAGAGCTGGTTTATATTCTAGGCGGCTCCTTCCGGGCTGTGTGCTCCTTCCCTCCCCTGCTCCCTCCCTCCCTCTTCCCCCTCCTCCTACCCTGGGGTGGAGGCATGGTGATGGCAGCTATGAAAAAAACAGGCTGCTGCTGTGCTAGCATCGCCCTCCCAGCCATGCGGAAGCCCACAGAGGAGGAGTGGAACGGCAGCCCCGAGACCTCTCGGCCTTCTCTGCGGACTGGGGGAGGTGAGGCTGTTCTCCGCCCCAGCAGAGAGCGAGGGGGCAGCAGAGATGGAGCCTGCAGATACCGGAGCAGCCCACAAAAGGCCCCTCTTGGCCTTGCCTCTGTTCCCCCAGGCAAACAGATTCTGTGTCTGCCTACCCCAGTTGCTATGGAAACAATTAGGCCAGAACAGGAGAGGACAGGTGGATGGGTGGGCACCCCTGGGACGCAGGCCCGGGCGGGGTGGGGAGTGCAGCAGGGAAAGCCCTTCTAGTACCATCTGCAGGCGCCAGGGGCTGTCTGGGCCCAGGGGTGGCAGCCAGTCAGCCGGGCCAGGCCACGTGGGGCAGGGCCTCACTCCAGCACCAGGGTTATCACAGTAACGGCAGCAGCCACAGGCCACCCCTCCCGGGCCTGCGCCAGGCACAGAAATGGACTCTCATCCTCATCAGCTCCCGGGGCAACTGCCATGATTAACCCCATTTTACACCTGAGGAAGCTGAGACTCAGAGAGACGAAGTCACCTGTCCAGGACACACCTCTGCTGAGCTGCAGAGCTGAGCTTTTAACCCATCCAGTGTGGCCCGGAGGCGCTGCTCTTAAACCAGGAGCCCGGCATTTGTGAGGGATTAGCTAGATTTGTCCCTCCAGCTTTGGGAGCTGTCTGACGTACTGGCCACAACAGCTGTGGTCTGCCACACCCCCTCCCCCCGGGCAGGAACGCCTCTGCACCTGAAGAGCTGGCTGGTGTCAGAAGTTGTCCCTGATGTTCATGCCTCGGGGACAACCAAAATGAGGGAAACCCTACTCGACTCTGGCGCTCCGAGTCCTCTGTGGTCACCTGTTTGGGCTTCGTTGTTGGTTTTCCCTTTCCAGGCTTGTAGGGTGGCACCTGAGTAAACTGCTCACCCCGCATTCTGAGTCTGTTCCCTTCCCCAGGCAAAACAGCCATGGGCTGCGGCAACCTTTGCAGGCCTGACGCCCAGGAGCAGCCCAGAAGCCCTGATAACTCCCACACGTGGGCCCTGTATCTCAGGGCAAGTTATGCCACATCCGTCAAATGTACTGGCCCATCTCACTGTGCCTGAGCCCCTGTGGACAGATGGGCCTGAGATTCCCTGGGGCCTCTGGGATGTTCGGGTTAGGCCTGTGTGGGGGACTAACCTGGGGGTCTTTGCTACATCTCACTGTGTAGGCAGAGCTGGAGACCATGGATGTCAGTCTAAGGGACCAACATTGGCTGGTCACAAGTGCTTTGGGTGTTTTAATCCCAATCCCCCTAGATTTCTGATTTGTACACAAGGAGAGACAAATGCTGAGGGTGGGCCTACTCCTGGCAGTGAGGTGGCTACAGGGCAGGGCTGTGCTCCTGTCCTCCCAGAGCTCACAGTGGGGTCAGCAAGCCCAAACCCATGGGACACTGCTGAGGGTGAGACCCGGGCGGCAAGAATTACAGAGCTTAGCGAACGGGGCAGGCGAGTGGACATTTCCATCCGGAGCCTCGTGGGAGAACTGTGGCCTGGGCCAAGAAGTGCAGTAGGGATGTACTATTTGTTTTTCAGTGAAACTTGCCTTTAAAAATAACAATAGCCCTACCCAGTTTGGCTCAGTGGATAGAGCATCATCCCACGGACTGAAGGGCCGTGGGTTCAGTTCTGGTCAAGGGCATGTACCTCAGTGGCAGGCTCTATCCGGGAGGCAATCAATTGATGGGTCTCTCTCACATCAGTGTTTCTTTCTCTCTGTCTCCTCCCCGCCCCGCACTCTCTCTAAAAACCAATGGGAAAATACCCTTGGGTGAGGGTTAACAAAACAAACAAACAATCAAACAAACAAATATAAAACAAGGCTCTCTGGGCAGCCCCATGGACCCACGGCAGCCTCTGGGATATGTGACAACCGCTGTCTGTGCCGGCCCTTCTGGGGAGAGCCTCTCCCTGCACAGCCTCCCGCCGGCCAGCCTCCAGCACGCCACCTCCTCCCCTACCTTTGGGCTCCAGGCCGTTGGAATTAAAGTGCATCCTCTTCTGACACTCAGTGCAGCTCATCAGGAACCGGGTCACAGCCTCTCGTGGAAGGAAGGCGTACGTCTCCGCAATCTGGGGAGAGAGGAGGTTCGCTTGTGATATGGACCCGAGGGGAGCTGCTTAGTCACCCGGTCAGCAAGGGCTGCGCTTGCACTTGGTGGCAGGCACTCGGCCCTTGCCAGGAAGGGCAGGGATTTGAGGAGCAAGGGGCAGGTGTCCTCGATTCTCAGCCATGGAAATGAGTCAGTACTTTTGCAGAAACTTTGTTTTTCAAATTTGAATAAAATGAAAAAAGCAAAGCATTTAAACATTATCTAGTCTTTAACCTATATTCTAGTAATATTCCTCTCAGAACATTTCACTACCATTACTGAAAAATGAGCTCATGAACATCGCTCTAGGGTAGAATGAAACTATTTCCCCTCCTAGAGATAGATAAACTGAGACCCGTTTATAAATCTACAGGCTCCGGGCCTGTAAACAGAACCCAAGGTTCTACAAGCTATTTTCTGCAACAACTCACGGATCCAGAACCTTTTTAGGGAGAGCTGTGAAAGGCTGATGCCAAGGGATCAGATTTTTCAAACAGGACAGACTCTTAGTGCCCCCATGTTCCAAGTTAGGTCACGAGGCCCAGAGAGGCGAACCTATTGTCCCAAGGCCACACAGCTCTTTAGAGGCAATGCCAGACTAAAGCCCATGTTTCAGGTCACACTACCCCATACCTGCCTTCAGAGGGCCTCCCCTAGCTGGGGAGAAGAGAAGGAGGGTGGGGAGGGTGGAGGGACGCATGGGAGAGAACACAAGAAAGAAGCTGGGTGGGGGAATGGGGAAAGTGGGCTCCTTGGTCCACCCCTCTCTTCTTGCCCTGGGTTTTGGGAAACCAACTGGCTCTGGTTTGGCCGCCTGAGGGGCCCAAAAGGGCTTCTGAGGCCCAGGTTTCTTGGCTGAGGCCCATAGCTGCCCAGTTGCTGGTTTTTGCCCATTTCCCAGAGCCCAGGCCCTCCCACTCTTCTCCACTAAGGGGCAGCATCGCCCCAGCATTCCACAGTCCTCGCTGCAACCCAGCTGGGAAAGTTGGCCCAGCTGCTCCTTTGGGATGCACAAACGCCCCTGCTCCATCTCTGTGGTGGCCGGGAGGCTGGGTAGGGTAGGGCGGAGTGGATGGATGAGGTGGAGGTGGGGATGTACTCCAGGGCACCCCAAGCTGCAGCCAGGCCCTGAGAAGACCGGCTCCGTTGTGCTCCCAGCTCAGCCAGCCTGTGGAGCACCAGGGACCACTCCTGCCTGGCAGCTGGCTGCAAAAGCAGAGTTAATTTTGGTGACACAATTGTTATTTCTCAGCTGATTTGATGCTCTGCGGAGCAGGCAGGCTTCTTGATGAGTTATCTCCCTTCCAAATTCCCTGTCTGATTGCCTTTCTTTGGAGGTCAGGGACAAGGGCAAAAACCCTAGTCTCTGACTGGAGCTGGTGGATGGGAAGGTGATGGCCAGCCACGCACCAGTCCTGCTTAGATGTAAGGGCTGAGAGACGGAGCTTCCCTGCCACCCACAGGCACGTCTTCATCCCAGCCCAAAGCTGCTGGGAAGTCTTAGGGGAAGAATCCCTCTCGGGCCTGCAGCGTTGGGAGGGGTGGGCTTTGCTGAAGGGCTAGTGGCTACAGGAGTAAAGCAGAGGGCTATGGCTAACTTGGGCCAACCAGATGACCTTGCAGGTGCCCCAAGGCATGGTATTCCTGGCCAGACCACAGAATGGCTGAACAGAGGACTTGGGGAGGAGGCTTGCAGTCTCCTGGGAAAATGAAGGGAGGTTCATACCGTAGGGACAGCCCTACTTCTCCACACGGAGCTCACTGCCACTGACACCATTTTTACATGGCTCGGCGAGGGCCTTCCTGACCTGGCTGTTGTGCTGAGGCCGTCCGTTGGCCCGCTGCATACAGGAATGGTTCCCAGAGAGGGCTCTGACACAGGGCAGAATGCTGGCCCCAGCTCTCCTGGCCTCGCAGACCCAGCAGCATGCGAAGGCTGGCTGGAGTGCCACATGAAGGGAGGGTGCTGGTACATCGCCCTTTGACCCTGCGTTCCACAGAGGGAAGAAGGGGTTGGTCCGAGGCACATAGGTGAGAGGTCCTAGGAGCTGTCTGAAGACCAGGGAGGAAGCCCTGTCCAGTCTTGCATGGCTAGAATGTCTGTAGCCTTGCTAAGAGCTCCCTGGGGAGTCAGCCCAGCTCTGCCCTGCTGTAGGGACCTGCATGGAGGATGCTCCCCCCAGCGGGCATCCTTTGGTGCACCCTCCTGGCTTGTGCATGTGAGAAATGGAACCACCATTTCTGTTCGATGCACAGACATCCAAGGCCACAGGATCACAGGTGGAGTTAAAACGAGAAGGACAATCCCAGAGGATGCTCTAGTCAGTAGGATGGTGGTTTTCAGATAGTTTTAGAGCTACCGGCACTGTTCTGGAAATAGACGCTTACGCTGAGGTCCAAAACATGAAACAGATAAAGATAGAGCTGCCGTGTTTAAGGGAAGCTCCAGGACCCCTGTCTCCACCTAGCTTCCCTCTGCTGCTGTGGGGGCTGCTGCCTTGCTCTCCTCGGGGCCTTCTGCATGGACCCCGGCACTTACACGTGAGTTTGCCTCTTAGTTTTTCCTAGTGATAAAAACCAAGAGAGATTTTGCTGGCAGGAAGAGCAGAAGCTATTTACGGAGTCGCTGACTTGTAAGGCTCCATTTGCGCTCCCCAACTCGGAGGCCGACAAAGACAGATGAGGCCAATCGGGGGGATTTGCACCACTTTACAAGATCCTCCTTCTGCCCTGTGGGTGGATTAGCATGTTGTGGACCTGGAGTAGCTACTGACCACACCTGGCCCCAACTCCAAAGCGGTCTGGGCATCCAGACCCGGATTCTGGAAGCTGACCTAGCCGACCAGCACCCTGGGGGCGAGGGAGGAAGCAAACGGGTTCACATTAACCCAGATGGGTGCAGGCTCCAGGAGAGCCCCTGAGAAGGGACCAGTCCTCAGCGTGGGTTCAGGGAACTTGGTGGAACCACTTGGAAACCTCCCCAGGCCCAGGCATTGGCAAGACCTCCTGGGGGTCCTCTGGCCCTCAGGTCACAAGGCATCAGAGGCAAAAAGTAAGGCCGGGCTTCCTACCCTAATTCCCTGTATTAACCATTATACATGGCTATCTACTCTTTGCTCATATACCTCCAGCCTCAGAAAGCTCAGTATCTGATCCTGATCCACTGCTGAATAGTGGTAGGTGCTAGAAAGTTCTTTTTCCCTCTGAAGAATACACCTCTTTCAATGCCCTGAACAAGCTGACCCATCTCCTCTCCAGGACCCCGCCTCCCGCAGGCACCCTAGGCCTGTAAGGATCCGGAAGTCCCAGTTGCTCTGGAGATAAGGCAGTCCCAGGATTCAGGTTTGGCAAAACCCAGAGAGACAGGTCCCCAAACACCTCAGCCAAGAGCCTGGCACCAACCCTGTGGTGCCAGGCTGTCCTCTCTGCAGCCAGCAGCGCCGACTTTCCTGGGAGCTCCCCGTCCACAGGTCCGGATGGGGCAGGGCATGAGCACTAGTGAGCCTGAAGAGTCAGGCTTGGATTGAAGAAATGGCAGCTGAAACGAGGGGGACAAAAACATCCAGGCACCACCCCCACCCCCAGAAGGGAAAGGGTGGCATGGAGAAGGGTGACAGATGGGGGAGAGGGGGAAGGGAGAGGAGACACACGGGAGGAGGGAGGTGCGGCAGCCTCCTTGGCCTCACACCCGCTGCAGGAGGGCCCTGGCCTGTTCCACTCAGCGTTGGCCCTGCTGCTGAAATTCCAGCTCTGTGCGCAGCCCAGCTGGCTCGCCGCCAGTCATGTGCCAGCTCCAGGCTGGGCAGCGGGAAGTGGGGCACGCGGCGGGCATATGGCCGAGAAGCCAGGAAATGCAGAGCAAAGCCTGGACGGCCGCTTGGCCCAGGGACGCAAATGCTGCCAATACCAGCCTGGCTCTGCCCTCTCCACAGCAGGAAGCCCACAGCCCCTGGCCTTCCTAAATCTCCAGGGGGGCTTGCAGGTGAGGCTTGGTGCTGGACACCAAGGGGACCAAGGAAATCACATGGTCTGGCTGGCTCTAGCCCATCTACCTGGACAACGGCAAATCGTTGGCCTTACTAGCTGCCCACAGGGGTTGTAGAAAGGTAGGCTGTGTAGAGCTCAGAGTGCAGGCTCTGGGGCCAGCTACTTTGCTCTGCATGTCAACTGGGCGGCCTCAGGCAGATTATACGTCTCTCTAGGCTCCATTTTCCTAATCTGTAAAATGGGGGGAACAGCACCAAGAGCTGGTGCATGGTCAGTGCTGAGCACAGGGCCTGGCACGTGCTACCAGCCCAGCACTGGCAAATTTAATGCTGAGCAAATGTGCTGGTCTCATCGATACCACATTGGCCCCAGTCTGGCTGGCCCTCCCTTTGCCCATGACCCTCTGGTGGAAATACCCTCATAACTCCCTGCCCACAACTCTCCCACGTGGCAGGAGAGGCGGGCCAGGTGTATAATAATCTGCTTCCCTCAGCCTGTACCCTCATCTCTCTAATGTCCTTGGCACAAGGGTCCCTCCTTAAGACTCGGTTAGGGCAAAGGCCATTTTCTGAGGACAAGGACACAGCAGATGGTTGGATTTTCTTTTCTTTTTTTTAATCCTCACCTGAGAAGTAAGGATATTTTTTCTTGATTTTCAGAGAGTGGAAGGGACAGTGGAGGGAAGGTAGGGAAAGACAGAGAGTGGAGGAGAACATCAACGTGTTAGAGACATAGCTATTTGTTGCCTTTCCCTCACGCCCCAATAGGAGCCAGGGATTGAACCTGCAACTGAGGTATGTGCCTGTCACCGGGAATCAGACCCGAGATCCTTCAGTCCACAAGCGGATGCTCTAACCACTGAACAACTGGCTAGGGCTTGATTTTTATTTATTTATTTTTTTTAAATCCTCACCAGAAGATATGTTTTTATTGATTTTAGAGAGAAGAAGGGAGACAGGGAGGAAGGTAGGGAGGGGAGAAAGAAGGAGAGAGAGAAAAAGAGGGAGAGAGAGAAACAAAGATGTGAGAAAAATATAGATCAGTTGCCTCCTGTGTGCTCCCCCAACTCGCAGCCTTTTGGTGTATGGGACAGTGCTCCAACCAGCTGAGCCATCCAGCCAGAGCAGATGGTTGGGTTTTTAAAAAAATCAGGCCTTATGGAAAAATTATAGACTTACACAGGCCACCTCCACTGCAGTCCAAGGCTACCTATACAAAGAACTTGGGGTAGGAGGGGGTGTCATGTCTGCCCTGAGTGAGGCAGCCAGAGGGGCAGGTCTCTAGGAAAACAATGAGAAAGCCAACACAGATGGAGCATGAGGACACTGGCTGACTACCACGCAAGACAAGTAGCTTGACTCTCTGGGTCTGAGTTTCCTTGACTGAATGGGACCACAGCCCATCATAGGACGGCTGTCAGCCTTAAATGAAGGTAAAGAGCTTGGCTTTCCTGGTTTAGTGGTGGGCACTGGACAAACGGTTCAAAGCTGTGCATAAGCCATGGTGATGGGCGTCAAGAGGGAAATGGAACCAGAACACAGGCAGGTCCCTCGTGCTTGAGCTCAGGCCATCATCCCTTCCACCTCCCCATTATCCCTTCCACCTCCCCATCATCCCTTCCACCTCCCCATCATCCCTTCCACCTCCCCATCATCCCTTCCACCTCCCCATCATCCCTTCCACCTCCCCATCATCCCTTCCACCTCCCCATCATCCCTTGACCTCCCCATCATCCCTTCCACCTCCCCATCATCCCTTCCACCTCCCCATCATCCCTTCCACCTCCCCAGGTGTGACACTCCCCACCTTTAGCAATAGAGCTGTCTCCTCCCTTCTGCACACCCACAGCTCAGAATGCTGGCTCCCATCCACCTTCTTTAGGAAGCCCCTGGCTTAGCACAGTATCTGCAGGTACCTTTGCTAAATACCCAGGTAACCAGGCTCTTGTTCCCTCCTAGTTTTGGAGACATTTCTGTTTTGTTTTTCTCTCACAACTCCACACCCCAAATCAAACTGATTTCCTTGGGGCTGGGGCCAGGTCCCAGACTTTTCCTGGGGAACTCTCAACACTGACTCCACAGGGCGGTAGGGGATCAAAAAAAAATCTCACCCATAGAAAGCACTCAGGACAGGCCTGGTACACAGTAAATGCCATGGAGGCATTTGCCCTTATGATTATTATAATCTAGCCACACACAACCCCTGCCCCTCAGAGCGGCAGAGTAGGCTGTGAAGGCTGGTGTGTGTGTGTGTGTGTGTGTGTGTGTAAAGCAGAAATGGGGAGAGAAAGGCTTCCCTCCTGTCCCCAGCCCTCTCCTCCCCTCCCTCTCACTCCCTTCAACCTGCTTCTCCTTTGTGCTCAGACCACAGAACCCGCCCCCTGCCCCGTGAGCCATCTCTGGCTGCCATGCCCTTGCCCTGTGCCCCCCTGGGTCCCCAAAGGCCTTTCATCACGCCTCAGCTCCCCGCCCCGCCTCCCCCCTCACCCCCCCAACATGTGCGGAGCCCATGGCCTCCTGCCAAGGCCTGGGGCTGCCGGCAGAGGCAAGGGACAGAAATCTCACCGCTCGGTAGGTTTTCTTCTGCCCAGCGTGCTTGGGGGCTTTGCCTGGCTCCGCTGAGCTCTCCACATGCATTGAGTAGATGATGTCAAAGAAATCTTCCACCACAGCGACCCGCTTCAGAGAGATGCCCTCCGGCTCCGACAGGCCATCTGCCCCCTGCGACAGGGTGGACAAGCTGTGTTAGTGTCAGGGACGATGGCGGGGTGAGAGCCGGGCCCTCAGGATGGGCAGCGGGCCGGGGGCAGGTCAGCGCTGCTCTCTGACCCCAGCAAGGTCTCTGGTGATAGATGGAGGGGGGTGGCCAGGGGTGGAAGGAGCCCACTGCGAGGGCCCCAGGGAGGGGGGGGGTGTACCAGAACCAGGGTGGCTGCTGCTACTAAATCTACCAGGAACAATGGGCAGGGAATGACAACAACAAAAATACAAATTAGAGAACCAAGAGGCTCCGTGTTCACCATTTCAGACAGATTGTGCCAGACTCAGGCGGGAGCTCTCGAATCACACGCTGTGCCAAGAGCATCCTGGAAGTCTCTGGGGAGGGGGGCGCTAAATAGATGCAGCCACATCAGGAGCTCGCCAATTAGCAGTAACCTTTCACTGTGGTCCTGGGCTGGCGTCCCGGGGGGACCAGCATGGATCACCTGGGTGACTCCCGCCTCCACCCTGGCCTTTCAGAAAGGCTTTCACCAAGCGCACCCTCCCCACTCCAGCGGCTGCGTGCCAGCGACGGCGCCCGGGCTCTTTGTGTGCGGTGTCGAGACTAACAGACATGCGGCCACGTGGAGGCGGCAGGGCCGTGTGAGCAGGGTGGCCGTACTCTCCCCCTGCCCCCCTTTCTTGTCAGTCTGGCACGAGTGCTGTCAGCTCGCCCGACAAGGTGTGCCAGGATGGAGATGGGGTCCTTCAGCTGAGGACCTTCTGGGCCAGCACCTGTTTTAGTAGGCTGGGGTGGAAGAGGGAGACTGCAGGGTGTGAGGCTGGGGGATGTGAGGATGGGCGGGTGCTTTAAGGGAGCGGACGGCTCAGTAAGTTTCTTATTCACAGGGCAAAGACTACACACAAGCTCAGGCACACCTGGCTCTCAGCCATCGTCTCCCTAAGGGAAACGCTTGGAGGTCTCAGGGGGCTTCAAAGATAAAGAGGAAGCTGGGGCACAATTTGGGGGGAAAGTCTTTGTCTGAAACACAAATTTCTAAGACAATTCTTTCCCAGAGGATCCTGCTCCAGAGCCGTCAGCCCTGTGAGGGTGTAGGCTGCACCTGCTGGCTCACGGCCGTCTCCCCAGCACCTAGAACAATCCTGGGCGCACAGCAGACTGACTGACTGGTTACAAGCAGCAGACAGGCCATGTAGTTTAGACCAGCTCTTCCCTACTGTGAATAAGGCCCCATCATTTAAGTGGTTGTGTGACCCTGAGCAGTTATTTAGCTTCTCTGAGCCTACGATCCTATATCTGGAAAACGGGGAAAACAGAAGAACCTCTCCCAGGAGCTACAAGGGGGGGAAATGATATCCGTGTGTAGCACTCAGCACCAACCCAGCCCGTAGGAGCTGCTGGGTAAATATTGCCATTAAGCAGTGCTCTGTCATTTGCCAAGTCTCTCCTAGCTTGGGCTGCACATCACAAGCCTGGGAGGTTGTCAGACCCGCCGGTGGTAAGGTGGATGGGAAGTGGCACCGCTGGCTTAGTCCTGAGGTCTTTGCAGTCTGAGGGGAATAGAGGCTGTGCTGAACGGGATCCTTGCTCACAGCATATTCTGGCCACAGACAGAGTTTAGTTTTATCTGGCAACTTTCCCAACATGCCATGGAGGGTGAACAGAGTTGTCTCTTTGCTAGTGACCCATTTGAGAGCAAAATGGGGGAGGGAGAGCATCTGGGCATTTGAAGTGTAGGGTACCAAACCCTAGAGCTAATGTTTGGTGACCATGGGCAGTGACATCACTGGTTCTGTGCAGACAGTATTGTCAATGGCTTCCTTCCTGATCAGGATCCATTTCAATGAGGACTTGTCAGATAGCAGTGTGCATCTGGGGTGTGCGTGCGTGTGTGTGTGTGTGTGTGTGTGTGTGTGTGTGTGCTTGCAGGTGAGTGCAGGTGGGTAGCTGCTTGCTGGTCCTGCTTCCTTGTTGTGAGATTAGAGGCAATCTCCTCAACCTCTCTGAGCTCCACTTATGAGATTGAGCTGTTAAATTCCACGATTCATCTGCTCCTAGACCTTCTCAGCAGTTATTGTTCTCTCTTTCCTGGGGGTATCTGAAGCCCCCCTCCATAGTTCTGGTCCATTTGTAGACAGGGCTTATCAGTGACAGACTCATTCATTAGCTGACTTGTTACTACCCAGTATTTTGGGGATCTTCAAATATTTCTGTGTCAGAGTTGGGTGGCACAAATGTTATGACAGGTCAGTTATAAGATACTTCTAACCAGGGGTTCATATTGGCAAAAATAAACAAAAGAATCTTAAGAATTAAAATATAACTGGGTTCCCATTTTTTGATCTGATGGTGGTTACCTAGGCTTGTTCAGTTTATGAAATGTCATTAATCTGAACACTGGATTTAGCTGCTTAAAAGTGAATAGGCCTCTCTGCTCATACTATTGCTTTAGGCTACAGATACTTCTGGAAAATGGAGATACACTTTGGTGGGAAGGAATGAAGAAGGAAATCTTGTGGATGACAGTATTTTAAGAAAGGTGAGTTGGAAAGTGCTCCCTAATCGGGTTGTGATCTTAGGCAGGTCACTTCTGGACCTCTTGAAACTCAGTTTCCCCACCTGTGAAATGGGCCTAAAATGTCCTAGTTGGATGTTCCAAGGATTATGTGAGGATGTACATCAGGCATTTGTCACATACAGGATTGCAAACATCCATCTCTTCCCCTTAGACCCACTGAGTGTGAACAGGTGATGGTTAGGAATCTGCTCTTATCTCTGGGCCCTCTGGGCCACTCAGGCTATGGGACGGGGCCCCTAGGTGGTATCTACCACAAAGAGAGAGTCGTATGTAGGTCCAAAGTAACATGCTAAGGCTGTCCCACAAACTTGTAATAAGCCTTCCTAAAGTCAAGGTGTCATTAATCAACCTGGACCAAACAGTGAAACACTGTCCGGCGCCTGCCCTAGGCCTGTCCTAGCTTCCACTTCCATTCTTAGGCAGACACGAGTAACCAAAAGCACTGCATCAGGTCTGATGTGACCAGAAAGTTGTCCCAGGGAAACACTTCAGTGGAGCATGTTTAAAAGCCCCCTGTTTAAAAATTGGTTGTGATGCCCCCTGATGTTCACACCTGGATCCTATGGTTGGTCTAGCTCACCTGTAGACATGCACACAGGAAAGGAGACGGCCTAGAGCAACCAGAATTCTCCCCACACACGACATGCAGAGCCACACCTTGAACTGTCCTTTGCTGAGCTGAGGCCACCTGGACACCCTAAGGGAAGAACACCAGGGTATCTGTGTGGCCTTCGAGGAGGACCCTGGCAGGAGAACAAAGAAATCCCACGGCAGTCACGTGCCACAGACATCTCTGCCATGCCCTGCATCCAGAGAGGTAATAACCTTCATGCTAAATGCTGAAGGAGAGGAGTGCCTTCCCTAGCTGAGAATCCAGACACAGTCCCACGGGGCAAGAGCTGCTGATGAAGAGAGCGGAAAGCACCTTCCCCACAGCTTTGGGATGCCGGGATGCCCTACCAACCACTTCTGCTCAGTACCCAAATGAGCTTAATCTAATCCATTGCCCTCAGCACGCTGGGCCCTGGATTGACAAAGGAAGCTCACTTTATTTACAAGGCTGGGTAAAGAGGGGGCCTGGAGCCTCCTTACTGTACCCAGCTTCCTGGGAACACCAACCAGGAGTGATGGCATGGAACCCCGGATGCAGCACCCTCTGGGAAAAACCATGAGAAAAACACATGGACAGTTGTGAAAAACCGACCTCTGGGGCCTTCCGCATGGGGAAGAATATTACCATGGTAACACACTCCAGCCTTTGGAACCAGCCAACTCCAAATAGCTGGCCAGACCCAGACCAATAAAACCCAGACATGGCAATCGTTTTAAAAAATTCATTGTGGCTCAGTAGTTGAGCATTGACCTAAGAACCAGGAGGTCATGGTTCTATTCAGTCAGGGTACATGCCCAGGTTGTGGGCTTGGTCCCCAGTGTGCAGTGTGCAGGAGGCAGCTGACCCATGATCCTCTCTCATCATTGATGTTTCTGTCTATCTATCTCTCTTGCTTCATCTCTGAAATCAATAAAAATATATTTAAAATAATTTTAAAAATAATAAAAAAATCCATGGAGCTACTACCTTTCTTGGACACCATCATCTTTCTTAAACCCAGCCCATTTGGGTTCTAAACTAAAAACCCGGTTGCAAGTCATCGAAGAAATCACCAGATGTTTAGGATAGTGGTCCTCAAAGTGTGCTTCCTAGGTCACCATCATCAGCATCATCTGGGAACTTGTCAGAAATGCAAATTCTCAGGCCCCACGCAATACCTACCAAATCTGGGGGTTTTAAAAGACATCAAATAATTCTGATGCATAGCCAATTTTGAGAACTGATGAATGTAATGTCTCCATAATTGAGACAGGAAGGTAACCGCTAAGGAAACTGGCATTGACTTATTAAATACAGACATGCTCTGTGCTTCTAGGTCTAACATATTAATATTTTCTTCTTCAATGAAGGCCAATTTTCATGATGGTGTGAACAAAAGAATCTTACTGGGGAACATTAGTATAAATTCAAAATACCAGCCCAGAAACTAAATGTGGATTATGAATAGAAAGGGCAGGAGTGCCCTGCATCCTGGCATCAGATTTTTAAGTCCTCTCTGGCACAGTTAATTACTACTTAAGCAGGTCATCCTTTGACAGGTCTTTTAGGGCTTCCTCATTTTCTTCAAATGATCTGAACGCTTAGCACGAGGAAGGCGGCTACATTCAGGGCTGCAGACTTACAAGGAAGACAGAATGCCTTCCGGAGCCATTAGATAGGCCAATGCCAGGTGGCCTCATGAGCTGTTGTCAGGAGTCATCCCTCAGGTAAGCTCGTAAATCTGACTGTATCTTGTTTGTATCCCACTAAGCCAATTAAATGGACCCCTGCCCTTGATGGCAGGTGAGGTCCAAATGCTAATGGACTGCAGTTCTGTCATCTCCATTGGAACTCCCAAGCCACTTGCTGATAGTAAGTTACACACATATCAAGGTGGACTCGTCATTTCAGACCACCATCCCTGTCTTAATGGTGTATGCCTTCCAGCAATGAAAAAGCCATGGCTGCCGGGACCGGTTTGGTTCAGTGGATAGAGCGTCAGCTTGGGGACTGAAGGGTCCCGGGTTCGATTCCGGTCAAGGGCATGTACCTTGGTTGCGGGCACATCCCCAGCGGGGGGTGTGCAGGAGGCAGCTGATCGATGACTCTCTCTCATCGATGTTTCTAACTCTCTATCTCTCTCCCTTCCTCTCTGTACAAAATTAATAAAATATATTTTTAAAAAAAAGAAAAAGAAAAAGCCATGGCTGAGAGGAGATGGCTAAATAGCGGGGACATTTCTCAACTGGGCTCCTCAGGGAGAGGAAGAAACCACAAAATCCTTAGGATGTGCCCTTTGGGGGCATTTCAGATCCAGCTTTTGACAAGACATAAAAACCAAGACTGTCATCAGAGGAGAAGGTCAGTCAGCAGAACCCACCCCAGTGGAAACACACCTCTGGCCACCACTGGTGTGCGAGGTGACTGTGCAGACAAATGGGAAGGTGCTCCATCCCATCTGGGCCAGCTGGCTAAGTGGCCGAGATTACAGACAGAGGCTACCTCGAATACGAGCCGCATGCTCTCCTAATTTCTCCTGTCTTTCAACCACACTTCAATAAAACCAGGCAGGACCAGCGTTTGGAAGTTTGGGTAGCAATTTGGGGGGTAGGGGTGGGGGTGGGGAGAGTTTCCTACAAAGTCCCATTCTAACCCCTGGCAGGACTGAAAGAAGACCTGAGGGGAGGAGCCAGCCTCTGGCAAAGGGTTCTCAAATGGAAAGGAAAGAGGTGGAGAGAAATTTAAAAACAAAACAAAACGGAGAGAACAAGAAGAACAGAAATTCAGAGTGGAGATCCTCACCCAAATCTCCAGAATTCTCTCCTCATAACCCCCTAGAGAAGCCAGTCTTAATTGTAAAGGGCAATCAGATGATTGAGAATAGGGTATTGCTTAAGTGGGACAAAGACAGTGTTGCATGCCTCTGGATTATGAATACTACCTACTGTGAACCAGGAACCAAAAAAAATCCTCCAAAATAAAGATTCACACCAGAATTTTAGGACCCATAGTTACATTGCGCTCTGTAGGTTTCTACAGAGAGATGAGGACCTCCCTCCCCCAAATAAATACATAAACAAGGCACTGAGGACTCAGTGTAGCACCTGCCTCGTCTCCACCCTTGTGCACAATCTCCAACTGTTAGTGTGGAGCCGCCACCAAGCTGCACCTGCCATCTGGAACAGGCCTCAAATATTCCAAGACCTCCTTTCTGCTTCACCGAATCTCTGTCTTCTTTCAAATCATGCCGGGACCCAACTGCATGCTCAGGGCCACGGAGAAAGGTGTCTGGGACCAGCCCCCCAATATCAGCACTACCTTCGAGGGATGCCATATCCTTCAAGCAGCTCTGAATATTTTTTTTCCCTTTTTTTGGTTTTGTTAACTCTGGGATGTCTGGAAAGGGGGAAGGGAGGAAGGGATAGGAACAGAGGGGTGAGGTGGGCAAAAGTATTCCCCTCTTGGCAGTAGCGGGGCAAGGACCCCAGATTAATGGATGTAGGGAAGGAGCAGCTAATGGCACTCTCAGGCAGGACAATGTCAGGGTGAGGATTCTGGCCTGGAGGTGTCAGGAGGGACGAGTTGCTCAAGGGGTGAAGTCACAGGCCTGAGGACAATTCAGCCCTGACCCTGGAGCAAGAAGCTGGCCTGCCTGGGCCTCACTTTTCTTCCGCGTGGAGGTGCCCAGATATGCACAATGGCTTTCACCACCTCACAGGACGGCTGTGGGGACCCAGATAATACATAAATAGTGCCTGCCCTGGGCGAGACACCCATAAATGACCGGGGTCACCACTTCTCTGCAGGGGCGCGCTCCAGGCCTCTGGGGCCCCCGTCTCCCTTGGGCGTCGGCCAAGGACGAGGTAAGGGGTCGCTGAGGGGAGGAGCTCCAGGCGGAGCAGGGCGGCCCTGAGTCTAGCAGGCCCCGCGGGCGGGTCCCTGCGGGGCGGTGGCGGGCGGCCCGGGAGCGCTAACGAGCTGGGGCCCCAGGTGCGGGCCCCACCCGGGCTGGGAGGGGGCGGAGGCGGGGCGGGGCGGGGCGGGGAGCGGCCCGCGCGCTAATGACTGTTGACGGCGCGCGCTGGGCTCGGCCGGGCCGCGCGCCGCGGACAGCTGCCGGGGCGGGGGGCGGAGGCGGGGCGTCCGGCGCCGGGCGCGGGGCAGGGGTGAGGCGCCGGCGCTCCCCCCACGGCGCACGCGCGTGCGCCCGGGCGGGGAGGGCCGGGGAGGGCCGGGGAGGGGCGCGCGCGCCGGCCCGGGTTCGGAGGGCCTGCTGGAGCGGCTCGCGCGGGCTCCTCGCGGGCAGGCAGGTAATGAGAGTAACCATGGCAACCCACCAGAGGAAGTGTATTCTGCAGGAGACGTTAATCCCCTCTCCCCCGAGCTGGGACAGCCTGACTTTCCATTCTCACACAGTAATTAGATACCAGCTGTCAGTGCAGGGGGGACGGTTCCGCGGCTGCAGCCCGGCTGGGGCGGGGGGGGGGGGTGCGCGCACAAAGAGGGTTGTGGGGGGAGGCGGGGAGGAGGGCGTTAAAGACACAGGGATGCTTTCCGCCGTGGGCCGGTAGGCGCGCCTCCTTCCTCCCCCCCCCCACCCCCCCGCCCCAGTCCCCGGCCAGCGGGCTCGCGCCCGCTCACCTGGAGACCCGGCCCGCGCCGGGCTCCGCCCACTCCTCGCGCACCTGCTGCGCGCGCACCCGCGCACCCGCCCGCCCTCGCGCTCCCCCTCTCTCAGCCCCGCCTCCCCCATTCCCCGTGCACCTGCCCTGCTCCCGCCCCGCCACCCCCGGGACGCTGCCCACCTGTCCTTTGTGGGGGGCGGTACCATTCGATCTGGGCAGCTCTCCTTTGGGGAGCGTCCGCTTTTACGTCAGGCGCGGTGCCAAGTCCGATCGGTGTAATCCTCACCGACCCTCTGCGGCAGGCGCCTTGGCCGCTCCCCGCCCGCCAGAGGCGCAGTGGGGTGTGGCCATTTGCCCAGGGCCATGCAGACTTGAACCCCCATCCCGATGGCCACTTAACCACCGAGCTACCGCGCCTCCCCGTCGCGTCCACATCCGTTATAGTGGGGCGGGGGAGAGAGCGGGGGGGCTGCCCAACTGCTCAGGGAGACAAAACAATCACACGGGTGGCGGGCATCGCGGTGCACTCCGCGTGTGCCAAGCATTCACTGCTTCATTTCACTTTCCCAGCAGCCCTGGAAGGTTTGTTACCCCCATCTTACAGGTGAGAAAACTGAGGCACAGGAAGCTGAAGCAACTTGCCCACAGTCACTAAGAACAGAGTGACCCAGGCAGGCAGAGCCCTTGATCCAGGCTCTCAGCTACTGGGCACTATTAACTCCACCCCCTGGGCTCATGGTGGCTGGTATCCAGTCTAGGTCTTTTCCCTCTGTCAATGTTCAGTCTGCCCACATCCTGTCCCAGCATGAGTGAGGGGCTGCTTCTCTTAGCTCTCCCTAAGAAATCTTAGATTTCTAAGAAGCTCCTAGGCCTTAAGCCATTGCCATGTCCCTAATTTCTGCCAGGCCTCCCAGAAACCCTTGCTCTCAGTGCGGGTAGCCACTTGAAAATCATTCTAGGTAGGAAACGAAGACCACAAGGCTAAAGGCTAGGCCCAAGGAAGAGATGGCTGGTGGAGCCTTGGGTGGGGGTGGGGGGTGTTTCAGTCCCCACAGGCCCAGCTGTGCCTCCTGCCCCCCATCAACAGTCAGGCCTGGGGGTGGGGCATGCCAAGGAGGGGCAGGAAGTGCTGAAAAGCAGAGCAGGCTCCTGTCCCCAGTGGCAGCGGTGTCTGGGGTAGGAGGAGGCTATCTGATCCCTTCCCCACTGCCCCGGCCATGACCTCCTCCCTCCCTGCATCTCTCCCTCCTCCCTTAGAGCCAGAGTAGCCAGCACCCTGGGCTACAGCTGAGAACCCAGCGTTCTCTAACCCAGCCGCATTCCTGTGGGAGGAGGGATGGGGGGAGGCTGGGTCAAAGACTTTAGGGACAGGGGCACCCTTGGGGCTGTCCCACCCTTCAAGGACCAAGGCTGAGTTGCCTCCAACCTCACCGTTTCCTGCCTCCGCTTTCCCCACCTCTCAGTAACAGAGCTGCCTAAATTTGGCTCCAGGAGGGAATGGGGGAGGTGGCAGCAGGCGGGTGCTGTCAGAGGCCAGGGCGCAGCTCCCTGTCTAGCCGGCTGGCATTTTTGCTGTCTGGAGGAGGGCAGGGGGGCCCAACAGCCCTCCCCCTGAAAAGGAGATATTTGTACCTTCTGACATGCGCTGAGTAAACGTGCAAACGATATGCAAACTGAGCTTCAAATCAACATCTCAACCAGGGAACAGCTTGGGTGCTGCTTTCGGGATGAGAACAGAAGGGCCAGTGGCCCCCTTCCCAGGGGCTACAGTGGGGGCTGGGTGGGGGACCCAGGGGGTCCAGGGCTGGGAGTTGGGAGATTCAGTTTATTGCCAGATGTGGTTTTGGGGCTTCAGATTAGCAGCTGGACCCTCCGGATCCCAGCCTGCGGGCAGGGCCATGGCCTTCCCAGGCTGCTCTGGCATAGTACTTGGCACACCCTGTCACATGGTTAAGCACATGAGTCCTGCAGCCACCCTGCCCAGGTTTGAACCCTGGGTCTCACTGGCCAACTGGGTGAGTGCAACAGTGTGCCCAGGCAAATGGCTAGCAGGACTGGGCATCTGTTTTAAATAGCCACTGCCCTTCCCTAAAAGCTAGGCGCAGGGACATGGCCTGGAAGAGCAGGGGCTTTGGAATCAGACCTGAACTCCAGGCCTGGCTCAGCCGTTGAGGCTGTGGGTCTCACTTCCCTCATTTGGAAAATGGGTTCGGGATCTCCAGGTCAGCTGTGATTCCATGTGAGGGCCTGGCAGGCAGTGGGCACCCCAGAAGTCTTCCCACTGGCATGGTCTCATTGTTCTCTGCATTCATTCAACTGCTTTATCCTGTTCCCATCTCCCCTCTCCTCTTTGCTCTGTCCTGGTTTTCCTCTTGTCTATGTAGTTGTAAGTTTCTTACAACCTCTCTCTTCCCTTTTTCCCCACTTGTCTTGATGTCCTCAGGCAAGTCCCTGCCTCTCGGATCCTCAGTGTGCACATCTGCTAAATGGGGGCCACCGGGGGTGGGTGATGAGCTCTGTCCGGGGTCTGGGGCCCAGTAGTCATCTCATGGGTGGCAGCTCTTCTTTATAAGGACTCTCCCCTCCCCACCCATCATCCCAAATGGCCAGGAGGGGTGGGCTGTGCCCTCAGCTCTATCGGGTATAGTGTGTGGGGGCCCCGCTTCTCGGTTACTCTGTTTAACCCCAGATAACTGCTCTCCTGCCCCTCCGCTGGGGTTGATATGAGCTGAATCCAACTTCCTGCCACCCAAAAGCCACTTCCTGCCAAACTTGAGCTGATACCAGAAGAACTTGTTTTCTGTGCGCAGAGCAGTCCCTGATGGGGCAGCCATCCGCCTGCCCAGGGCGTGAACATTTTTTCCATTCGCCTGTATGCCTGGTGGAGCTGGGTGGGGGAGGATGGGGACTCTGCCCTCCTCACCTCTGAACCTACCACCCTGCCCCGCAGGAGTCTCTGGGCCTGCCGGCCACCCCAGGAAGGGTGCCAAACGTCCCTTCAGGTCCAGACGGATGGGTGCAGACAGTGATGGATGGTCTGACACAGCCACACACACACAGTTGGTCTGACAGAGTCCCCACAGCTACTGGGCATTTGGGCTCCAGACACGGTCACTTGCACTCAGAGTCACATACAACCATACAGTCATTGGCGGGGTCACGGTCAGACTCCCACACAGAGTTACACCTAGTTTCAGATTCAACAAACACTCTTTGAGGGTCTTCTCCGTGTCAGGTTTTAGGCTAACGTATAGTATGAGTGATTGGAATAGCAACAGATATTTACTGAGCCACGCTGCTCCCTCCGTTTCCTTATCTTTGAAATGGGGATAACAGCCCTACCTGCGAGGGGTGTTGGGAGGGTGAATGAGTGACAACACGGGAGAGCCCCTGTCCCTGCCTGGCCCACGGAGAGCGCCCTCTGAGCGAGGCTATCTTAGGCAGCCAGGAGCATCCTGTGCCCAGCTCCCACCCAGATCTTAGACATTGTCTCCCCGAGGCCCAGCCTGAGCCCCCGGGGGGCGAAGGTCGCCATTCCCATGTTTGCAGATGAAGGAGTTGAGGCTCAGAGAAGGGGTCTACAGAGTCCTCAGGGTGCCCCCACGAGCCCTGTCTTCCGCCAGCGCTCACTCTGCTGCTCCAGTTTGCCTCCCTGCCCGCCCAACAGGCACACTGCTGCCTCTGCGTGGGATGCGCTTGCCACTTGCTCTTGGTGTGACCGGCTCCAGAGCTCCAGAGCTGCCTCCTTACATAGCTCCCCCAGAAAGCCGTGCCACCCCCTATTCACTCCCCTCAGCACGCTTACCATTCGCAAAACTGGTCTCCCACTGGATTTAAGAACCAGTTCTCTGGCACATGGTAGGTGCTCAACAACTCCAGAACTACCTGAACAAATGTACGGCTTGCTCTTCACAGCCAATGAGAAAAGAGTTTGGAACCAAACCCAGGACACTCCGACTGGAGCTCATGTCTACCCTATGGCAATTCTCACTGCCACCAGCAGGCACTTCATAACTTGTGAATGAATGAATGAATGAATGAATGAGTGAGTGAAACCAAGATCTCAGGATTTCAGCCCAGTGTTCCCTAGGCTAACCTACCTTCATTTCCTGGCAGTGTGGGCGTGGACATAAGCCAAGCCACCTCTGATGGTGGTGGGGTTGCCGGGCCGGTCGCCTGAAGCCGGCTGTCAGGGGCTCGTCTGGCCACAGCCGCCAGCAGGGGAGACCAGCTGGCGGTGCAGGGTCCATCGGCCCAGCCTGGAATCTGAGCCGCCCTGAGAGGCCCAGCTTCTCTCTGGGCCCCCACAAACTGGCCTTTGTTCCCCATGCCGGCCAAGACCCGGCAGCTTGGGCTTTCTCTCTGCCTGAGGCACCCGCGCGGAGCCACGGGGTAAATGGGCCAGCCTCCCCTCTGTCCTGCCCAGGATGTCGCTTCAGAACTAAATGGAGATGTAATTTTCTATACAAATCCATGACAATTTAGATGGAGTGATTGTAATTGGCTTTTCAATGGGGGTTTTGTCCAGTGCTGGTGGCTAAAACTGGGTGGCCTGTTTGAGGCAGGCTCTATTTAAATGACAATAAAGCAATAATATCGAGGACCTGTACAGTGCCCAGAGCCCCTCGTGGGCCCAAGAGGAGCCTCATGTTTGTGAATCTGGTCCTTCCCTGGGGCTGTCTGGACAACTGGGTGGTGGTGCTGGGCACAGACCCCGGGAGAGGGGCAGCCACAGGGTTCTAGGATGGCTGGGTTACCTGCTTCATCGTTCAGTACCCATGCACTGACTAGTGGTGCCACCTGAGGGCTAGCTAACAGCCCAGGTGTTGGGGATGCGGTGACACAGAGAACCCTCCCAGGCAGGTCAGAGGGAGGAGGGTACAAGTGCAAGCACACAACATGAGGTTTGAGAGCATGACTCAGAGGCAGACAGCACGGGTTCCATTCCTACTCCACTCCTTCCTATTTTCCTGAGCTTCAGCAAGTTGTTTAACCTCTCCGTGCCTCTGCTGCCTCAGCCATAGAATGGAGTTGCAATAAAAAGTGATTAGAAGCAGGAAACGCCTGACGAGGGAGGGCGCCGTGGAATGCCGGGCGGGCAGGTGGAAGGTGCTGTGCGTTACTGCCACTGTTCATTAAACGTTTCAGCTCTCCGGTGTCAGGTTTGCTGGGTCACTGTGGTCGTGTGCCTTAACCTCCTCAAGCCTCCACTGGCTTCTCTTTCCGGTGGGGCTTTGAGGAGAGCTGACCCCACGGGGCTGTGAAGATGTAAGGAGAGGACGCAGGGAAATGCTTAGCACAGAGTCGGCACAGTAAACGTTAGCTCTCCACTGCGATGCTCCTTGGCCTTGAGGAGCTCGCCATCCAGCGATAATTATAGTGTGGAGTGTGGGAGACGGAAAGGGAAGAAAAGAAGGCTCACAGGAAGCCAGGAGGGAGCTGTCGCTGCTGTCAGGGGATGCCTCGGAGGGGAGGACCAGGAGGAGGGGCCTCGGGAACAGGGCGGGGCACGGGGCTGTGTGAAGGAGGCCAGGCTTCACGAGTGGGTGATGCTTTTTGGCTGGGCTTTGAAGGATGAGTGTCATTTGTGCCAGGAGCAAGGTGGATATCCCCCCTACCGGGCCCTGCAGCTACAGAGTCACAGGCAGACTCATAAGTGATTTGTGCGTGTGGGCAGGTGGTCAGGGAGACCCTTCTGAAGGAGTGCTGCTGAGAGCATCTAGGGAGAGAGACCACATGCGCTAAGGCCGGCAGCTGGGCAGGCCGGGCAGTGGCACCTCAGGCTGCGGAGAGAGGAGCGTGGGGCACCTGCAGCGAGAGGCTGGAGAGATGGGATTGGGGTGTGGCTTTACTCAGTGAAATGTGCAGCTACGGAGGCATTTTAAGCAGCGGGCGACACCGTCCAAATTAATTTCCCAGAGATCCCTCCGGCCGCTTGTGGAAACTGGGCTGCAAAGCGGAAGGGGTAAGAGGAAACTCGGGGAGACCCTGGGCAAGTAAGTGGTGGTGTCACCATGGGAGGTAAGGAGTTGGACTGGAGAAACAGCAGATGCTTACTGCGTGTTAGATGGATGACGGGCAGGCAGAAGAACAAGGGGCACTCCGGCCTGACGAGGGGCTGTGTGCAGCTGGTACTTAAGAAGGGCTGGTGGAGGGAGATGACAGAGAGAGGTGAGGGCCGCCTCCCACCTCCCACACCAGGCTGAGGCTGTTGGACGTTTTCCTCGAAGGCAGCAGGAAGCCAACGCCATTTTTCTCAGGAGAGAGAAAGACCACGCTGGGATTTGTGCTTTCCAAAGATCATTCTGGCGGCGGGTGGTGGGTGGGCAAGGCTGGAGGGAAGGAGGCAGGGAGGAAGAGGAGTTGTGGGGGCTCAGAGGCCTCAACAGGCATCCCCACCATTGCCCAACTCCAAGAGCAACAAGCTTCTCCCTCAGAGAGGTCTAGAAGTTAGTCCTAGGTCATAGCTCTTCAAGACAGAGAAGGGATCTCACCCTCGGGCAAACTCGAAGCCTAGTGCTCTTCCCCTTCGACAGCACCTGTCTCGGTCCCTAACAAAATCCATCATAAATAGTGTTTCAGATAACTGTCCGCTATAGAACCGTTAGGATGAACCTGGAGATGAGTACTATCATTCCCATTTTACAGATGAGAAAACCAAGGCTCTGGGAGCTACTCACCTAAGGGTGCCCAGCTGGGAAGTGAGAGCCAGGCTCCCCAGGAAGTCTGACTCCAGACTCACACACCAGATGGCCCTAACCAGGTCACAGGTGAAATGGGCTTATCGATGTATTTGGGGGGGGGGGGTAGGCAGAGATTTATTACAATTTTGGATTTATTGCTAATATTTAAAAGTTGGGAGATTTCATGGAGTAAGAAAACTTGAACATTGGATGGAACTTCCTGATGTTGACAGCCATGGAACCCAGCCCTTGAATCTCACCATGTCATGCCCCAGGGTCACACCTCCAGCAGGTCACGCATTTCTCCTCTGCCTCCATTCAGCTGACTAAACATTTCTGAAAGGGGGTGCGTGTCAGAGGGCCAAGGAGAGGCATCCATCCATTCACCCAACAAGTGTGTGGACCACCATCACCCTGCCCACTCCGCTGCCCAGCCACCACCACGCAATCTCCACCAGAAGCCTTTCAGTTTCCACGTGGGAGTCATCCTTGACGCGTTCCTCTTTCTTTCACATCCCTCCATGCCCATCCCATCCCCCAGCAAGTTGTATTGGCTCCACCTTTAAACGATATCCAGAACCTCACTGCGTTCTATCACTTCCCCTGCTCTGACCTCCTGCAGGGCAGAGACAAGAGCCCTGGGTCTCAGTTTCTTCATCTGTAGGAAGGGTGGGACAGAGAAGGTCATTTTATAAAATATATATTTTATTGATTTTTTACATAGAGGAAGGGAGAGAGATAGAGAGCTAGAAACGTCGACGAGAGAGAAACATCGACCAGCTGCCTCTTGCACACTCCCCACCGGGGATATGCCCGCAACCAAGGTACATGCCCTTGCCCAGAATCGAACCTGGGACCTTTCAGTCTGCAGACCGATGCTCTACCACTGAGCCAAACTGGCTTCAGCAAGAGAAGGTCATTTTGATCCTATTATCCCTTTGTTCAGATTTGGGACCTGGGAAGAACCTGGTTCACAAGATACTTCCTGTTAAAATTCTAATTGCCTCTGGCCTGGGCGGGACGTGGGAAGAGTATGTGGGTATCTGAGGCAATGACTGTTTTGAGAGCTCCCTGGGCGGAAACCTGTTCTGTTCACCACGGACTGAATTCCCAGTATCCAGAGAGAGCAATTCTCAGGGAACAGTTATTGAATGCGAGAACCAATGAATGAATGAATGAATGAACGAATGAACAAACGAACGCACGCACGCACAAACCATCCTGGCCCTCCAAAGGGACTCTGGGTATCCACTCACTTTTAGAGGGCCCTGATTTTCCCATCTGAGACACTGGGTAACCTGCTATCTTGCTTTCCTTCCCTACAACAAGTAACACTTATTGGGCACTATGTGCTAGGGTCTGGTCGAAGCATTTTACATACATGAACTCATTTAATCTCTACTGTAACCTCAGGAAATGGGAACAACTTTTATGGTTGAGAAAACTGAGACCCAGAGAAGTTAAGTGACAAAACCAAGGTCACACAGGTCATTAGTTCCTGAGCCACAGGCCAACCAGCCAGCCTGGCCCCGGAACTCACATTTCTCTCTCTCTCTCGCTCTCTCTCTCTCTCTCTCTCTCTCTTAAATGATTTCAGAGAGAGGAAGGGAGAGGAAGAGAGGGATAGAAACATCAATGATGAGCCAAACCGGTTTGGCTCAGTGGATAGAGTGTCAGCCTACGGACTAAAAGGTCCCAGGTTCGATTCTGGTCAAGGGCATGTACCTTGGTTGCTGGCACATCCCCAGGAGGTAGCTGATCGATGTTTCTCTCTCATCGGTGTTTCTAGCTCTCTATCTCTCCCTTCCTCTCTGTAATAAATCAATAAAATATATTTAAAAAAAAAAATCAATGATGAGAGAGATTAAGCCTGCAACCCAGGCATGTGCCCTGACCAGAAATAGAACCATGACCTCCTGGTTGATAGGTTGACACTCAACCACTGTGCCACATAGGCCAGGCCAAACCACCACCCCCAGCCCCCTCTCTCTTTTTTCCCCCCTGAACTCTCATTCTTAACCCTGTTCCAGGCAGCCCTTCAAGAAGAAAGGTTTGGGAAAGCCTGCTCCACGGAGGCAGCGCTAGTTGCCAACGGGAATATGCCGCGCAGGGCTGCCAGCTCATAAACCTTCCACGGCTCCCTACTGCAAACCCAATCATCCCCAGGTACCCACCTCCGGCCTCAAGGCCCCTGGAAGTGGCTCCAGCGGTGTCTCCTCCTCTCTCAAACCTGACACTCAAGCAGCCCTATCTGCTTCTCTACCCCACTAGCTGAGCTGCTCCCTGTGCCTAGAATGCCATCACCAGGCTTCTGAGTCATGCCCCCCTCCAAGTGTCACTCAAATGCCCTTCTCCCCCGGCCCCGCCCACCCGCCTCCCACCCATCCCTCCTCCCCCTCTCCCCAAGACTTCTCTGACCGTCTGCCATATTTCTTGCCTTCAGTTTCCTATAGCACTTGGTCAACAAGGGTATCGTTAACGTACTATTAACAATGCCACTTTACAGATGAGAAAACTGAGGCACTGAGAAGGGAAGTGAGATGCCCAAAATGACATGGGATGCAATCAGGACTGACCCAAAGCTACACCTCCAGACCCCTGAGTCAGCCCATGTCGCCAGAAGTCTGCCTTTGGGTGTTAGCTGCCTTACTAGGAGGATGGGGCCCCAGAGCAGAGGCCACTTTTCACTCCCATCCAAGTGTCAAGCATAAATAGGTGCTCCTTCAAGATTCCTTAGTCACCAAACAGAACAGACTTTGCCTTCTGATTAAGTGTGGTCTTAGAAAAAGTTCTTCCAGGCAACTCCTGCTGGATTTGCATTCTTTCTGTAGTTATTTCTAAGGGGTGTGAGGCACTCTGAAGGCACAGGGGTTGGATAAGGTGGTGAGAAGTCAGCAAGGTCTGGAGTCAGACAAACCATATGACCTAAGGTCACTGTGATTTTAACTCTGACTTCCAGGGTCACTGTGTGGGTATGAACAGTTCCAGTATATAGGGAGCACACCATAGACAGTAACCCTGCTTTATCAACTAATGATTCATATTCTAGACATAGATGCCAGGAGCGGAGGGCAATCTGGCATCATCTATTAAAGACAAAAAGCATATTCTGTCAGACCCATCAATTCTACTCCTTGATATGAACTCACATGTATGTGAAATGGCCATCTATCTTCAAGAATGTTCACTGAAGTCTTATTATGAGAGCAAAATGTTGGAAACAGCCTAAATGTCCATCAACAGAGGACTAGTAAATAAATTATGGTACATCCATAAAATTGCATACTATGTATCTGTAAAAAAGAATGAGGAAGTTCTTTATGCTCTGACACACTTATATGCATGGACAGCACATAGATCTACTGTTTAGTGGAAAAACAACCTGAAGAATGGAAAAGCTAAAATTAGAAAACTCTCAGAAGAAAACATAGGGATAAATCTTTATGGCCTTGAAGTAAGCAATGGTTTCTTAGATATGACACCAAAAGCACAAGCAACAAAAGAAGGAATAGACAAATTGGATTTCATCAAAACTAAAGACTTTTGTACTCCAAATAAATGGACACCATAAAAATGAAAAGGCAACTGACAGACTGGAAGAAAATATTTGCAAATCATACATCTAATAAGATATTTGTATCTAGAATATATAAAGAACCCTTAAATAACAAAAGAACAAATAACCATTAAAAAACAATAAAATGATCTGAATAGACATTTCTCCAAAAAAGATACACAAAGGGCCAATAAACACATGAAAATGTGCTCAGTATCATTAGCTATCAAGGAAATGCAAATCAAACCCACAGGAGATACTGCTTCCCACCCACTACGTTCTAATCGAAAGATAGGCAATAATAAGTGTTGGCAAAGATGTGGGAAAATCAGAAACTTCATAGACTGTTGGTAGGATTATAAAATGGTGCAACCACTTGGGAAGACAGTCTGGCAGTTCCTCAGAAGGTTAAACACGATTACCATATGTCCCAGCAATTCTACTCCTAGGTAGAAGAAAAGTAAAAACACACATCTACACAAAAGGTAGTACATGACTATTCAAAGCACAATGTATATATAAAAGCTTAAGTGACTGTTAGGACCGAATGACCGGAATGACCAGAATGACCAGTTGCTATGATGCGCACTAACCACCAGGGGGCAGACGCTCAATGCAGGACCTGCCGTCTGGTGGTCAGTGCACTCCACAGCCAACCGTGGCCAGCCAACCTCCCCTAGTTCCTCCCCAAAGCTGGCCAACTTTCGAAGTCCCTCCCCCCACTGCTCTCCCCAGCTGGTAGTTTTGGGCGAGATGGCCCAGATTGGCCCTGGTCGCCAGCCAGGCCTAGGGATCCATCCATGCATGAATTCAGGCACTGGGCCTCTAGTTATTCAGAAGAGCCAAAATGTGGGAACATCACAAACATCCATCAATTGTTGGTTAAATAAAATATGGTATATCCATACAATGAAATGTTACCTATATTACTAAAGGCCTGTAGCCCTAATGCCTTAACGACCAAAGGCAGGGGTGGGTGGGTGGGGCTGCAAGCATGGGGTGAATGGGGCCCAGCGATTTTGCATGCTGGGCTTCTAGTTTGATAATAAATAAAAAATGAAGTACACACTACAATAAGGACAAACCTTGAAAAAAAAAATCATACTAAGTGAAAGAAGTCAGGAATAAAGACCACATATTGTGTGATTCCATTCATAGAAAATGTCCAGAGAAGGCAAGTCTGTAAGAAAGCAGATGGATGGCACCCTAGCCAGTCTGGCTCAGTGGATGGAGCGTTGGCCTGCAGACCCTGGTTCGATTCCGGTCAAGGGCATGTACCTTGGTTGCAGGCTCCTCCCCAGCCCGGACCCTGGTCCTGGTCGGGGGTCATGCAGGAAGCAACCAATTGATGTGTTTCTCTCACATCGATGTTTCTCTCTGTCTTTCCCTCGCTCTTCTACTCTCCCTAAAAAGCAATGGGAAAATATCCTGAGATGAGGATTAACTCCCTTCTCCCCCCAGAAAAGAAGCAGTCGGGTGGTTGCCTAGGGTCAGGGAGAAATGGAGAGTGACTCCTAATGGGAATGGAGTTTCTTTTGGGGGTGATAAAAATGATTGTGGTGATGGCTGCATAACTCTGAATATACTAAAAGTCACCGAATTGTATTTTAAATGGGTGAGTTGTATAGTTCATGAATTATATCTCAATAAAGTCATTGTAAGAGACAAAGAAGCCACCTACAGGACAGTGTACAACCTATTTTGTGTAAAAATAGAAACAAACCCTCCCAATGTACATGCATATATGTTTATATCAAACACCTCTGGAGGACACCCAAGACGTAATAATGATTTTCCTAGGGGAGCGGAACTGGGTGGCTGAGACAGGGCGAGGAGAAAGACTTTTCTCACTATGCATTCGTAACTGATGAATTGTTTTTTTAAATAATGAAATTCTATTACCTTTTCAAAATGTTACACTTAAAAACACACACACACACACACACACACAAAACAACAGTGGTTTACTACTGGCCTTCAGCCAGGGAATATGTTGGGCTAGGCAAGAGATGCAGAGAGAAACCCAACTTTGCAGTTTTTCAATCCTCACTAACATCTATCCTCCTATTCCTCACACAAACCCTGCCAGAAGATTCCAGTACCAGCCCTGTTTTCACCAGCAAGTCCTCTGGTTCTTCCTTTAAAACAGGCCTAGAATCTGCCCACGTCTCACCCTCCATGGGCACCGTCTGGCCCCGGCTGCCAACCCCTTTCCCCGGGCCCAGGGCACCAGCCTATTCCCGCCGCCCACCCTCCCAGCTAGATCCCATGCTGATCTGCTCTTGCTTCCCGCCACTCACCCCCACACCCTGGGCTCCAACCCACTGGCCTCCTCACTGTTCCGCAGACGCAGACGTACCAGGTACTTCCTGTCTCAGGGCCTTCATGCTTGCTCTGCCCGTCCCTGGACTCCTCTCCCACCAGGCATCTCCGCGGAGGCTTCCTTCCTTCCACACACCGCACTCCTCTCCTCACAGAGCCTTCCCGACCTCCCTGTCCCCCATCACAGCCTCCAGCCCTGTCTCCTTTACGGCTTTATTTTTCCGTGTAACACCAAAAATATTTAACATTACAACTGCTTGTTTCTGGTCTGTCTCCTCAACCCCAAATGCAGGCCCCATGGAAGGCAGCAATCTGTTTCTTTCTCCAGCACCAAGAACAGTACCCAGTGTAGGTGCTCAAAAAATGTTGTCAAAAATGTTTTTTGACCTAAGAAACTGTCACAGACCGGAGAAGGTTAAGAAGACGTGAATATAGACATGGCCATTAGGGAAAAACTAATCTGAAAAAAAAGGTGACACATCCATGTTGGTTTGTTAGTTGTGGCAAACACATCATCTTAACGCCAATGTTAACTGGGGGGAAGCTGGGTGAGGGATCTACAGGAGCTCACTGGACTATCTCTGTAACTTTTTGTAAGTCTAAAATTGTTCTAAAATAAACCATTTATTTAAATTTAAAAAAACGTGTTGAGTGAAAGCACTGACTACCTTAGTAGCCAATGGAAAGCAGTGGCTCATGGGCAGAGAGACCTGGCAAACACGCCCGAGAGAAGGAGGCCCCGTCACTGGCGATCCATGTCCTCTGAATAAGGGGCAGTGTTGTATTGGGGGAGCGGGGAGGAGCGTTTCTCTCCGAATACCACAGGACGCGCAGACATTTCACTGAGATCCACGCCTGGCCCTGCAGCGCTCAGACGTCAGGCACGTCTCCCTGTACCCCCCCCCCCCCCCCCCCAGGAAACGTCCTTTTCTCCTCCGCTCCCGAGAGGCCTAAATGGCCAATCCAGTTCGCACTATTTGCCAAGCGTTCTTGGCCCTGTAGCTCAGGATCTCAAGCTGAAGTCATACAAATGGAGGTAGGGAATGGGGCGGGTGGGGGAGGGGAGGGTGAGGAGGACGAGGACTGAGGGGGGAAATAAAGGAGACTAAGGGTGGTCCAGGAAGGGAAGAGAAAGGGGACAGCTTGTCCTGAGAACCTACAAGGAGCTGGAACATGGCAAGACACTTTAGCCCTATGTGACCTCCTTCCAAGGCTCCCAGCCCCGTGAGGCTGGTTTGGTTACGACCATTCCACCCGGGGAGAAGGCAGTCATCATAAGCCCCCGGGCTGTGGTACTTTGACATGGAAGCTCTAACAAATCTGTCACAGACAGGCTGGGGTCTGCCATGTTCTTTGCCAGAGCCTAGCACAGTGTCTGCGCATAGTAGGTCCTCAATAAGTATGTGCTGAGCGAGGCAATACAAGAGTCAAGGACAAGCAAAGCTCTGTGGCTTTGGGGAACTCCTTGCCTCCCGTGGTGCCTCTGTTTTCCTGGCCATGAAACAGCAAATCCAGGGCTCTGGGACTTTTAAACTTCGGTCCTCCTCTGAATCAAATATTTCTTCCTCGGGGGCCTCAGCTCTGTCAAGGCTCAGCTTTGCTGAGCAACTTTAAATCAAATCGTTGCTGAAAAACGTCAAAATCATTCCCAGAGTCAGCAAAAGAAAAGGTGCCTCACCCTCTGCCACCTGTCCCTGGGCCTCCTCCAACCCTGTCATTCCTGAACCCCAGTTCCAGCCCTGCCCAAATCCTGCCGGCTCACTGGGGCTGTACCCAAAAGCTCCCCTCCCTGAAAAGCTGACCTCCGGGAGCCTCGGGAAGGGGAGCCTCGGGAAGGGAAAGAGAGTGGCCCAAAGTCGCACCGCCGCGCAGAGGCTGGTGCATCTGTGACTCGGCTCTAGGCTTGGTCCTGTCCCTTGGGGCACAGCTGAGGCATCTGCCCACCTAAGTGTCCTCAGCCCTGGGGAAACTGCCCTGCCCCTCCATGTGCCCCGCCCGGCAGGTCCCATCTGGACTGAGAAGGGCCTGGCAGGAGCTGACCTCAGGCGCAGTAAAGGTCGTAGGCACAAAGAGAACGTGACAGGCCCAGGATCACACACCCGGGAAGGAGCGGAGCCGGCACCGGAGGCCCTGAAGCCTGAGCTGCTGACCACAGGGCCGCCCTGCCCTTTCACGTCGCTGCACGACTGTGCAGGAGCTGGGTTATGGTCTACTGATCAAATCCCGCCGCAGGACATGTAGGGAGTTTTAGGAATGAGGCTGTCCTGAGTCAAACCTAACCATGTGGTCTTAGGCAAGAGACTCGGTCTCTCCCGCGGTGTTTCCACAACTACATCATGGGGTGAGCGGTACTGATCTGGTGGGGATGTGGTGAGGGTTAAAGGTAACGATGTTAAGGTTAACATTCATTCATTAATATTTTTCTCATTAATATTAATGTTAAGGGTGAAGCCACAATTATAGAGCCTGTCTACCACATAAAGTGGGGTCCACTGCTCAGTCTATTCCAAAAAGTGGGGCCCATCCTCCACCCCCCTCCCACTTCCGTGGATGGACCCGTTGCTGAGCTTCCCTGTGGTCCCATCTGCTGAGTCACAGCACCCACTCGCCTCACCACTGGCTTTGTGGCTGGCGCTGACGGCGCCTGGGGAAGCCCTGAGAACGTTCTCAGCATCTCCTTGCTCTCTACGTCCTACCCTGTTTCCCCGAAAATAAGACAGTGTCTTAATTTTTGCTCCCAAAGATGCGCTAGGTCTTATTTTCAGGGGATGTCTTATTTTTCCATGAAGAGGAATACGGTACACATTTATTGTCAAATGAAAACAAAGGAAATTTATTACCTGTCTACGGTACGGTAGGACGGTAGTTGTCAACACAAACCAGACAAACTGTGAATCCTACAGTATCAAGAATTTACTCATTTATTCAATGACAACCATGTCATCATCTTCTGGAACAGCATCATAACAATCCAATTCCTGAATTTCCTGGTGAATTTCTTGTGACTCCATTTCTTTCAGAATCAGTGGACCAAATCTCTCATGTTTAGCAATAGCATTCTGAGACAGAGCCTGGGGGGGCCTTATTTTCGGGGGGATGCCTTATATTTCACTCAGAAGGAAACCTGTAAGTAGGTCTTATTTTCGGAGGATGTCTTATTTTCCGGGAAACACGGTAGTTCTGAAGGCAGGATCCCGGGCCTCTTTGCAGGGAAGTCAGGAGCAACCTAACAGCTTCCTGAATCTCCCCATTTGGATACGCCCAGTGCTCGGGCAGCAGGAGGCATGGGGGGCCCTTAGCGGTGGACAGAGGGCAAAGTTGGGCACCGACCAGTTCTTTCTAGCTCTAAAAGCAGGACTTGTACCTTTGCCTAGATGTGCATCTGATGTCTTTGGAGAGACAGACAGAACCTGGTCACAGTGGTGCCTTCTGAGAGGGGATCTGAGCATCTGGGGGAAAGAAAAGGGGTGGGAAGAGGATTTTCACTGTAGCCTTTAAACTTCCAAATTCCATCTCATGTGAATGCACCATGTGTTTAAATTAAAAATAACTGAACCCACGATTCTGGTGGAGGGAGCCTACGTGACCCTTCATCATCACTGCAGATAAGGGACAACTGGCCAGGGGCTGGGCTAAGGCAGAGTGAGCTCAGTCAGGCTCATTCCTCTCACAGGCGTGTGTCTCCTCAGGATCAAGAGCTAAAATCCGCATCTTCATCCAACCCCGATTTTCAGCCTCGTCTTTGGGTCAGACGTGGGGAAGGCATGAAACAGCCCATCGCAGGAGCTGTGGCGAGAGGGGTTGCCTCAGGAAAGCCCAAGTGGCCCAGCATTCTGCACGAGACCATCGAGGGCATCACCCAGGCAGCCAGCCCCCCTTGATTACTGATGGGGAAACTGAGGCATGGAACCAGAAAGGAACTATGTGCCCAAATGGCACGGCCAGGCCAGGCACATCTGTACCCCGCCAGCCTGCACCACGCATCCCCTGACAGCCACACTGCTGGGGGGCGGGGAGTCTGTACTAAAGTCACCTTTGCACCCTCAACAGGCTGCAAGGGCAGGTGCAGGGTCTGGCCTGAACGTGGTCCTTCTGCAGCCTGGGGCGGCTGGAGGGTCAGCTGTGTGGGGCCGGGCCGGGCCTGTAGACTGCGGTGTGGAGTCTGGTCTTTGTCCTAAGAGCCCCTGGGGAGCCACTGGAGGGTTTTAGGCTGGGAACTGATGTTGTCTGATTTATGTTTCAGAAGATTGCTCTGGCTGCTGGGTGGAGAATGGACTGGAGGGATAAGAGGGAGCAGGAGGCTGATGCAGAAGAGGCTGCAGCCTGAATCAGAGCGGGAGCAGAGACATGAATAGGTCCAAGGGAAGGGCAGTGATTGAAAATGGAAAAGTTATATTCCTCCTTGTGCAGCGAGTGCCTTGTCCCTGGTCATCTTTCAACCAAGCCTGGACCACAATATGACAGAGCTGTTGCAGCAGGGCTATGACAAGTTAGACCACAATGCCAAGATTCCAGACCCCCTCCTCCAGGAAGCCTTCCCTGGATTTCCCCTTGGATGTCCCCCATCACAGCACTGATTATCCTGGGTCATAATCACCAATTTCCAGATTTCAGTGCCGTGAGGACAGGGGCCACTTTCCTCCCCTCTGGATTCCCAGTGCTCAGCAAAGAGCCTGGCACACAGTAGGACCTCATACATCACTTCCTCCCCCTTCATTTTGCTTCTCCCCCAAACCCCTTCTCCTAGGTCTTTCATTTGGGTATCCCTATTGCCCAGTCTAGATGCTAGCATAAAACAGGTGCTTAGTAAATGTTTCTAAAAATGGGTCATCTCTCCAACAGATCTAATATATAGTAGAAGTTCAAGAAATATTCAGTCCCTTCCTCTCAAGGGCAGAGAGTCAACAGCAATAGTAGTAACACCTTTTGGGTGCTTTCTTTGTGCTGGCACTGCGCTAAGCTCTTGAGGTAGGACTGCTATGTTTATCTTTCGGACGGGCTAATGGAGGCCAAGAAAGGTCTGAGAACTTGCTTGGGCCACACAGTTGTCAAACAGAGGAGCAGGGACTGGAACCTAGGCTGTCAGACTTCAGGACTGCAGTATGCGGCCTTGTGCTGAGGGCCCAGCAGCTACCACTCTTCCTGGCACATAGCAGGTGCTGAGGCTTGCCTGTAGTGGGCCCTAAGAGGACACAGTTACCCCAGCCCACTGCCATAGGAAGCTCCGTGGTGATCCCACTCACCTCCTCGGCTTGGGTTTCCCTCCTGCCCCAGTGGACCAGGCTGTCTTGGGAAGATGCTGCCAGCCCAGGCCTGCCCAGGCCCTGCCGCCCACACAGCCTTCCCTAAACCGCCAGCAGGCTGGCAACGTGGCCAGCCCCAGGGGACTGAGCCGCGGCTGCTGGGCAGCCCAGACAAAGGCCTGCAGCGTGCTCAACTCTCTGGCACTCAGGCTGCCTCCTCTTCTCTTCCTTCCTCCTCCTCTCCCTCCAGGGCCTGTGGGGGGCACTGGCAGAGGTCTTCAAAAAGGAGGTGGATGAACGGGACATGGTCAGGCAGCCCCAGAGGCAGAGGCTGAAGCAATTAAAATGAGGAGAGCAGTCCTGCAGGGCTAAGCAGCCCCGAAACCAGGAGGGTGGGGTGCTGGTGAGGGCTGCCCCTGTGCTGGGACCCAGCAGGTGCCACTGGAGGTCTACTGGGTAGTGACCCCTGGGTGCTGTCAGGGGTGGGGAGGGGTGCTGTTAGGGGGAAGGAAGCCCTGGGCACTCAGTAGCCTTAGCAGCACTGACCCCACAAAAGACGGAGCTTCAGACTTACGCGAAAGAGAGCATGTATCAAGGCATCTATTCATTATTTCCCTGATTTAGCCAAGAGGAAACTGAGGCTCAGAGAGGCCCAGTGACGTGCCCGAAGTCGTACAGTTGCGAGTGGGGCAAACACAAACCCTGCCCAGGGTTTGATTGTAATAGACCCAATGCTTCCCACTGCTCTGTCTCCTACAAATCATCCATTAATGATAGAAACAGAAACAACTATTATTTACTGAGCACTGAATATATTTAAGCGCTGTACCTAGGATCGTGATCGGCAAACTGCGGCTTTTGAGCCACATGCGGCTCTTTGGCCCCTTGAGTGTGGCTCTTCCACAAAATACCACAGCCTGGGTGAGTCTATTTTGAAGAAGTGGCGTTAGAAGAAGTTTAAGTTTAAAAGATTTGGCTCTCAAAAGAAATTTCAATCGTTGTACTGTTGATATTTGACTCTGTTGACTAATGAGTTTGCCGACCACTGACCTAGGACATTGCCTATATTAAGTCATTTAATCCACAAAACAACCCTCTGAGGCAAGAACTATTATGCCCATTTTACAGATGAAGAAACTGAGGCCCAGTAAAGTAAAGTAACTTGAACAAGATCAAACAGTGAGGACGTGGTAGAGTTTCAACCCAGCCATTGGAACGGGCACACTAAGCTACCATTTCATGTTGGATGGATGGATGGATGGATGGACAGATTGACTAATGAATGGGAGCTCTGCCCTGTGTGCACTAAGCCTGTGGCCACACAACCAGTAGGAGCTTAGAGGGCAGTAGCCATAACAATGTTGTATTTTCTTTTTTCTTTTTTTCTTTTATTGATTTTTTACAGAGAGGAAGGGAGAGAGATAGAGAGCTAGAAACGTCGATGAGAGAGAAACATCGACCAGCTGCCTCTTGCACACCCCCTACTGGGGATGTGCCCGCTGCCAACGTACATGCCCCTGACCGGAATTGAACCTGGGACCTTTCAGTCCGCAGACCGATGCTCTACCACTGAGCCAAACCGGTTTCGGCGACAATGTTGTATTTTCTGTGAGCCCTGCTGAAGGAGCCTCGTGTCCCCACCAGGGCTGGAGCTTGGGGGCCCTGGGCCGTGTGCCCAGGCTGCTGGGGTGCCCGAGCTCCCTCACTGAGCCAAGCAGCGGCATGACGGATGTGCCCGCCGCCACGGGGAGCCCGGGGTAGAACAGTTGCCTGGAAACAGGCTGCTCTGGCAGCCCACACTCAGACCTTTGTCACCATCTCAAGGACCTTTTTTCCTCCTCCTTTCTCACTGGAGGCAGACCCTGCATGCAGGTGAGAAGCTGCAGCCAGCACTGCCAGCAGCCCCCACCACGGGGCCCACAGTGGGTCCATGGCCCGGGCTGGGGAGAGGGAGCGGATGCAAGAGAGTCAGGGAGCCTGCGGTGGGGAGACAGGGCTCCACGGGCGCTCAGGCCGAGGCTTAGAAAAACCCCGATGCTGGGATGCTTCTCTCATTGCCTTTATTTCTCTCAGATCCTCTGACCAAAAAAAATTAGCCCGAGTCCTTTTGGTTAGTGATGCAGTACTGACAGCATCAGCTTCTAGAGTGGAGGGTGGTGCCACAGACATGTGAACAGAGTGGGGCTTCTGGGGGACAGTGTGGTGCCCCTGGCTCAGTGGGCACTAAGCAGGCTCTTGTGATGGTGGGCCCCGAGAGGGGATTAACTAGCCCCGGGGAACTGGCTGAAGGCGGGGCCACACCCCAGCCAATCACCCCACCTGGGGACAGGGGTGTGGAGGGGCTAACAGCAAGGACTCTGGGGCCAGGCCAGCCTGGGCTCAAATCCCAGCTCTGCCCCTTGGGCAAGGCATGTCTCTCTCTGTGCCTCGGTTTCTTCCCCAGCCAACGAGGGGGACCTGCCTGGAGGGCAGGGGTGTGGGGATGAAACGATAGACTACCTCGCACATGGTGGGTGCCTGAGGGGAGGTCAGGGTGCCGTTGCACTATCTTCAGGGTGCCCTGCATGAGGCTGATTTCTCTCAGGGAGCAGGAGGTCCGCAGCCCGCTTGCTGGACACACTGGGAAGCGGAGGCTGCAAGAGGGATGGGTTTGCCCCAGTTGGACACCAGGCAGGATAAGATGATTCCCGCCCTGTCAGGTTTCCACTTTGCACGACCACTTTCTCAGCGTCCCCAACGAACGGAGCTGCTCTGATGTTGGAAAGAGATGTTAATGCCGCTCCCCGAATCCTCCTTGGCTCCCCAGGCTCATCTGCGGCAGCAGAGGCCTCTGGAAGGCGGCCCTGCTCACCCGAGCTCTGAGCGTGCTTTGTGCCTCTTCCAGGCTGTCACTCTGCCTGGATGCCCAGCCCGCTTGTCTCTGGCTGACTCTTGGCCCTAAGTTTCACTCTTCCGGAAAGCTATCCCAGCCCACAGTCCCCGGGACAAGCCGAGACCCCTTCCCCTATGCTGCAGAAACTCCCCAGCCCTGGGGTCCCGGGCCAAGGGGAGCATGTGCCTGGCCCGGCATCCAGACCCTTTCTCCTGAATTTCTGCTCCACCTTCACGTGCCACAGCTGCCTGGTTGCAGTCTTTATCCTGGGTCACCAGCCTCACAACCTCACGGCTCCTGAGCAGACTATCCATGCATGCTCCTCTCCTCTGCTCACACAGGATCTTCCCCCCCACCCCCACTCCATCTTACCCCTGCGCGCGCACACACACACACACACACACACACACATCCTCTCTCTCCTCCCCGGCTTCTCAGCAGCCCCCTCACCGCTACCCCCCAGGTCCTGCTGAGTCTAGTTCAGACCCTCGCTCCTCTGGAACCTTTTCCTGACCACCCCAAGCCAAGGGAGCCCTCCAGTCTGTTTCTCCTGCAGGAGGCGCTCCTGAGGCATGGGGAAGGAGGAGGACAGAGGTGGGGCAGGAGCGGGAGAAGGCGGGAGCAGGGGCACCACCTTCATTAGCCCTCGCTCCAGGTCAGGCCCTATTCTAGGCACACAACGACACAAAACCTGGGTTATCCCATCCTAAGAGGAGCAGAAGGAAGACTGGACTTAGAGAAATTAAGCCTCTCTCTTGCCTCAGGGCGTGGGCCTCGCTAGGCTCCTGCTGCCTACGGCGATGAGGTGGCACCACAGGGCCCAGGGTGGTCACTGGGCTTGCATTTCTTGTGCCCTCCCACCGGAGCCAGCACAGGCGGCGGCAGTGGTGACTGCAATGGTGATAGAACACTACTTGTTGATAATGGACACCATGTAGGCACCGGGCTCCACACAATCTTGAAGTTAAAGATGAGGAAACCATAGCCCAGGGACACAACGGGGCTCACCCAAGGTCCCACAGCTAACAAGTGACATGGCGAGGATCCGACCCCCACGGCTGAAAGGCCACAGCGTCCTGGAGCCCAAGACACTGCCTCGTCTCCCAGCTGCGCTGGCACCAGGGCAGGCAGCGGTAGCCCCAATTCTGGCCGCCGGGCCCCGAGCCTGTCCCCGGTGGCTACCCGCTAATGAGCCAGGCGGCTCTGCTTGCTAGTGGCTGCTTTGGAACAATTCTCCCAGGAAAGGCCGAGCTTGCAGGAGCAGAAAAGGTAATTGCTAATTTGCACGAGAGAAGACAAAGGGGACAAAGGCGCCCTTTGCTGCCCGGTGCAGCCTCCTGTCCCCATCACGGAGCTATCTGCCTCCCACTGCCCACCACCCCAGGCGCCCTCGACGGCTGTCTGTCCACAGGACACATCCACACGGTCCCCGTTCAGCCTGAGTCACTGGGCCACCCCCAGGAAGAGCAGAAGCACACACGAGCATGTATGTCCCCGGCCATCCTCTCAAATACACAGGGGAGGGCAGCCAGGAACCTCGGCGACTTCACACATTAAGGACCACGTAAGTGCTCCACCGTTTTCTGGGCGCTCTGTACTGCTGCTCACGGACTCTCACAGCGGCTCCTGGGGTGATATTGCCCTGAGCCCCATTTACAGATCAGAAAACTGAGGCCCGGGAGATGTGACGACCAAGGCCCCCTGCTGGGAAGCGAAAGAGCTAGGCTCTGAATTCAGCCGCTCCAGTTTGCGCTGTTTCCACTGTGCTCTAAACTGAGCTCCGTCCTCCCACAGTGCAGCGGGGGGAACTGAGGGCAGGGAGCTGTAATAGAAAAAGCATGGGCTTTGGAATCCAGCTCTGCTCTTGTGTCCTGTGTGCTTCAGGCCATGACCTTGCCTCTTTATGCCGCAGTTTCTTCATCTAGAAAATGGGCCCTTTAGTCCCTGAGTTATGTGGACACTGGGGAAAGGCCGTGGAGGGTGCTAAGGGCACTGAATAAAGCTGGGCTCACTGACCTCTCAATCCAAGAGGTCAGATGGCCAGCTGAGTGCCCACAGCAGGCTGGTGCAGGGCAGGACCAGATCCCGTGGCCCTGAGCACCCTGAAGTGAAGGTTCAGGCTGCAGCAACCAAGGAGCAGGCACCGGTGGGCAGGGCCTTCTGCCAAGGGCGAAGAGGCCAGACTGTGGCCAGGAAGGTGGACCATGGGAGGAAGGGGTCCTTCTGCACAAAGTACCTGGCTGGGTAGCGACTAGCTCCGTGGGAGGAATGGCCAGTGCTAGGTTAGGTCAGGCAGACCTGGGCCCCAATCCTGGCTCCCCATCAGCTGGGCATGCCCCTCTCTGAAGCTCAGCTTCCTCTTTTGCAACGCCCCTCGGCCCTAGGCTGCCCCGAGGCGCCCAGGCTAACTGGGACGGTCATCTGGACTACAGGGTGCTGGGAGCCAGTCTGTGGACGCAGACTGACCTGCCCCGCAAGGCCAGGCACTGGACGGACAAGCAGGCGTGTGGACAATCACATGGGCCCAGACCTCTTCCTCTCTCAGGGACCTGCCCCAGACGCTGCCTGTGGCCTGAGCTTCCCCACCCTCTGAGCTTTTCAACATCCTTACAACAGACCCCCCGCCCCATCAAGCCAGGCCTTACAAAACCCGCTTGGGAACCACAAATCTGAAAGTCGCTCTTATTGCGTGGTGCCGGGTGCACATGTGTACACGCGTGCCTGTGAGGGAGGGTGGCTCTGGACCATCTCCACCCCCCCGGATCCCGGGGTTCCCTGAGCCAGGACACCCACATCTTAGCCCCCCATTGGCCCTGCCTCATGATGGTGAGGTGGCTGTGACCTTGGGCAAATCACTCATCTTCTCCAGGCCTCAGTTTACACTCCCTAAATAAGGCTCTTATTTCCTGATCTCTTTTCCTCCTGGAGTTCTTAGAAGACCCAAGTGATAATTTCCCAACAGTAATGAAAATAATTCAAAGCCACACAAACGCTAGGTTCCAATTTTAAACATCTACAGGCAGGCACCAGGCTGGGCACTGACACACATTTCCTGGTGTGTTTCCCACAAGTCTCACCACAACCTGACCTACAGGCATCGCATTCCCATCCTGTAGGTGAGGCCACGGAGGCTCAGAGGATGATCTGTGGAAGGTGGTTGGACCCAGGATTAGAGCCCAGAGTTGTCAGCCACGTGGAGTGAGCAGCCCGGATGGTATTCTCCTTTCCATGCCCCCGTGGGTCTAAAAACCCACCCTCTGGCTGAAGAAGCAGGAGTAAGTCCCCTGCCCCAGCCCAGCCCCAGCCCCAGCCCCAGCCCCAGCCAGGAGGCTGGCATCAGCAGCCTCCACTGGGACGGGCTCTGAAAGAATTTTGTTCTGGGGAGTAAGGTCTGCAGGGGGAAAATGTGGTCTTTTGATTTCCAGATATAATACAGGGGGTGGGGATACTGGTCTCCTGGCTGCTCCTCAAACCCAATGGGACACACTCGTGCCTCAGAGTCTTTGCACCTGCTGTTCCTTCTGCCTGGAATGCTTTTCCCCCAAGTCCCTGCATAACCTGCTCCTGCACCCCCTCAGGGCTTTGTTTACAATGTTACCTTCTCAATGAGGCCCTCCCTGATACCCTGTTGAAAAATCCCAATACATCCCATCCAGCACCTTCTCTTCCTCTCACTCTGCTGGATTTTCCTCCACAGCATCTGGCCCGCTGGGTGCTTTCCTTGGTTGTTACGTGGTGTCCGCCCTCATTAGCCTGCCAGCTCTCCGAGGGCAGAGATTCCTTTATGTCTCCACAGCGCCGCCACTACGTCAGTACAGGAGTGGGCAAAGGCAGGTGCACAGGTGTAGTACAAATAAATAACACATAATCAATAAAAAATAATCCTCCCTGACTGGTTTGGCTCAGTGGATAGAGCGTCAGCCCTCGGACTGGAGGGTCCCGGGTTCGATTCCAGTCTAGGAGACGTGCCTTGGTTGCGGGTTCCCCGGCCCTGGTGGGGGTGCATACAGGAGGCAACCAATCGATGTCTCTCTCTCACATCGATGTTACTCTGTCTCTGCCTTTCCCTTCCACTCTCTCTAAAAAATCAATGGAAAAATATCCTTGGGTGAGGATTAACTAAAAATAAACAAATAAGTATTAATATAAGAATAAGCTCTGTGTTTTGTACTCACAACTGTAAACCTAGTTTTCCCCACCCCTGTATCTTAACACTGAATAATACTGAAGCCCATCGAGGGAAAGTGGAGGGGGCCCAGGCACACAGGGAGCCCAGAAGGAACATTTATGTTCAGGCCTTCTGCTCCCAACCCCTGCCTTCTGTTCCCTCCCTTCACTGGCACGGGATATGCTTGGGTTTCCTAGAACTAGGGGTACAAGTGCCTGGATCCTGCCTCCCTCCGGTCCCCAGAGGCACGGGGTACAACAGGCCTGTGTAAGGAAGCAGCAAGGGTGTGTGCGTAAGTGTGACCATCTAGGGACCCTGCCCCATTCCCATCCCAGATTCCAGAGGCAGAGCTCAGAATAGAGCCTTCCTTTCTCTCTTGCCTCCTGATTTAGAAAATGGGCTCTCCCCCTGGAAACACCAACTGCCACCGTGTGGGTGATGGTCCCTCGCCTTTCTGGCGGCCTCCCTGGAGGACGTTTCTTCCATCACAGACGAGGTGCTGAGGGCAGGGGAGTGAGGGCACCCGTCGCGCGAGCTTGCTGGGGCAATGCCAGACCTCAAACCCCGCTCAGGCAAGTCAGGCTCAAGCTCATGCACATGCACTTGCCCCTCCACGGGCCTGTAATGGGTCCAAGAGGCAAGGAAAGGACCTTAGGGAGGGAGCTGCAGCTGAAGGGGCAGGTGGCCATAGCTGGGAGCAGCTGCTGGTCTCACATCCGGTGCCGCCCTCTGCTCACAGGCAGCCTTGGGCAAGTTGCTTAAGACCTCGTGGTGGTTCACAGGTTGCTACAGGAGCCCATTGTGCAAACACATAGGAAGCACTTAGGGCAGGCCCAGCACCTAATGAGCACTCAGTAAATGTGAACTGACACACCACCACCACCATCACCATCATCATTACCGCCACCCTAATGCTCATCCGCATCACAACGACCATCATTGTCACCACCACTGTCATAAATACCATCATCACCTTCACTGCCATAATTACCATCACCACCACCACCACGATCACCACCGTTACCGGCAGCTTCTGTCCCTCACAATGCACCCTGAGCTCCGCTCTGAATGATGGGAAAGGACCTGCATTCCCTACATCTGTGGAGCTCACCACTGCACCCCAGGAGGCTCCTCCAAGTTGTTGAATGAATAAATGAGTGAATGAGTGAATGGATGAATGATGAAGAGGCTTTTCTGCAGAACAAAGGAGTGGTAGGAGGAAACTGGAGGAGCCTGTTAGATCTATCCCTTCAGACCCCCAGCCCTCTCCACCTCATTTCTCTAGCTTCTGCTCCCATTGGAGCTGTTGTCCCCTACAACCCAGAGCCTCCCTGGGCCTCAGACTCCCTATTTCCCTCCAACTGGTTCCTGAGCCAGAGGGGTTCAGTCCTACATGGAGGTGACATCTCACCAGGGTTGAGGAACAGAGGGCTGGGGAACAGCCTGGAGACCCTACAGCCATGTAGGACTGAACCTCTGGCTCAGGAACTAGTTGGAGGGGAACAGTTTCTCTGCACACAATGGAGCAGACTCAGCTTCCTAAACACCCTGTCCCTGTGTCCCCTGCTCTGCAATGGCTCTCACTGCCTGAGATCTGGCTCTCTGGGGCTCCATTAAGGACCACATAGCCCTGTCTCCCCAGCCCCAGGGCTCCCTTCAAGCAGCTTCTCTTCCCCTCTCCCCACAGGTGTGAGGGCTCCCCTTCTAGCAAGGAATAAACCCAAATGTTCCTGCGAGGGGCCTTCGTAACCACCTGCTGACCGGCCAGCCTCCTTTGGCTCTCTCCGCCCTGGGACTGGAGGGGCCTGCTTGTTGGGCAGGTCAGACAGTCCCAGTGCTGGCCATCACTCCAGTCCGCATGTAGGCCCCGCCACAGGCCTGATCCTCCATTTTTCAGGGGAGGAAACTGCAGCACAAATATGAAAAGGCTTGAGGCATTCATTGAACAAATATTTACTGACTGCCTACTATGCACCAGGTGCTGGGAACCCAGCCATGAGCAAGATGGCAAATATCCCTGTTCCCATGGAGCCCGAGAGGAACACACACAAAATCAGTGTCTGTCAGAGGTTGATAAGGGTTCTGAAGTTAAAGGGATGAAGAATGATGGGGGACCAAGGCCTTTTGAGAAGGCAATCCGGGGAGGCCTCACTGAGGAGGTGACGTTTCACCAGGGCCCGGTGAGGGCTGAGGGAACAGCCTGGAGACCAGTGGCCTACGGGCGGTGAGCAGAGGCCTGGGAGGTGGAGACAGGCCAGCGCTGGGCCTCGTGGGCCTGGGTGGCTTTTTCTCAGCGGGTGATGGGGACCCACGGGAAGGTTTTGAGCAGAGGAGGAGTGTGGTCGGGTCTACATTTTCACTCAGCACTTCGGCAGCTGTGTGAAAAGGGTAGAAAGCAGGAGGAAGGACAAGTGCTATTGCTGGAGAGGAGGTGACAAGAACTGGAGTGGGAGGGGACTGATGAAAAGGCGCTGTACTCCCCATTCCCTGGGAAAGGGGACTCAGAGGAGCTGGACCTGGGGGCAACAGAGCATCCACATAGGGGCCCCGGGCAGAAGCAACCCCCTTGGCACAACTGGATAGGGGCCCAGCTGCCTGAGCCAACTAGCTGGTTGGCTTGCCAGGCCCTAGTCTGCCCCGACCACCCAACAGTCGGGGTACCTGTGACTCGCACCTCTGGAAGGACAGAGATCAAGTCTGCCCTATTCACCACTCCTGCCTCATAGCAGGTGCTCATTAAATCTTTGTGGAATGAATGAGCAGGGTCTGGGACGCAGCAGGTGCCAAAAGTTTGCTGAACGAACCAGTGAATGAAGGGATGGTCTGTAGTCTTGTATCGTTTGCTGATGGCTTCCCATGTTTGTCGGCGTTCCCTAAAATCATTGCACCTGCTGCCAATCAGAGCCTTACCATGAGCCAGGCCCCAGGCTCTTACCTGTGTCCGACAACCCTGCATGGCAAGTTCTACTGTTATGCCCAATTTACAGAGGAGGAAACTGAGGCCCAGAGAGGGTAATTAATTTCCCTAAGTTTACTCAGCTACTAAGCGACACAGCCAAGATGTAAACCCAGGACTGGGCTCTTCTCAGCTATACTCCCACCCTGGGGTCCTATCAATAACACCGTCAACTCAATCGTGGCTCCCTGAGGGCAGGGAGCTTGCAGGTGGGCTCCTGGTAGGACGTGCCCAGCGCTCCCTCACATCAGAGGTCGCCTTGGTTCCTCACCCAGCCTGGTACCACTTTGCTGATAAGGACACGAAGGCCAAGAGCCGGGAACTTTTTCAAGAGCTGAGGCTGAGAAGTGGCAGAGGAGGGCCTTGAAATGCTGAGTTCTGGGGCCTAGCCAGCAGCCCTCTCCACAGCCCCTCACGCCGCCTCTCCCCGCCACCAGCCCACGTCTGTCCGCAGCAGAGGCAGCATACTGAGTCCCCACATCATGAGACTGGACGAGGCAGTGACTAATTCCTGGGGCCCAGCCAATGATAGAAAACCCCTCCACACCAGAGGCCTGTCTCAGGATCCAAGGCCAGGGGGCTGACCTCACGCTGACCTCTCACCTCTGCTTCTTGCTTAAAAGGGCAGAAGCCACAAAAACTGAGCTTCAGACCTAAAAGGGGAGCTGGGCAGTGCACAACAGTAATCAGAGTAGTAATAGTAACAACAATAACCACGGCCAGTGCTCGCAGAGCACTCAGCCAAGGGCCCTGCCCTCTGCCAGGCTTCAGAAGCTCATTCTCACAACAATCCAGAGAAGCCGGTCCTATCATCACCCCCCACAACCACCACCACCACTTTCTAAATGCAGAAACGGGGGCACAGAGAGGTTGAGTAAGCTGAAGGAGTTGCACAGCAAGTATATAGAAGATCAGGATTCAAACCCAGGCAGCCTAGCCCTCGGGCCATTGTAGGACTGAACCCCTCCGGCTCGGAAATGGGTTGGAGGGAAATAGGGTGGTCTGGGCACTTCTTACCCCCCGGGGGCTGCTCTTTCGTGGTGGTTGTGGCTTTAATTCACACGTGTTACCTTGAAAACAAACCTATCCACTGGCCCCGTCCTGGCAGGCCCTAACCCCTCCTTTCCCAGGTCATGGCTCACCTCTTTGTCAGGGCTCTCCCTCGCTCCTCCCCAGCTTCCGTGGCACCCTCTCCCTGCACTGATCCCCATCAGTGCCACCCAGAGTGGGCACTGGCCAACCAATTCCTTTTGGGACTGCTAGCAGCTGGCTGTAGCCTGGGTATAAGGCGGAGCCTTCTCTCATGTAGGTGGGCACTCTCCCCCACCCCCCACCCCCATCATACACACCTCAGCTAGCTGGCTGTGGGGCTCTGCGCCACTCCCTGGCATCCCCTTATTCAAAGAATACCTCGGTAACCCCTGAGGGCCAACCCCACCAATAGATCCTATTTGTGCCTAAGCAGCAAGTCCTACTGTGAGCATTCTCTGCCAGGCAGACTCACGCCTGCCGCCACATCCTGGCAAGAGTCACTGTCCAAGCCCATGCGCTACCACGAGGGACCCCAACTCCTAAGCCTTGCTGTCAAGAGACTGGGTGATCTAAGGAGCCGAGGACACAACACTTCCCTGCTGCATGGGCTCAAGTCCCTGCTCTGGTTCTTTCCAGCTCTGTGACCTCAGGCACGTTACTTAACCTCTCTGAGCCTCAATCCTCACCAGCAAAACGAGGACTATAATGATAATTATAATGTTCCAACAGTCACAGGCATCAAGTATTTAGCAGAGCGTTGGCACTTCATAAGCATTCGACAAAGGCTTGTTATCATTGTTTTATTTGGTAGCAGGCATTGACTGAGTACTTTATGAGTCTCAAATGATTCCCACAACAACCCTAAGGGATAGTTGATGTTACTATCCCCATTTTACAGGTGTGGAAACGGAGGCTCAGAGAGGTTGAGGTGTGTCCAGTTTTTCACAGCTGTTGGTGAGGCAGGATGTGAACCCAGGGCCTCTCTGTAGTCCCATAATGGGCAGCCTGGACTCTGGAGTCCAGTTCTCCTTTCGCCCTTCTTCCCCGACTGGACCAGCAGGACTTCTGGTCTCTCCTTCCTACCTGCTTTGGCGCAGCGCCTTCCCTCTGCCCTCTGGCTTCCATCAAGGCTCTCTCTCACCCAGACATGGGGGGGAGGGGGGCTGTCATCCTCCAGAGCAGATCCAGCAGACCACCCCTCCTCCTGGAAGTCCTCCCTCCAGTTTTCCTACACATACTCTCCTTCATCCTCTTCTACCTCTGTCCACGGCCCCCCTGCAATTTTCTGCCCCCGTGTCCCCTGGTCCCGGGCAGGTCCTGCATGCGCGGGACTGAGGCCACTGGTCACAGCACAGGAACAAGCAGCCAACACTCCTGTTTCCTGTGTTGAGCAGCTGACATGGAATCTCTCTTCACATCCACATAGCAACCCCGTGTGCTGGGAAATACTACTGACTCCATTTGCCAGAGGAGGAAACTGAGGCTCAGGGAGGGACAACAACTTGTTTCAAGATCATCCAGCTAATGGGTCGTGGGGCTCAGTTCAAACCTGGGACTGGTCTGAGCTTCAAAACCCAACTCAGCTGCACTGCTCCACACTGGCCTGTACAGATTGTAGAGTTACTGATTTTATCACACTCCTAATCCTAATTATAACTACCTTTTACTGAGGACTTGACTATGTCCACATCTGGGTACAGGTGCTTCTTTACAGAGAGGGGTGGGGAGGAGGAGGAGAAGCGGGGGGGAATAAGTGAAGCCACAGCGGTTATAACCCCATTTTACAGAAGAGGAAACAGGTTGGAATGAAGAATAGGAATGCACATCAGTAAATGGCAGAGCCTGGACCTAGCCTCTGTCTACCCCCCGCCCACCCGCTCTCCCCCCTCCCCCCACCCTACACACACACAGCCCACTGCTATGCTGATTTGCAGGAGCCTCACATTCAACATAAAACCCTTTGCCCCTTGGCCTTCTCCTGTCCCAGCCTCCAGATCTGCCAGGGAGGCCCAGCCCCACAGAGCTTCCGGGCTGAACTCACAGAACTGCCTCCCCCCTCCTACCTTGGCCCAGGCTTTCCTCTCACCACACAGGGTCTCCTCACCACCCTCGAGAGACTAACAAATGTCTAGTTCGGAGATCTTCTCAGTGGGGAGGGTGGTCTTCTAAGGGACCCTGAGATGGAGTGGCAGCCCCTGCTCTGTGGCCTGCCTGGCTTTATGCCATCTTCCTAACCACCCCACAGGGTTGGGCTATCACCCCCTTACACAGAGGGGCCAGGGGATCCGAGCGGGGAAGCCATTTGCCCAGAACCAGAAACTGGCAGCAGAGCTGAGATTCAAACATGGATCTGTTGTTGGCCATGTTACCCTCTGGCCTTCCTTACAGTGGCTCTACCTGGCAGAACCCCCGTTGCCTAGGCAGGCCCCTCTCCATATCCCCACGAAAATGACAATCCCTCTGCTTAAGCATCTCACATAATTCTCTCTTTTGGTTTTCCCAACAACCCTGTAGGGGAGGGGTAATCGTAAGATCCATTTTTCAGATGAGAAACGGAAACACCAAGTGTTTCCTTAGCTGGGTGCCCAGCAGAGGCTGTGCCTTGGTTAGCTAACCTGTATAATGGGGTCATAATGGCCTCCCAGGGTGGTTGAGGCCTATGTAAGAGTGTGTGAGCCAGGGGCTCTTGGACATGCGTCCGTGAGATGCACGCAGACAAAGCTCCAGCCCTGCGTGCATTTTTCTCAACCCACCAGCCTCCAGCCGGGGGCTGGCCTGGCCCAGGGAGAGCCCCGTGTTTCTCTGAACATTTCTCAGCCCAGGGACCTGGAGAAAACGATGAGTCATCTGCCCAAGCACAGGCCTCCCTGGAGCCTGTTTCGGGTCCCAGCGTCGGCGGGAAAGGTTCTAACCGGGAAGGGGTCCTGTGAACATGACGACTTCCAAGCTACCCCCATCAAGGCCTGAGTCGCCACCGGGCCTCCTCCAGGCCCTCCCGTGCCACATGCTGTCAGTCTGGAGGACAGCTCCTGGATTCTGCCCACTGGACCCTGCCCCTGTGCCTCCGCCCCAGATCTGCACGTCTTCCCACATTCTGGTGTCATAAACATTCCTTTTCCCACCCAAGAATACATGACCCTCTAGCCTCCCCATCCCCCCACCTCCCCCGTTACCCAGTCCCCACCTAGGCCGCAGAACGGTGTGCAATGCTAAACAGGGAATTGTCATTTTCACGGAGGGGTCTACCCAGGCAAAAGGTAGAGCAACCAGAGGGAAGGCCGGAGGGTTGCATCCAAACAAACCTGCAGGTTGGACCCCAGCTCTGCCACCGCCGTCTGGGCCTGGCCTGCTCTCTGCACCTGTTCCTCAGCCTCCCCTCCTCCTGCTCCAGAACACATCTCCTTGCCACAGCACTTGGAGGGTTCCTTCTAAAGCTCGTTTATGACCTTATCTCCCCCCACCCACCACCCAGCCTTCCCCCCAACTTAAACGCCCTCCTGTAACTCCCTGCTCTCCTTGGTGGTGACACACTGGCTCCTGAGTGGCTCGTGTGTCCACGTCTTCTCTTCCGCCTGGCCTCACCGATTTCACCAGCACATCCCCTCTGTACTCCACAAGCTTCTCAAGCTTATCTGGCCCGTTACCCATCCTTATCCCATTTTACTGTTTTAACCCTCACCTGAGGATATTTTCCCACTGATTTTTTTTTTTTTTTTTTTTAGAGAGAGTGCAAGAGAAGGGGAGAGACAGAGGGTGAAACATCGATATGAGAGAGACATATTGATTGGTTGCCTCCTGATTGTGCCCCCGACCAGGCCTGGGAATCGAGCCTGCAACTGAGGTAGGTGCCCTTGACCGGAATCAAACCTGGACCCTTCAGTCCCTGGGCCGACACTCTATCCGCTGAGCCAAACTGGCTAGGGCCTCTAACCCATTTTAAGCGCTCCGCGGAACAGACTTCTCCAGGAAGGCGGCCGGGCCACCAGCGCACACACTGGGCGCTGACCGTGCCTGAGCCTGCCCACCCCATGGAATGAGCTTCCCCTGCCCTGCTCTTGCTAAAAAGTTTGTTCCGGCCTCAAGGTCCAGCTCAAATGTCACCTCCCTGAGGACTCCCGGACAGCCGCGGGCAGGAGGCCAGGCCTGGGCCTGGGGCTCCTGAGGCCCTCTGAGTGCAGGACGGAATGAGTGGTCCTCAGAGTCAGCTCTGAGACATCTGCTGTCATTGCTGTTTCCTTCCATCCCCCACCCCACAGTGGGGAGCCCCCTTGGGGCTACATCAGTAGAAACAGACAGGTCTGCCCTGGGAGAGCTCCTAGCCTTGTGAAGAGACATACACTAAACATATAAACTAGTATAAATACATAAATAAATAGGCAAACAAATAAGATAGGAGGTGATAAGGGTTAAGGAGAAAAATTAATTAGAAAGGGGCAGGAGGAGAAGGCCCAAGGTGGTCTTGACTGGGTGCTCAGGGAGGAGGTAACATGTAGCCACAGGAGAGGGAGCCAGCCACGCAGAGCTCTGGGGGAAGAGGGTTCTGGGCTGGGAGAACCGCCAGTGCAAGGGCCCTGGGGCAGAACTGTGTGCGGTTTGCAGGCAGCAAGGAGGCCGGTGTGGCTGAGCCTCAATGAGCCAGGGGGGAGGAGAAGGGGGGGAGGGCCGCAGGCAGCCGGGGGCCAGGCGATGCAGGGCCTGGTAGGCATTGGGAAAGACTGGCTCTTGCTTTGTGTGAGGCAGGAGTGGGGGAGGGCTCTGAGTAGAGGAGGGAAAGAAGCTGATTTGTGTTTTGCAGGTTCCTCTGGCTGTGTGGGCCAGAGGGCATGACAGGGGTGCCAGGGTGAGCACAGGGAGCCTCGAGGGGAGGCAGATGCACCTCCAGGCTTGGACGAGGCTGGTGGCAGTGGTGAGCAGGTAACATTTGAGAGGTATGTAGAAGGTGGGACCAATAGGATTTGCAAATGCTTGAATGGGGACGGCAGTCGGAGGAGAAAGAAGTAACAATGACTCCAGGCATGGCCGAGCCAGGAAAGCATGGAGCTGCGAAGGTGGGAGGACAGTGGAAGATGCAAATAAGTGAGCAAGCGATTGGATGAATGACCCGCCGGGTTTTGAAACCAGACGGGCACACGCCCTGCACAGGTGCTCTGTGGAGCTTGTTCTCTCCACTCCTGGCCTTAGCTTCCCCATCTATGGCTGAGAGACCCCGTGCTCCCGGGAGGCCCCGCGGACTGGGCCTTGTGGGGAGCAGACAGGCCCTGCCTCCCAACCCCGGCAGCCGGCCCAGGCTGCAGCTGAGAGGAGAAGGGAAGGGTTAAGGTGGCTCCGTCTGGGCCAGTGGGAGGGCTGCCTGGAGTCTGGGCAGCTTTTGAGGAGTGCCCTTGGATGAGGCATGAGGACCCTGGGGTGGGCTTCGGCACCGCAGCCTGCCTCCATGCCCCAGGGGCACAGAGGGCAGACAGCCATGGAACCCACGCCCCGCCACCGGTTTACTGTGGGACTCGGGAGATGCCCTGGCCTTTGATGCCAGATTCTCATCTACCTCACGGAATCCAGGGGGGAGTGAATGAAATAAAGAACCTGGCACATGGCAGGGGCTTAAGAACAGGGGAGATGTGCTCAGACCCCTGCCCAAGGAGGAAATCATTAACCCAGCCTCACCGGGTTCTCTGTAGGATCCCCGAGTCCAGAACTCAGGTTTCCGGGCAGGGACTGGGGCAGGAATGGGAATGGGAGTAGGAATGAGAGGCCTGTGGGAGGCTCGCCCTTCTACCTTTCTACCTGGTGAGTGGCTACAGACCTTGGCAGAGCTCTCAGTCTCTTCTCTCTAGCACCCTGACCTCTGGGGTCTGGCTTCCCCACATCAGGAAGGGACTCAGAGGCAGGAGGAGCCACAGGAGACTTCCCTACATCACCTAGAGACACAGGCTCAGCAAGGGCAGAGAGAGACCCCGAATCATCATATCCCCAGCTCTGGGGCCTGTGCCAAACGTATGTTCTTCACCAAGACTTACCTGGTGCTCGGTGAAGTTCAATACAGCATTAACCAGGCCCCCAATGGCACTGAAGATAGAGAAATAACTAAGACACAATCTCTAGTGAACTAATAGTTGCTGCCCACCTACAATGCGCTAAGAACTTTGCTAGGTACTTTATTTCCCCTGTCCCATTTAACATCCAGGATATCTTTATCACCATCCCCATTTTCCAGATGAGAAAAAGTCAGGCTCAGTGAGATCACATAGCAGCTAACGTTTCCTAGGACTTGCTACATGTGTCAGGCTCTACATTGGTTAATGGAGTGGTCGGCAAACTGCGGCTCGCGAGCCACATGCAGCTCTTTGGCCCCTTGAGTATGGCTCTTCCACAAAATACCACGGCCTGGGTGAGTCGATTTTAAAGACGTGGCCTTAGAAGAAGTTTAAGTTTAAACAATTTGACTTTCAAAAGAAAATTTTATCGTACTGTTTATATTTGGTTCTGTTGACTAATGAGTTTGCCGACCACTGGGTTAATGCATTCATCTTCACACCAGTCCGATGAAGGAGATAAGATCATCAGCTCCATTTTACAGATGAAAAAACTAAGGTCAGATTGGCGAAAGAGCAGAGCTGGGAGCTGAAACCGGGGCCCTGTGGCTTGAGAGCCCAAGCCCTTCACTCCTCCCTCTGTCAGGCTGGGCCAGGGGCAGAAAGCAGATTCAGAAGCCCTTGTTCTAACAAGCCACCTGCCTCCCTGGGCCCTCACCCAGCTTCCTTCTGCTCCCTCTCCTGCTTTGGGGTCCAGAAGCAGGACCTGCTCTGACACAAGTTAGCAGAGGGACCTCCTCAACGACAGCAGAGCCTTTTCCAGTTTACGGAGCCCCCTGGAAGTGGGGCTTTGGAGTCTGTTTTTCCAGGTGAGGAAGCTGAGACTTGCCAGGGTGATCAAACAGGCTACTCACTCAGGTCACATGCAAGGGAGTGGCTGATTAGGATCCCATAGGTCCTGCCCCCCCCTTTTCAAATTCAGAGCCCTCTCTCCCACCTGCCATGGTGCCTGGCTTTGGGCTAAGTGCCACAATGTCAAAAGGTCACAAGCTTTTCCCGGCTGTCCTACAGGGCAAGGCAGAGAGGAGGCAGAGGAAGAAGGCTGGAAACAGAGAGGCGCCTTGGCCACTGTCATTGGGACAGGGACCTGGTGCTACACCTCTGTGTCCACTCCCTCCCTCACACTTGGTTTCAGCAGCTGCTGAGGCCTGAGGAGCAGCAGAGGCCAGGGCAGCAGCTCAGGCTGGCTCAGTTATCATGAAGGACGCCTCCGTCAATACGGTGCGGCCAGCCTGATGGTTTCTTTCTTTCTTTCTTTTTTTTAATAGGACCCTGAACATGTGTGCGTGCACACACAGTCACACTTGTGGTCTGCCAATGCCCACACCCCAGGTGCTTGCACATCTGCCAACACAGACGCTCACAATCACACACACATTCATGAGCATGCAGTGTCCTCTCCACCTGTACACACACACACACACACACACACACACACACATATACACACACACACTGCCCCAGGCAGACCACATCTCCAGCCTGCATACGGACTGGCACATGCACACTCACACCCACACAGTCACACTGCTGCCCGCACACGCACATGCACACAGCGCCCATGTACACACACACATGCTCTACCACGAGTTCACACACACACGTGCACAGTACTCAATCCCACCATCTCCAGGGTAAGGGCTGCCTTGGAGAAGCCCGGTTTGCCTGAGGCTACGTCACTTTGTCCCTGGGCAGCCCAGGCCATCGGCTCCCTAACCCTCAGACCCCCCAGAAGCATGTTTGGGATCCCAGATGGGCCTCCTGACTCCCAGACATCCGGGGACAGCTAGACAGCCTATGGGGGCCACGAGGGAGAGGGTGTTCCTGCCAGGTCTGGCCGCATGTGGTCTCCACCCCCCAGTAGACAGTGACCCCGAACCCAGAGGGAGGTCCCAGGAAGGCAGAGCCTGGTCCTCCAGCACCACACACCACCCAAAACACAGAGCCCCGGAGTCCCCAAGGCCAGATTCAGAATTACTGAGGCTTCATGAACAAACAGCCCACTCCTGCCAGGAGAAATCCAAATCGGGCCCTGCCAGGTGCCACTGTCAGCCTTCTCCCCAAAGGCCCCCCAGGACCCGAGACAGCAGAGGCCACCTCCCTTCTTACCCCATTCCCATCCCAGGGAGCCCAGGACAGCCCTCAGACAGCTCACAAGGAGCCAGTCCTGCCTCGAGCACCAGCTAAGGGTACGGACATGTTGATCAGAGGGATTCTTCTCAACTAATTCAGATTCAGGGGTAATGAACGGAACGTCTGTCATAAAGGACCTAGGCTTTCAAACTGGGTCAGGCTGCAAGGCACCTCAGACAGGGCCAGAATGCACATGCCTGAGGGCAGTCCCGGAGCTCAGGGCCTGCCCCCATCAGCAGTGGCCTTCGGGAAGCTCTGAGCCTCCCTAAGCCTCAGTTTGCTCACCCGAAGAATGGCAACAATAGCAGCACTGACCTGGGCTGCGGTGAGAATTCAATAAGCCACTGTGTCTTGGCCTCTCAGCACGGTGACAGGCACAGAGTAGTACCTCAGAAAGGGTCGCCGTGGCGATAATTTGAAGAAAAGCAGAAATACTAAGGTATTTGACCAAAGGTCACAGCACACATTACACTGTGCTAAGTCAGAGGCCGTTTCCCGCCCAGGCCAGCGGCCGCAGGTGCCAAAGGTTTACACAAAAGCTCTAGGGAGAAAGACTGAAGACTGCGAAAACGCTCTCCACTAAATGAACGTTGTCTGCAAACTGGGAAAAGACCACCATTAGTCAATTTGGCCCGCGGAACACCTGGGGTCCTGCTCAAAAGAGCCTGGTGTTGAGAGTGGAGTTTGGCAATCCGGCATTTCCCCTCAGGGAGCGGGGCTCTAATGGAGGCATCCTGGCATGTGACGGGCCACGGAGAAGCCGTCAGAGATCTGTGTTCCAGTCCTGGCTCCCTACCCACAGAAATGTCCTCTCTCTTGGCCTCAGCTTTCCCATCCGGAAGATGGTAGAGTTGGGCTGAGAACCTCTTTCTCCAAGCAGCCCTGGGGCTCTCTGGTCCTGGGAGTTGACAGATGGCCCAGGGCCCCACCCCAGACATAACCCGCGGCCATCCGTCGCAGGCCCCGGGGACAGTCCCGCCCTAAGAGACCAGAGGAAAAGGAAAGGGGTGGGTTCATTTTGTGGCCGACGCTGGAACCGGAATCAGAGGGTCTTGCCTCGGAGGGGTTTGCTTCCCCTGCTTGGCAGGCTAGGGAGGCCAGAGCAGTCCAAACCCAAGAAATAATAAATCCTACCCAGGCTCTGCACAGCCAGGAGGCCCGGCTGGCTCTCGTCATAAAAAGATCTTATCCCCCGTGAGCACCCCTGCCCATCGCGGGGGGGGGGGGGGGGGACACTCCGCCCTCCTCCTCTCAGCCCTCCGCCCCTACTTCTATTTCCTGTGACAACCTGCAAACTGAAGACCAACTTGCCTCTCCACCCACCCCCCACGCCCAGGCTTCTGCTCGACCCCCGCCCTGCCCCACCCCCCACGGGGCCCCAGCTGCAGGCGGCCCAGGCAGAGTGTAATTCCCCTTGCCCTCCTCTCAGCCCCCCGGCCGGTCCGGACAGATTAAGCCTTTGTCACACACACCCAGAAAAAGCTCAGGGCCAGATGGGACAGGACAAGTGGTGTCAGATCATCGACCCGCTGCTGGCCGGGACTCAGGGAAGGGCCCGGCCCCAGCACCGCATATGGCTGTGGGAGGAGGAGCGGGGGCCCGTGGAGGGGGCAGCAGCATGGAAAAGAGACAGCACGCTATGGCCACCCTGGGGACCTCGCCCACGCCGGGCAACCTTGTTCCGCTGCTGGAGGATCCTACTCCTACACGACACCCCCTCTTCCCTGAAAATGTCCTGCCTGGTTTCTTGATCATATCCTCAGTTGTTACCCACCTCCCCGGCCCCCACCCCCCAAGCTGGGTGCCCCTTGAGCAGGCACAGAGGCCAACCCACCCCAGTGCCCCAGCATTCCCCACAAGGCCTGTGGGTGCTCAACAAATGCCTTGGACAAAGGTTTATGGCCCAATGACCTTCATAAAACCCACCCAGGACAAAACTACAGGATCTCTCCCAACTGCCACCAGAGGTAGCGATAACTTTAAGAGGGTGTGTGTGTGTGTGTGTGTGTGTGTATAGGCAAGTGAAGGGGGGGTGTCCTTTGTACCTGTCAAAGAAGATCCCATTCAACCCCTCCCAGGAAGAGGCCATGGTTGCCCCTGAGTTCCCAGCAGGATTCTTTCCTCTTAGATCAGTGAAAAGGAAAATAGAAATGTAAAAATAATAGCTGAGCGCCAGGGTGGTGCTTGAAGATGGGGGTGGCAAGACTAGGGGCATGTCCTGTGTCCGGCTCCGGTTGGCTGGGCAAGTGGCAGGTAACTAACAGGCTCTCTGGGGACCAGCAGGCCGGGCAGGAGGGCGTGGGGAGCCCGAGGGGCAGGCTGTCACAGGAGGGCATGTCTGTTGTGTTTGTTGTCTTCCTGGCAGCCTGGGCAGGGAGGCCTAGGTCCCCTTCTCTGCCTCCCAGGCAGGTGGTCCCTGGGGGAAGGCTTATTATTGGTCTGGAAGCCAGGCGGAGGCTTTTGAGGCCCGTGCTGCCAGGGCGGGTCAGTGTGGGCCTCTGGAAGGTTATGAAAAGACTGGCTGGGCTGGCAGAGCCCAGGCCCAGACCTAGCACCCAATTTCTGCATGTGGCCTGTATGGGCGAGTGTGTTCTTGCTCCACCTTGACAGCTGTCTGGCTAAAGGGTTCAGGGGACTGCCCCATGATGGCCACTCCCTAGAGGAGAGGTCAACCCACACAGAGAACCTATGAACCAGCTGCCAAGTCTGAGGGTCACCTGCCCCCTCCCCCCAACTCCAGGAGTGGGGGCTCCTGCCTCAGACTAAGAAGGAGATGGGGCCAAGACTCCCAGCTCCCTAGCGAGGAATAACCCTGATATGTGTGTGGGAGGAGTGGGGGGGGGACACAAACTGATTTGGGAAGCCTAGATGGCTCAGGGCAATGACCCAGCGTGGGGGGCACAGACCCAGCCAACCATCTGCTGGGTCACTGACCTGCAAAACCCATACTTGGGCTGGGGACACTAGCCCCGGGGTGGTGGGGGGGGGGGGGAGAGCACTGAGGAGGGGTAAGAACTGTTCAGGTGGGGAGAGGCAATGCCCATGCTCCCCCGGTGGGAAAGTGAGCACTGATTTAGGCTGGGGGAGGGAGGGAGGGATCCCTGACTCGATCGGGGAGGGGGCAATGACCCAGACTCTCCGTGTTTGGGGAGGGCACTGATTTAGGTCAAAGGGGTCCCTGACTCTAGGAAGATGGGACACGGCCCCAGCTTTCCCCTCGGAGGATCGGCCGCGGCGCGCCCCTCGGCCCGGCCCTGTGCTCCGGGTCCGGCCCGAGGCGGCAGCGGCGCAGATGGGCTGCTGGCGGCCGCGGCGGCGGCAGCGCGGTTATCAGCGCTCCTCGCAGATGGGCCGCCCGCCCTCCGCGCTCGCGGCTCCCCACTCCCCGCGGCCTGCAGCCCCGGCCCCCAGGCGCGGGGGGAGGCGCCTCCGGATCCGCTCCCCGGCTCCCGCCTCCCTCCCTCCCTCGCGGCCCCCTCACCCCGCGGGCCGGGCCCGGCGGCCGCAGGGGGGAGGGGGAGGAGGGAGGGGGAGGGGACAAGTGCACTTTTCGTAACGACCGAATCAATTGTGTGTGAAGAGCCCGCTCCGGCCGGGGACCGGGCAGAGCGCGGGGCGGGCGGGCCGGACGGGGGAGGAGCGCGGAGGGGGGGAGCTGGAGAGCGAGCGAGGGAGGGAGGCCGGCGCGGGGTGGCCCCGCTCGCTCACTCGGGCCGGGCGAGGCCAAGGAGGGAGCGAGGGGGGCAGGGAGGGAGGCCGGCCCGGCCCGGGAGGGCCGGGGGCTGAACGCACTAACGGAGGGTCTCCGCGACGGAAAGTTCAAAGCTCAGCAGCGCCCCGGGAGCAGCCGACCCCCCCCCCAAGCCCCCACCCGCCGCAGAACAATGAGGTCCCGGCGGGGGAGCCGCGGGGCCCGCGCCGCACGCCCTCTCCAGGGCGCCCCGGGCCGGAGGGGACGCCCCCGCCCGGCCGCCCGCCTCCCTCCCTCCCGGAGGCTGCGGCTCCCCGCCCCCTCCCCCACGCCACCCCGCCCGGACCGGCTGCCCTGGGGACGGGGGAGGGGAAGGGATGGATAGGTCAGGCCGCCCCCGTCCCAGGGAGGGGGAAGCCAGGGGCCCGGGGGGCGGAGGGGGCGCCCCACCCACCCGCGGGAGGCTGCTCCTGCGCCAGGCTGCGGCTCAGGCTGCCCCTCCCTGGGCCAACCCCGGGTGGGGTCGGGGAGACAGCGCCCGGGCGAGCCCCCTCCCCGGGCAATGGGAAGGCGAGTGGACTCCCCGTCCCGTGGCTGCCCCTGCCCCCCGCCCGCGGCACCACCCTCCACACACACACACACACACACACGCACACGCACACACAGGCACACGCACACACACACCGCCCAGCCGGCCCGGGGGCGGGAGCGCGAGGCGCCCGGGACAGGCAGCCCCGGGGCGGGCAGCGGGGCGGGGAGGGGGGGGGATTCGGGCTTCGGAGAAGCCGCCTGCTGGCGGGGGGAGGGGACAGGAGGACGGAACACACTGGGGTGAGCAGCCCGGGACGGCCCGCTCCGCAAGCCCACGGGCCGGGCAGCGGCGCAGAGGGGGGCAGGGACAGCCCGAACCCGGAGAGCCGCCTGGGCGGGCCGGGGCGGGCGGGCGAGCAGGGAAGCGTGCGTCTCGGGCGGGCCAGACCCACGGAAAGCCTCGGGGACACAGGTTCGGACACACATCCACACCCACACCCCGCCCCCGCCCACCCGGGGCCCCGCGGCGGGACCGGCCCGCGGCCGCCGCGCGCGCACTCACCGAGCCCGTCTTGACCGGCACATACACCACTTGGCCCATCTTGGGTTCCCGGCCGCTGCCCAGGCGGAAGCCCTTGGAGCGCACCCAGAACTGGAACTTGCCTTTCTCGCCGGCCGCCGGGCCGCTGCCCGCGCCGGTCCCGCCGCCGCCCTGCAGGACCTCGGTGATCCGCTGGTATTTGCTGCGTGTCACCGTCTTGGTTTTGGCCGAGTCGCCGTAGGTGCGCAGGCACCAGTCCCGGAACTGGCGGCCCAGCTCGGAGTCCCCGGGACTGCGCTCGCGCTCCCAGCCCCCGCGCAGCAGTAGCGTCGGCTTCGGCATCCTCTCGCCGCGCCCGGCGCCCTCGGGGGCGGGCCGGCCGCCGGGCCGCCCGGTGCCGGGACTGGGCTGGGCTGGGCTGGGCCGGCCGGGCCGGGGCGCGCCGCGGCCGGGGCTGTCCCGCGGTGTGGCTCCGGCGCGGCTGCTGGATGGGCACGGGCGGCGGCCGGACGCACGGGGCTGCAACGCGCTCTGTCCTGCTCGGGCGGCGGCGGCGGCGTTGGCGGCGGCGGCTCCGGCTCGCCTCCTGCTCCGCCTCCTCCTCCCCCCCGGCCGGGATGCAGGAGCGATGGAGGCAGCTCGGGGCCCGGAGGTGCAGAGGGGGCGGGCCGCCCCGCGGGCGGCCGGGGGAGGCGGGAGGCGGGGAGCGGCCCGGGGCGCGGGGAGCGAGACCGAGCCTGGGCGCGGGCGGCGGCGGTGGCGGCGGCGGCGGCGGCTGTCAGTTCTCACGGCTCATCCTGCTCTTGCTCGGGCTCCCGCTGCCGCTGCTCTTCCTCCTCCTCCTCCTCCTTCCTCTCCTCCTCCTCCTCCTCCCTCGCCCGCCTCCACCACGCCGCGGGATCCCACCTGTTAGAGCGTCGCAGCCCTCGCCGCCGTCCCCCCCCCCTCCCGCGCCCGCCCGCGGGGCCCAGCCTCCGCCCTGGCCCGGCCCCTGGGGGCGCGGGGGCTGCCGCGCCCGCAGCCACAGAGAGGACAGGAGCCGCAGGCGCACAGTGCTCAGCCCAGGGACTGAGTTTCCTCTGGCCAGGCCTGGCCCGAGCCTCCCAGACCACACTCTGTCTGGACCTGCGGTCTCACAGGGAGTAGGGCACAGTCCCCGCCCGGCTACGAGCGTCCCTGCCTCCCCCAGTGGGCGGCCCCGGCTGACTTAGCCAGCACTGGCAGTACAGGGCAGAGCCCCTTCCCTCCCTGCAACTGGTCTGACCTCTCTGGTTCGAGCCCAGAGCCAGAAGAGCAGTGTTCCCCAGGGGAACCCCTAACCACTGCCCTTAGGGCCCCCCAACTTCCTTCAGCCTTACCCCAAATTCCCTAAAGTTTGGCTAACCGTGCTTCTGCCAGTCCCACTGCTGTGGGGACAGCCCCAGGCCCCAAGGAAGTCTAAACACTGGCCCTTGCCCTCACTCAGTCCACCGCCACCAAGGCTTTAGGCGACATTCAACACACCCATAAATTCAGTCTGAAATAGCCTGTCTTCGTGGGTGCACCTTGGCCTAGAATCTTGCTGAGTAAATTCAGGTGGCCTGCCATCCCCCTCCCCCTGGGCAGGGCTGAGCCTGAGTAGAGCCAGCCCCCTCCTCCTTAATGAAATTACCAACATAAATAAAGGTACAGGCCAATTCCCCAGAACTTCTGCCCTCCTTTCTTAACAGGTCATGAGGAATTGCTGTGTTTCTCTCCCTGCTGTTCCCTGGGGTCTAGCCCACACGTTCTCAGGCTTCTCCTGCAAGTCACCACTCAGGCCCGAGGCCCAGATTTTGGCCAGTGCAGGACCATTTTCTGCCTAGAAACTACTGGCTACCCCTATCCCAAGGTCCCCCCTGGTACCTACAGTGTACCATGTCCTGGCAACTCTGAGAGGCAAAGGGGGCAGGCCTATTTTTACAGATAGAGGCCTAGGGCATTGGAGTGATGGCCTGACCTGCTCAAGGTCATTCGGGGAGGAGGGGAAGGTTTCAGTTCAGGTCTAGCTTTTGCTACCACATCACACAGGAAGTCTCCCCCTGCCATCCTGCTGGGAGGAATCCCAGCACTGCATGTGCCCAGCTCCCTTCCCCAGACAGGGAGCTCAGGACCCATGTCTGACGCATCTCCATACCCCAGGCCCTAACACAACACCTGGCACACAGTAGGTGCTAATAAATGCTGAAAGAGCCCGAGAGGTTGTCCAAGTACCAATCTCTCTCTGCATTTCACATTGACTTAATTTTAGATAATTTACATTTCCATGTTACTTTATATACATTCCAACAACTCCACAGTCATTTTTTCCTCTTTATCTTCCTAAGAGCTCTTTTTGGTTCTGTACTGGCATTTTTCAGAGATGACCACTGGGGCTCAGAGCGGGGAAGGCTCTACCCAAGGGCCACCCAACTCCGGGGGATGCGGGGGCTCCTGTGTGATTGGGAAACCCGTGCCCTGACTGTTCCAATATCCCCCTTAACGTCCCCGCAGCGGCCTCCCCTCAGCCAGCAATGCTAACGATCCCTCTCAGCAAGGAGGCCCTGGTGCCTAGGTGGTAGGGTCCCCATTTGAGACCGAGTCTCTTTGTTCAGTTCCAAGACCCACATTGGGCCAGACGGCCTCTCCATGTAATCTGGGTATCTTACTCTGCCTTTCAGAATCTGAAAACATGGTTGTCAATCTTGGGCTGTGTTCTAGTGCGGCAGAGGTGAGGTATAGTGAAGAGAGGGTGGGCTTTGGGTAGAGTCAAACAGACGTGGGATTACATCCTGACCACTCTTATATGCCATGGCGTTCTTCATAACCATTGGCTGCCTCCTAACTGAATTAACCCATCAGTCCACCCCTTTGCTGTCTGTGCCCTCAGACAGGCCACTAAACCCCAACTTCATTGTCTGTACAATGGACAGAATGTCGTGGATGTAAAAGCTCAGCAGAATAAAATGTGAGAGAGCCTGGTATATAACAGGTAACCAATAAATGCCATTTTCTCCTTCATAGAGTCTGCAAAGTATTCAAGGAAGAGGATGAGCGTTGTTGACACTTTTCATGTTTCATTCATGCAACCAACATTTCTTGAGCAGCCATTATGCACCAGGTACTGGGGAGATAGCCATGGGATACCAAGGTCCTTGCCCTCTTGAAACTTACTGATGTGTTTGTATGTGGGGGGGAGGGGGTCATTCATTGAACAAACCAGCTATCAATGATTATAGCTTAGCGAAAGGGCCATGAGGGAAATGGGGAGCTGTGAAAACAAATAATGGATGGGAATGAGGAAAGACCCCTCTGTGGAAGTAGATTTGAGCAGTGATTTAAATGAAAAGGAGCCAACTATGCTATATTATGAGGGAAGAGCATTCCAGGCAGATGGAACAGTATGTGCAAAAGCCCTGAGGTGGGAAAGACATTGACATTTTCTAAAAGCCCCGAAAGGAGGCCAGTGTGATTTACAGTGAGGTGAGGAGGGGCGGGAAGACAGGAAACCATGAGGGAAACTTTGGATTGCATTTTATATGTGAAGGGAAGACACTGGTGACTTTTAAATAGGGGAGACACTGAGGAGCGGAGAGGAAAGGAGAAGTGGAGGGCAGCTACAGTCCAAGTCTATGATTAAGGGTCTTGCAGGAAAGAGGCCTTAGTTTTTCCTCCCATGTATCAGCTCACTCTACACCAGCCACATCTCAGCCTCTCACCCTAAGTGGAGGTGGCTGAGCCAAGGAGTAAAATGGCCTGCTATAGCCCATCCCCACTTCTGTGGAAACAGATCCCTGGGCCTCTGTCCTGTTCAGTGGCATCCTTTAGCAAGGGTCCTGCCCCAGAGCATGCTGGGTAGAAAGTTTCTCACAATGCCCAGCATGGGGGTGGGATGAGCAATCATGATCCTAGAGGGCAGTGGTTCCTTTTTCCCACACCAGAAACCTGCCAAAAGGACATGCATAGTAGGTTGTCTCACTAATCATTCAATGGAACCCCTGGAGATATAGATATATATATATATTTTTTTTTTAAATATATTTTATTGATTTTTTACAGAGAGGAAGGGAGAGGGATAGAGCGTTAAAAACATTGATGAGAGAGACATCGATCAGCTACCTCTTACACACCCCCTACTGGGGATGTGCCCGCAACCAAGGTACATGCCCTTGACCAGAATCGAACCCGGGACCTTTCAGTCTGCAGGCCGACGCTCTGGATATATATTTTTTAAACTTTAGTCCAGATGTCCAAGGAGGCTGGGATTGAAGCAAAAAGGGCTCATAGTACTGCCAATACTGACAGTAACATTTTGGGTCACAAGAAGTAAGTGATGAAGGGTCTGCAGAGAGTTTCTAGTTTAAACGGCCTGTTACAAATGAATAAACTGAGGACCACAGAAGGGAACAGGCTTGGGGTCACAGGCAGAGTGGGGCACCTGGCCTTTGGTTTGGCCCAAGTCACCTGCTTTTCTCTGAGCTCCCACTCTGGGCCCAGGTGAATAGGAATGCCTGCAACTCAGAGTGAGAATGTCCCAACCTGGCCCGAGGTGTGGCAGAGCTCCAGGCCTGGGGGAGGGCGGTGTGACACAAGCACCCACAGGGGCCTGTCCACCAATGGCGGGGAGGAGGCCCTGGAGCCTGGCAGAGGACTGGCTGTCACTGCCAGACGCTGGTGCCACCTCCATCGTGGACTTGTGCAGCCATTGCCACCCACCCATTTCAAAGCATCTCCCCCGTGGTCTGCCTGGCCACGCAAACCTGCTATTCCAGGTCCGCCTCACTCAGAAAGGCTTCCTGGCCGGTCAGTTTGGTTCAGGGACTTCTGTGGTTGCCCACAGCCCTCTGGGCCTTTCCCATCCCAGCTCTGACTACCCAATATGATGGTTGCCTGGTCGCTTGTACCTACCAATATCCAGCACAGGTGCAGAAGTTCAATAATTACTGAACAAATAAACGAATGAATGAATGAACGAACGAACAAACAAACTGGTTCTCAAAGTGCACATCTCAGACTGAAGTCTGCAGCGTTCTCTGCCTCTCCCCAGTCATTCTGTCTATCAGCATTTAGTGTGCTCTTCCCAATAGGCTCTGCCATGGAGTGACCTTACATGAGCACCTTGATTGCTCTCAGCCTCGTTTTCAATGTCGGTAAACTGGGCATGGTAATTTGTCCTAACTCACTGGGCTATTGCAAGGATAAGCACTTAGTAACTGTTAGCTCCTATTATCACTGCGTCCGTCTACCATGCATTCGATGTTTGTGCATCCTCTGCGTGTCAGATGCCATGCCCGGTATTGGGAATGCAGCTACAAACAAGATGGACCTGGCCTCAGCCCTGGGGAAGCTCAGGGACTAGCCCACTTAAGCGATTATGACAAGCCCTACCTGGCTTGGCTCAGTGGATAGAGCATCGGCCTGCAGACTGAAGGGTCCTAGATTCAATTCCAGGCAAGGGCACATGCCTGGGTTGTGGGCTCGATCCCCAGGAGGAGGTGTCAGGGGGCAGCAGATCGATGATTCTCTGTCATCATAGATGTTTCTATCTCCCTTTCCTTCTCTCTGAAATCAATATATAGATATAGATATAGATATAGATATAGATTTTTTAAATATATTATGACAAATGCCCTGACCAGGTAGCTGGTTGGACTGTTGGTTGGACTGTTGTCCAATACACCAAAGGTTGTGGGCTTGAATCCTGTCAGGGCACATACCTAGGTTGTGGGTTCAATTCCTAGTCAGGGTGTGTACCAGAAGTAACAGGTCAATGTTTCTCTCTCTCTTTCTCTCTCTCTCTCTCTCTCTCTCTCTCTCTCTCTCTCTCTCTCTCTCTCTTTCTCTTTCCAATAAAAAAAATATATCCTTAGATGAGGATTTAACAAAACATTATGACAAATGGGTTGAGGATGAAAAACAAAAAGGTCTGTGAGATCACATTGATGGGGGCTTAGATGAGCATCTTTGAGAAGCCTTACCCTCTGGACTCCTGGGCAAAGACACGAGGGAAGGAGGAAAAGGTCTCCATTCCTACCATGGCCCATGCCATGGTGCCCGTGGAATCATAACCAAGAGGGGAAACATTCTGCCCATCTCACAGAATTCGAGAGCCCCTTGAGTCCAGGATCTCTCCGTTCCAAAAACTAAGGATTTCATTCAAATGTCACCTCTCCAGAGGAGCCCTCCTTGACTGTCCTTTCAAAACTAGTCCCTCGGTGACTCTTTCTCCCCTGCCCTGCTTCATTCATCTTCACAGACTCCTCCCATTATAATATGTTTTGCTTGTTTCCTTGTTTCTGACATCTCATGCACTGGAATGTAGGTTCCAAAAGGGCAAGGATCCTATCTTATTGACTACAGAACAGCTGGCACATAGTAGGTGTTCAGTACATATTTGGTTGAATAAGTGAATGAATCTATTGAGAATATAGCCCAAGTGTGTGTGTGTGTGTGTGTGTGTATTATTCATGTGCTACAACTAAAAATTGCAATGAGATCCAGGAAGATTTATGTCAAATTGAAAAGGAAGGAGGCTTTTTATTTTGTTTGTAATTTTGCCTATTGCAAATCACTTCCCTTCATTGAGCCTCAGTTTCCTCATCTGTAAAAAATGGAGCTAGTACTGACTTTGCAGAATCATTGTGAGATGTCAATCAAATGTGGTACAAAATACCAAGATGCGGCCTGGCACACAGTAGGTGCCATGTGAACAGCTCTGTTATTGTGATGAAGCCCTCGTTTGGGGAGGCTCATGGAGGGGGATCATCGTGGCTTGAGCCTTCCCACAGGACACAGAAGCAGCTGACACTGGATCTGTCCCGTCACCTGAACTCGCCAGTAATTTATTGATGCTGGATGCTGGCACCTAGCAGCTTGCCGGGTCAGCCTCAGGGACGATGTGTGGGCTATTGGGGCCTGTCCCCAGCTTCCTGCATGTGGGGAGGGGTGGGGAGATTAGGTCTGCACAGCCCAGGAAAGCTAATAGGTCAGCCCTTACAAGTGCCCAGTAACAGGCACTGGGAGACTAGGGGGAAAACGGGTGCATTCCCTACCGGACCTGAACTCCTAGCGGGTGAGATGGACATAATTCATAATTTGAACAACCACAAAAATAGAACTGCAGGAGGGCCTACTGTGCGCCAGGAAATCTGTATGTATAACCACATTTAAACCTCAAGGAGGTCTTGTTCGTATTTTGTAGGTAAAAAAAAAAAAAATGTCATCAAGGAGAGGTCAAATGATTCCCTCAAGGTCACACAGCTAGTGAGTGGCTGAGGGAGACTCTGAACCCAGAGCTGACCCGCTCCAAAGCTCAGGCGCCCTGTCCCCATGTTACTGCCACCCTGCCGCCATCAGGTTGGCTGGACTAAGGAGACAGTAAAAAACAAAACAAAAACAAAAACACTAAATAAAATGAAGAGCTTTGGGAGTTCAAAAGTGAGAGGAGGCCTATTTCCCTAAAGGTTTCCCACAGCCGACGCCTTTAACTGGCCTTCACGGTATGGGAGGAAATACCAAAGAGGGAGAGTGTTTCAGGGCAGGGAGACGGCTGGAGTAAAGGCTTGAAGGTGGAAAAGGGAATGGTGTTTGGTGCCCATTGGGAGAGTGGAGGGGCCCCGGGAGGGGCCAGTGGACATTCTGGGGTCTTCAATGCTTGGCCAGGCTTTGGGTGTCACTGGGTGAGCCATGGGGAGCCACTGTTTCCCCCTGTCCTGCGAGTTAGGGCAGAGGGGGCCACCAGCCTCACCTCTCTCTATTCCCCTTCACCAGCTCTCTGGGCCTGGCATGCTTTCTGGCTTCCTCTCACCTCTGTTCTCACAGATCCCTCCCCCCAAATAGCATTCATCTGTCCAGATCCTACACCGCTCAGGTCTCCTCCTAGGCCCGTTTCCTCCATGAAGCCTGCCCCCACCATACAAGTCCTCGGTCACACGCCTCAGCCTTAGAGGCCTGGGCTGGGCAAGGGCCCATCCTCCACCAAAAGCCGCAGCCCTCACCATCCACAGAGGTCGGCTGTGGCTTTCACCTGCCTAGCGATATTCTTCTCCGAGTACGCTGGAATCCCCTTAAGAAACGGGCCCTTTCCCATATTCAGAGCATGGAGCCGGAGCTGGACTGACCTGAACCCTGGCCACAGAAAACATCTCATCCCTTTGACCACTCCGATGGTGGCCAGATTTCTGACAACGCCATTCGAGCCCCTGGATGCAGTTGTGCCTGAAAGCCCTTTTTATTTTCACTCAGGTCTCTGTGCTGGATATCTTGCAACCCAAATATCCTTGTCACACACATTGTCTGTTCAATGCCGTCTGGCGCCTCTGGGCTGGCCCAGGCAGCCCAATCACTGGACTGTAGGTTTTCCCTTTTACCTCAACCCAAAGGTTCTCTTCTTTTCTCAATTATGACCTCTACTGTTCCACAGCATTCAGGTCCTTCGCTGGCCTGTCCTGGTCTGCCAATCACACCGAACTCTCCATTCCTCTGCTTCTTGCCCTGGGGTCCTCTCAGTCTCTTCCATGATGACTTATATATGCTGTTCCCCGACCTGGGACTGCCATCCCCTCTCCAATTTTCTTCCTGGAGAACTTCTACTCACCCTTCAAAATCCCATTTGACTGTTACCCTGTCTGCCACAGTTCCCTTGACCCCCAGGCGAGGTGAAATTCCCCGTGGCACCTCAAGCTCCCAGCGGTCTCCTTCAGAGCCATGACTACAGGGTCTGATTATTGTCTCCTGCTTGGCTACCTTCTCCCCGGATGAGATGCTCCTCAAAGATAGGGACATGTCTTATTCACTTCTTATCTCTCAGAGGAACAAGGAATAGTTGTCAACTGACTAACATACTGACTGTGGCTGAACTCTAGGTCATACTGCCATGAGGCCTTGTGAGCCATTAGGTAACTATGTTTGTTGATCAACTCTTCAAGTTAACCACTCACTGGTGTTTCTCGGTTTGGTTTTGCTTTGTCTTGTTTCACTTTAGGACTTCTCCCGGTCTTTAATTTGCTGATGGACACTGTGAATCTATATACAGCTTGCAATCATCTTACCCAGGTTCAGGAATGGGGAAATTAAGAGCCAGAGAGGGACAAAGGTTCGCCTAGGCAGTTCTCCTCTCTACACCTCTGCACCTCTCCCTTCTACTCTGCAGGCCCATTCTAGGTGCAGCGCACTTCCGTAGCAAAATGCTAAGAAGAAGAGCTCCGGAGCCAGACTGCCTGCCTCTGAGGCTTGTCCCCACTCTCACCAGCATGTGACCTTGGCCAAATGGCTTAACTGCTCTGAGCTCCTCAACGGTAAGGTCTTGTCAATGACTGCACCTACCTCGCGGGGTTGCTGTGAGGTCAAGCGAAGTGGTCTATGTGGAAGCACGTAGCACAGTGCCTCGCACAAAAGCAGGCCCTCAGTGAATGGCTGCCAGCATTTCCCTGGCCTCGGCTTTCTCAGGAGATACTAGTCCTGTGGAGCCCTCGTTCTCGAACTTAATTCGTGTCAGAAGGCTGTTTGAGAAGCGATTTGTTTCGAAAACCGAATCATTTTTTCCCGTTAGAAATAATGTAAGTTGAATTAATCCATCCCAGACCCCCAAATGATTCCCTGTTTTAGCCTTTGTTTTATACAGTACATGTCTAATGTACTGTTCAATCTATAAACAAACACTTTTCTTAGATTTATCGAAGTTTCCCCTACTAGCCTTAAAGGAATCATTTTTTAGCATTCGTTCCAGGGGTGTCTTTCGGGTCAGCATGCAGCATGTTTGCTTGTTCTTATATCACTGCTTCCAAAATGCTAACTGCTTTTTGTTTATCCAAATCAACAACAGTTTTTCTACCTCTTTAATTGTGATCATTGCTTCTTTCACACCTTTAGTAACATTAGCACTCTTGATGGCCTCTGTGTTTTAAAATTGTGCTAATCCTCGATTTTACCAACAACAAAAGCATTCTCTCCTTTGTTGCCTGAGAGAGCTTTTTGTCATGCTGAGGTATATCCGCTTGAAAGGGTTGTCGGTTCGAAAACCGAAGTTTGTTCAACAACCGATACATTTTTTTCTATAAACAACTTGGTTGAGAACCAAACTGTTTGAGATGGGGGTGGTCGAGAAACGAGGTTTGACAGTATTGGACACACTGAACCCTGACATTTTTGGGATGCTACGGGTCTCTTTGGAGAAAGATGTCAACTAAATGCCAAGTCCGGGCTGGGCTTACTTCCATGGGGTTTGAATCTGGGTCCCCACATAGAGATGCTCCCCTGGATGCCCAGCTGTCGAGCCTTCCTCCTCTTGGATTTGAAAGAAGACGTTTTTTGTTTAGAGGTATTTTCTTCCATTTCATATTGGCTCCATAAATTGGATTTTGTTGAGTGGTTTCTGACAAGCAAGTCGAACAGGCATGTGTGTGGGTGAAACGCAAGACTGCCTCTGGCCACAGGGGTGGGTCTGAGGCCTTGGGTTTTGCTGGTTACTGGCCTCGAGCTCAGCCCTTGGGCAGCTGCATCCTGGGGAGAGTGTGTGTCCTAGGGATAATCTAGAAGTACTTCGTCCCCAGGGAATTCTTTCTAGTGGTTTCCAGAATCTTCTCTGCGAAGGAAGGCCCCAGTGGCAAATGGCATGGTTATCTTCCTCGCCTCACCAATAAACGAGCACCCTGGATTCAGACTCATGGGGAAGGGAGTATCTCTGAGTATCCTGCCTCCAGTTCAGTCTCTTCCAGGATGATAGTCACGGACCAGGAGGACGATCACAGTGCTTCTTCACATCTTCAGCCATCCAAACTAAGGGGAAGTTGACATAGTAAAGCAGGAGAGATTTCAGTTAGATAACAGGAAGGACTTCCTCCTTGCCAGATAGCTCACACCTGGGCTGTGCATGACCTCAGAAAGAGCACGAAACCTGGAGTCAGGACGGCTTTGGCTGATGAATTCTGTGGGACTTTAGGTGAGTGCCTTACTTTCTCCTTCCCTTGGTTTGCTGGAGTTATAATTGCTAGTCACCATGGAGGATTTTTTTTAAATCCTCACTGAAGGAGTGAGGATATTTTTCCATTGATTTTTAGAGAGAGTGGAAGGGAGGGGTACAGAGAGAGAGGAAAGAAAAAGAGCCAGAGAGAAAGAGACATATGTGAGAGATACACGTTTATCAGTTGCCTCCTGCTCGCACCCTGACTGGGACTGGTGATTGAACCTGCAACCAAGGTACGTGCCCTTGACCAGTAATTGAACCTGATACCCTTTTGTCCAAGGGCTGATGCTCTAACCACTGATCAAAACTGGCCAGAGCCTTGGAGGATTTAAAATGAAACAATGGGATGAGGCCTTGAGGCCAGTGGCAGAGAACTGGATCAAATTACCTTCCTAGGTTCCTTTTCCTCTCTTTTTAGAAAGAATTCCCAAAGCCCTGACTTTAGGCCCAGAGAAATGTGTGTGCATGTGTGTATGCCTGCGTGCACACACGCACAGGACTCTGGGTCATACAGTAGTTGCTAAATTAATGTTTGATTTTCCTCCTCTTTCTCTTGGGCCACTCTCCAGGGCAGATAGAGCCTTGGCAGATGTGAAGAAGTCTGGGTTCTAACTCTGGGTCTGCCCGCAACTTGCTTTGACCTTGGCTCTGTCCTTATCCAACTGAATCTTGGTTTCCCCATCTGTATCACAATGAGTACAGACAGAAGGATTCCAAGATCCCTCCTTTCTCTCCTGAAACTATGAAACCCATTTCTAATCCAGTACAGTCTCCCTTGCTCCTTCACCTCACCGCCAGCCATTGCTTTCCGATACATTGAACTTCCTTTGCTTCCTTGAATTTGCCAGGGTCTTGAGAATGGTCTCAGGCCCCTATCACAAGCCATGTCACCTGGGCATGTCACTCCCTCCCACCCCAGGACCTTTGCTCAAACCCTTCTCTCTTGCCACGAGTTCATCTCCAACTCATCCAACTCATCCAACATCTCTCATCTCCAACTCATCCAACTTATCCAACATCTCTCACTTCCCCAAAACCCCTCCCTAAGATCACTCCCCTCTATGGCTCACTCTCATGGAGGTACTCTCCTGGGGTACTCCACTGTACCCCTCTTTGTAATTCTTGACCACCTGTGCATTTTACATTTATCTTGTAAATTTCCTTGTTGATAGCTGTTTTCCCCTCGACTGTGAATTCTATGAAGACAGGGACTTGATCTGTCTTGGTCCCAGCTACGTCCCTAGTGCCCAGCACAGGGCCTGGCATAGAGTAGATGCTCAATAAATAGCTATCGATGGATGGATGGATGGATGGATGGATGGATAGATTCCCTCCCCATTCTCTGCCAGGAGGTGAACTACTAACAGGCCCTACCTACCATGAGAGGATGTTTGGGGGTACATCGGGAGCCCTGCATACAACTCACACCCATATCCAGGCTCTCATGAGAGTTAGGCTCTCCCAGCCATCCTGAGAACTCAAGAAAGGCAGTTACCATCAGCTCCTCAGAGCAGAAAAGGAAGCAGCCCTAAGGGACATGCTTGCTGCAGGAAGGTCACACAACAAACGTGTGACAGGGCTGGGACGGGACCCAGAGTTAAAGCTGAAGGGCTTTCTATTCTCCATTTGACTCAGGTGGAGGTTGAGGCATGAAAGGGAAACGGACTGGGCCAGGCAGCAGCAAGGGGGGGATGGGAAATGTGGTTCTTGAACTCACAGCCTCTGCTCCTGCGGGGCTGAGGGAGAGGATTCCTGGGCTTAGCCCCAGGATGACCTTGTGGCTTCAGATGATGAATAACCACAGGGTGATCTCTAGGAGTGGATGATGCTGGCGAGAAGCATCCTAAGGGTTTGGGTGTTGGCACGGCACCAGGCTGCCTGGGTTTACACCCCAGCTCTACACTTGCAGCTGTGTGGCCTTGGCTGGGGCACTTCACCTCTCTGTGCCTCATCTGTGAGATGGAGGGAATCTGGGTTAGCACATAAATAGAACAAAGCACGGAGTGGTCTGGGAGAATTTCTAATACATGTGAAGTGCAGAGCTGATCTGGCTAGAGCAGGAGGAAGTGATTCACTCCTTTTACATACCAAAGGGATGGGGCTTCTGCCTCTCGCCCTCGGGTCCACTGCAGAAAATGTCCGAGAAGGGCCTCACTGCTCACACTGACCATTTTTTACTCCTCCGGTACTTTATCGCCCACTGGATCCTCTCAACCACCCTAGGAAGCAGACTCTACCATCATCCCAGTTTACGGATGTGAACATCAAGGCCTAGCCAAGTGACTGTCCGAGTCCCACAGCTTGTGACCTGCAGAAGGGAGGCTCTTGCCCAGAGCCTGCTCGGGTGATAGCTTGGCTCTGAAGGGCCCGGGGCCAAAGGATGAAGAAAGATGTGTTGGCCTGAGGAGTGGACTCCTAGAGGAAGGTACTGGGTCAGGCCTTGTGGGCTGAGGAGAACTGGGCAGTTCTGCTAGAGCCCCCATATCCCCTGGGGCAGGACCCTGGCTGTGCCCTGCTCGGTGATCACACCCAGTGCCCACGGGGCAAATTCGACTCTGAGGCAGGGCCGAGTCTCTCATCCCTGCAGCCAGGACACCCAGTCCAGGCCCCAGGCAGGCGCTCAGCGGCTGCCAGACCTCTCTAGATTACAAACGCCATCCTGCAGGTGAAGAAACTGAATCAGAGCAGGAGAGGAACTGGCCCTAGGCACACAGGTGTGTCGGAATCTTTCCTCTCCTCCAGGGACCACGCTTCTCTCCTCCAGCAGTCAGCGCCCGCCACAGACCCCAGAAGGCGGGTAAGACCAAGCGGAGTGGGGAACTGAAGCATCTTTCACAAGGTCCACCCAGGTTTGGACAGAGCAAAGAAGGGCAGCTTCTTCATGGCTCCCAAAGCCCCCAAATGTGGAAATTTAAGGGTCACTTTTAGGATTCAACGAGGCCCCCCCCCACCCCCCTTTGGCAGATGAAGAAACTGAGGCCTAGAAAAAAAGATGAGTCACATCCAGGTTCAACAAACAAGAAGGGGCAGACCGGAATCCAGAAGAGCACGTCCAAAGGCCCAAAGTGTGAGCTAAGGAGAGCAGGCTGAGGGAGAGCAGGCTGAGGGAGAGCAGATGAGGGAGAGCAGATGAGGGAGAGCAGGCTGAGGGAGAGCAGGCTGAGGGAGAGCAGATGAGGGAGAGCAGATGAGGGAGAGCAGGCTGAGGGAGAGCAGATGAGGGAGAGCAAGCTGAGGGAGAGCAGATGAGGGAGAGCAGGCTGAGGGAGAGCAGATGAGGGAGAGCAGGCTGAGGGAGAGCAGGCTGAGGGAGAGCAGATGAGGGAGAGCAGGCTGAGGGAGAGCAGATGAGGGAGAGCAGGCTGAGGGAGAGCAGATGAGGGAGAGCAGATGAGGGAGAGCAGGCTGAGGGAGAGCAGATGAGGGAGAGCAAGCTGAGGGAGAGCAGATGAGGGAGAGCAGATGAGGGAGAGCAGGCTGAGGGAGAGCAGATGAGGGAGAGCAAGCTGAGGGAGAACAGATGAGGGAGAGCAGGCTGAGGGAGAGCAGATGAGGGAGAGCAGATGAGGGAGAGCAGATGAGGGAGAGCAGGCTGAGGGAGAGCAGATGAGGGAGAGCAGGCTGAGGGAGAGCAGATGAGGGAGAGCAGATGAGGGAGAGCAGGCTGAGGGAGAGCAGGCTGAGGGAGAGCAGATGAGGGAGAGCAAGCTGAGGGAGAGCAGATGAGGGAGAGCAGGCTGAGGGAGAGCAGATGAGGGAGAGCAAGCTGAGGGAGAGCAGATGAGGGAGAGCAGATGAGGGAGAGCAAGCTGAGGGAGAGCAGATGAGGGAGAGCAGGCTGAGGGAGAGCAGATGAGGGAGAGCAGGCTGAGGGAGAGCAGGCTGAGGGAGAGCAGATGAGGGAGAGCAGGCTGAGGGAGAGCAGGCTGAGGGAGAGCAGATGAGGGAGAGCAGGCTGAGGGAGAACAGATGAGGGAGAGCAGATGAGGGAGAGCAGATGAGGGAGAGCAGGCTGAGGGAGAGCAGATGAGGGAGAGCAGGCTGAGGGAGAGCAGATGAGGGAGAGCAGGCTGAGGGAGAGCAGATGAGGGAGAGCAGATGAGGGAGAGCAGATGAGGGAGAGCAGGCTGAGGGAGAGCAGATGAGGGAGAGCAGGCTGAGGGAGAGCAGATGAGGGAGAGCAGGCTGAGGGAGAGCAGATGAGGGAGAGCAGGCTGAGGGAGAGCAGATGAGGGAGAGCAGGCTGAGGGAGAGCAGATGAGGGAGAGCAGGCTGAGGGAGAGCAGATGAGGGAGAGCAGATGAGGGAGAGCAGGCTGAGGGAGAGCAGGCTGAGGGAGAGCAGATGAGGGAGAGCAAGCTGAGGGAGAGCAGATGAGGGAGAGCAGGCTGAGGGAGAGCAGGCTGAGGGAGAGCAGGCTGAGGGAGAGCAGGCTGAGGGAGAGCAGATGAGGGAGAGCAAGCTGAGGGAGAGCAGGCTGAGGGAGAGCAGGCTGAGGGAGAGCAGGCTGAGGGAGAGCAGATGAGGGAGAGCAGATGAGGGAGAGCAAGCTGAGGGAGAGCAGATGAGGGAGAGCAGGCTGAGGGAGAGCAGATGAGGGAGAGCAGGCTGAGGGAGAGCAGGCTGAGGGAGAGCAGATGAGGGAGAGCAGATGAGGGAGAGCAGGCTGAGGGAGAGGACCGGCCTTCAGGCCAGAGCAGTGGGAAGTCATTGGACTGGAAAGGTCTATCTGCCACCTGGCTTCAGTTCCTTAGAGACCCATCTGGCAGCCAGGGACTGACTGGCCTACAGGAGGGTGGGATGGGACTAGAGAGACCTGGGAGAGTGGCTGACACTGGAACCAGCCTGTTCCTCTCTGCGACCTCCAGACCTGCTTGCCCGCCAGCTGAGGAAACCTCAGCAGGATGTATCTAAGCCCAAATTCCTGATTTCTACCCCCAAGTCTGTTCCCCCCCTGCCTTCCTATCTCAGTAAACACAAACTCCAATCTTCCTATCACTTGGGGCAAAAACCCGGGCGCTCTCCTTGCCCCCATCCCCTTCTCTCCCCGACCCTTAGGCTCCACCTTCACAATATAACTGGAATCCGACCACCTCTCACCACCCTGCTCACCAGCGGGACAGTTGCATCAGCCTCTCCCTGCCCCCAGCCTGGCCCCTGCCAGCAGCCACAGGGAAACAGCTAAGACACAAGTCAGATCACGTCCCTCCCCTGCTCTGAAGCCCTCTGTGGCTCCCACCTCCCTCCGGGTGGAGTCCTGACCTCAGCCCTGAGGGCCTCATGCTCTGGCCCTTTGACCCCCGTCTCTCTCCCTCACCTGGCTGCTGCTGCTGCTGCACACTCTCCTCTGGTCTCAAGGCATCTGCACATGCTGTTCCCTCTGCCTGCCACGTCTGCAGGGCTGGCCCCATCACCTCCTTCCAGTCCTCAGATGTTACCTTCTCAGAAAGGCTCCTGTGATCGCCCTATTTAGAATGGCAGCCCCCCAACCAAGCACGCATCCCTTTCTCAGCTTCATTTTATCCACAAATTTCATCTATGACACTAATTAGCCTGTTCATACTGTTTACTCTCACCCCGCATGGGGATGTCAGCTTCCTGAGGGCAGCGGTTTTTGACTTGCCAGTGCCCAGAAGTGTGTCCGGTTCAGAGGTGTTAACTCCACTCACTTCTCGTGGTTCCGACAACTCTGGGTGGGAGGCTGCCTTAGGCTCCGTCACAGAGAAGGGCACTGGGGCTCAGGGAAGGACTGGGGCTCAGGGAAGGACGTGCTTGAGTGAGGACACCAGGACACAGTGGGTCTGGGACTTGGGCGCCTCCCACCCTGACCAGTTCAGGCTGCACATGGGCTGGAAGCGGGACCTCTGAGCGGCTCGTGGGGAGGGCGGGGGGAGCAGCTCCTAGGCAGCAGCCCCTGCGGTCAGTGCGCGGAGCAGAGAGACGGCTCCTGGGTGGTGGTGTAAGAGGGGCGTTGGGAAAGGCCCGGGGGCACCAGGTCCATTCTACGGTTGCCCAGTCCTCGGAGCCCGAACGGCCATGGTGAGAAAGGAAGTCAGCAGGATCCAAAATAAGTCTGTGTTTTGGGAAGTGAAACTGAGCGCTGGGACACGGCCAGAGGAAGACCTGGGCTCCTGGGCTGAGGCTGCGGCGTGGGGGCCAGCCCTGCCTCCTCGGCCTGGGGAAGGGAGGCGCTGGGAATAGGCCCAGGCCTCTCGCACAAGCCATGTGACCTTGGACATGTCACTCTAGTTCTCTGACCTGCAAAATGGGAGTAAGGGTAATAAACTACCTCACTGGGGACTGGGAAGGTATGATAAGACCATGCCCTGAAGCCCAAAGCTGCTGCTCAAAAGATGGTAACAGTTATGCTCGTGTTCCAGATCCATCTCCGGTGCCCCTTCCTCCAGGAAGGCTCCCCAGATCCTTAAATCAGAATGAATCTCTCCTTCCTGGTGTCCCCACCCCTTTCAACTTCTCTTTGTTTCCGTGTCGTTGCCATTAGAGGAGCCAGGACCCGTCCAAGTACTCTCAGCATCCCCATTGCCCAGGACAGCGCCTGCCGGGGGAGAGATGGCACACACTGGGGCTGAATAAGGGAACCAAGGGCAAGACTGGCGCATGCCCTGGAGGGGCTGAGGTCTGCCCCCTGAGAGCCAGCTCCGTAGAGTGGCCTGGAGTTGTGGCAAGAGGAAGGCTTCAGTTCCCTCTGAGCTTCAGTTTACTCATCTATGAAATGGGGACACTTGGAAAATAGGACCCATAATTTCTCTGTCCCAGAGCAATAAAACACAGGCCACCAGATGTCACCCCAGACACCTCGGAGTGTGCCTGAGGCAGGACTGCCCCAGGGTGGGACCCTTCTGACCCAGGTGACCCCGCATTCTGCTTGGTCCAGCCCCTGCCCTGCTGCTGGCAAGCTGACCTCCAAAGCTGGAACACTTCCCTGGTGGAGTTGGGGACTTGCCACCGAATAAAAGAAAGAAATTCTAAGTAATGATACAGTTATCAGTTTGCAGGCACCTTTACATCGTCCAGGTTTTATAGATAAAGCCCAGAGAGGTTAGGCTACTTGGTTAAGGCCACACAGCAAATTAGGGCAGAGCTGGTAGGGTGTCCCAGTCCTCCTCACTCTCTCACTCCAGGGCTCACTCAGCACATCTTGCAGTCACCACAAAGTGAGAATCAGGACATCCATCGTACAGATGAAGAGCTTCGGCTTTGCCAAGACGGGTTTGGCTCAGTGGATAGAGCGTCGGCCTGCGGACTGAAGGGTCCCAGGTTCGATTCTGGTCAAGGGCATGTACCTTGGTTGCGGGCACATCCCCAGTGGGGGGTGTGAAGGAGGCAGCTGATCGATGTTTCTCTCTCATGGATGTTTCTGATTCTCTATTTCTCTCCCTTACTCTCTGAATAAAATATATATAGAAAGAGCTTCGGCTTTGAGAAGAGAGGTTTCTTTCCCAGCACCTTCCCCATCCTACAGAAGACAGGCCCTTGGAACGCTGTAAGGGCTCCTTGGGTCCCTGGAGAAGCGCCTTCAAACTCAGAGCTACCTCTCCTCCAAGAAGGGTCCGTGTTCATCAGCCTCTTGTCCTGCTTGGCTCACCCACCAGCCTGCGGCTGGTGCACATTAGGAAGTCCCACTGGGCATCCAACTAGCCACATTCAGAAAAATGAGAACAAACACCGTACGTGGCATTTACTGGGTTTGGGGCCCCATTCTAAGGGCTTTACCTATATCAACTCCTTACGTCACAATAACTTGGTGAGGTCAGCTCTATGACCAGCCCCATTTTGTACAGAGGAAAACTCATGCACATCCCAGACTGAGCTCAGCATCTTCTGCAAACCTGCTGTGCTCCCAGTTTCCGGCCCAGGAAGTGGCACTGAAGCCCCAGGCAACCTCGCTGAGAACAGGAGTCACTCCTGACACCCCCCTCTGCCTCTTGGCCCCCATATCCTGTCAAATCAACGTCCCAATCTGGTCACTCAACAACTCTGTGAACTGAGACTAGTAACTGAACCTTATCTGTCAAACAGGAAAACGGGCCAGCCTGGGAAGGGAATGGCAGAGTTACGGAGATTTGCCATCACCGCCCAGCCGTGTGACCGGGGGCGGGAGCAGCGCTCCTCAGCTCTTGGGTCTCACCAACTTTTGCCTGTCTACCAGCAGCCCTAACAGCGTGCTCGCTGCAGGCTTTTCTCTTCAAACACTGCTTCTCTGAGCCCACACCCTTGCTCTCTCCCTCCCTGCACAGGAGCTCCTCGTGCCCCCACCCTCCCAGAACCCGGGTTTTCACTCCCCTTCCCAGGAAGCCGAGGACCTCCTCATGGCTAGCCCACTGCCCTTAGCCGCTTCAGCAGAATTCCACGTGGTTGCTTCTGCTCCTCATCGCCTCCCTTGCTGGCTGCCAGACCTCCTGGTTTTCCTCCTACTTCTCTAGCTGCCCCTTCTCCGTCTCTTTTCTGCTTCATCCTCCATCTTGCGCCCACCGCTCAGGAGCCACCTCCTCAGCTGCCCGGCTCAGTCCCTATCCTCTGTTTCTTTCCATCGACCCTCCTCCCTGCCTGACGTTAAGCCCCCGCCCTGATGTCTCCCCTGAGCTCCAAAGCCTTGCATCCGCCGTTCTCCGCAGCCGCCCGCAGCCTCTCTGGCCTGCTCGGAGATTTGCACAGTGACCTGTTCCACCCCCAACCTTACTCATCCCGTGGATGGCAACTCCCTTCTTCCCCAGGCCCACGCCAAAACACTGCTGCCATCCTGGTTCCTCCCCCCCCCCCCCCGACTCTGACTCTCTCTGTCTCATATCCCACATGGGAAACATCAGCTAGTCCTGCCGGCTCTGACTCCAGCTCAGTTCCCAGCACTCCTCACCATCCCTCAGGCTCCACCTGGTCTGGCCTCATCATCTCTTGCCTAGATCTTCACCCCAGCTGCCTCCTGGATCTCCCTGCGTCCGCCCCCCTGCCTGCAGTCTATTCTCCACATGGCAGCCAGGGGGACCCTATGGCCAGGAGAGTCCCACATAGCCTCCTGTGCTCTCTGCTCTGCAGGGGCCCGCCTCACCGAGGAGACCAGTCCTTATAAAGATCTATGAAGCCCTGCATAGTCCCCTCCTGCTTCCCTCCCCTCCCCATGTTCCCGCCACTCTAGCTCCTGCCTCAGGGTGTTTGCTTCCTGGAGCATCTTCCCCCAGCAGCACAGCACACATCTCCTCGGCCTTCCCCGGTGCCTTATCCACATTTCCAACCTGCCACCTGCCACCTTCTGTCCCCTCCCCCTTTGTTCTTCTTTCCCCTGAGCATTTATACACGCTCACATGCCATATATTTCACTCACTGGCCGTGTTTACAGTTGGACCTGCTAGGCGGGCGGGCTTCTGTCCCGAGCTCATGTGTTCCCATGCCTCCCCGGGGTCTACAACAGGGCCAGGCTGGCAGTCGGGGGCTCAGATGCGCCTGGTGAGTGAATGGGTGGGAAGAGCACTAGATGGACGCTGGGTGTGGGAGCTCTGCTTATGGTAAATGCGACCCAGTTCCTCCCCAGCCACACCGGGGCCTACTCGAGGCCTGCCTGCTCTCCCGGGCCCTTCCCACTTCCCACTGTCTCCTGCCTCCTGTCATCTGTCCCCCAGCCTCTCTCAGATCCACTCTGTTCTCTGCAGTAGACACGGGAGGGTTTTTAAAAGCCTGAATCTAATCATGTTGTCCATTCCCCCAAGCCCTTCAATGGCTGCCCATGGCCCCCAGTATGATGTCCCGATTCCCTATGGCATGGGAGCCCCTAAGAGCAGCCCCAGCCACTACCCCTTCCTCTTCCTCCGCTGCCAGCCCTCACCACTTGGTGCCTCCTCCTGTGAAGGGCTCTCTCACACCCTGGTCAGTGGACCCCCGTGATGGTGGCTGCGCTTCCCAAGGGCCTCAGTGTGTGGCTCCATGTGAGAGGCTCTGCGGGGGTCCTAGTCCTCCACTACCCACTGTGACAACACTAGACTTACTGAGCACCTACTATGTGCTGGGTGCCAGAGGGACCCTATGGCTAGGAGGGTCCCACATAACCTCCTACTGAGCACCTACTATGTGCTGGGTGCCAGAGGTTCCCTATGGCTAGGAGGGTCCCACATAACCTCCTACTGAGCACCTACTATGTGCTGGGTGCCAGAGGGACCCTATGGCTAGGAGGGTCCCACATAACCTCCTACTGAGCACCTGCTATGTGCTGGGTGCCAGAGGTTCCCTATGGCTAGGAGGGTCCCACCTAACCTCCTACTGAGCACCTACTATGTGAAGCAATAATGAAGACACTCTTGGTCCTTGTCCAGAGGAGGCACATTCTAGTGCCTCCGCCTTATTGTCCCACAGATGCCCAAACTCTGCCTCTTTGCTTCTTCAGGTCCCTGCCTCTGTGAGGCCCACCCCTCACCAAGCTCCCCTTCTTCCTCCCCCTCTCTTTGTCTTTGTCTCACCCACCAGAATGCAGCCTCTGGGAAGGGCAGTCAGTGATTGTCTGCTCTGTTCTCTGTTCTGTCCCCATACCTAGGACAGTGCCAGGCACCAAGGAAATATGTGCTGACTACAGGGGTGCGATCTAGCAGTGCTGTGAGTACATAAAGCACAGGGAACAGATGCAGAGTGCGTGTGTGTGTGTGTGTGTGTGTGTGTTGGGAGGCTCTACTTTGACTGGGTGGCCCAGGAGGCCTCTCTGAGGAGTCGTCACTGAGCAGAGAGTCAAGAAAATGAAGACTGAGTCTGAAGAAGAAAGTTCCAGGTGGAGGAAGCAGTGAATTACAAAGGCCCGGAGACAGGACTAAGCTCGGGGCGCTGTGAACAGCGAGTGAGGCAGAGCTGACTGAACCAGAGACGAGGAGGTCGGTGGGGACAGGGAGAGGAGTCTTCCTAGCCCCTTTTCCAGAAGGTCACCTGAGGCTCGGGGAAGCTAAGTAACTTGTCAAAGGCCACAAAACAAGAAAGTGGCAGAGTTGGGACTGGACTCGGGTCTGCTGGGATATGGGGCCAGAGACTGGGGGCTACCCTCCCCAAGTGGGGCCCTCCCTGCTGCTCTCTGGGGCTCGCCCATGCTCTGCTCATTAATAGCTAACCTAGGTGGGGCCCTGCTGGGTCAGGAACCTCCAGGTATTGGCTCAGCTGCATGGCCTCCAGAGCACAGCCCAGTGAGTGAGCGGGCAAGGGGCCCGCTGGGGAGCAGCTGGGGCCATTGTCTCCTGCCCCCTTTGCACTGAGCCATTGCCATTCAGAGCGGCCCAATCACAGCCAAGGGCTTAGGACGACCCAGAAATCGGACCAGGTGGCTCCTGCTCAGATCCTTCCTGGGCAGGTGTGCCCGAGGTCTGGCTGGGACTCCAGCTTCCTCCCCTCCTCTGGCCTCTGCCCATGCCCTGCTCCCCGATGAGACAGGACATGCTCACTAGTTCCCTCAGGGGGCTTCTGCCCTTGATGGTCCCTCTGCCAGGTACCCTCCTCCCCCAGAGCTGGTTCCTGCTTAGCCTCGGGCATTAGTTCAGATGTCTCCTTCCTCAGAGGGCTTTCCTGGCCTCCTGTCTAAAGCAGGCCAGCCCCACCACCTCTTACTCCCCAATCAGAGGGCACTTTTAGGGTGCTGACGGCACTTAACAAAAATGACAGCCCGTGTGTTGTTTACCTGTGTGTGGTCAGTGTGAGCTCCCATGTATCATGCTCCCCGGAGTCTCCTCGGGGCCCACACTGGGCCTGGCACACAGTAGAATGAGGGCGTGAGCGTCTACCTCCTCATCGCACGGAGGTAGCAATTGAGGTTCAGAGGTGAGTAGCTTGCCCAAAGTCACACAGAGAATCAGAGGCAGAACCAAGGCAGCAGCCCAGCTCAGCTCACCGGTCACTGTGTCCGGGGCTCTTCGCCCTGCACCCTGACGAGCACTCGGGGCTCAGCCAGTCCCGCCTCCTCACTACCTTTCAGCGCCAGGGAGAAGGAAGAGGTGAGCAGAAATGATGGGAGGGGCAAACGCAGAGGGTGTCAGAGATGAATGGGTCCCGCCTGAGGGGGGCCAGAGCACCCCGGGCCTCTAGGCCCACAGTCCAGGCTTGCCCTTGCCTGCCTGAGCTAGAAGGGGTTAAATTTCGTGCTTGGCTCCTGGCTCGCTGTGGACTGTGGCTGGGACAGAACATCTGTCTGTTGCTATGGTTGCCGTACACTTGAAGGGGATGGCTGGATAATTATGGCAAATGCTGCCGAGCGAGTGAGCGGTACCCAGAAGTGGCTCAGGACCCTTCACTGCAGTGGCAGGGCCAGGCCCCTCACCTGGCCGATTCACTGTGGGCCCTATCCCCAGGCCCGTGAACAATGAATGGGTCTGGCCATGGGGCTCCTGGGGACCCTAAAGCAGGGCAGATACTGGCAGCCGTGGGCACCGCAGCCTGAGGGCAGTGGGCCAGCTGGCACCAGTGGTGGGCTCTGATAATGCCCTAGTGCCTCTGTGTTCTCCCCTGGGGAGAAGCCCTGTCATCCTTCCCTGCCCCCACAGGGTCCTGTGGAGCCCCTGAGGCGCATGGGGGAACTGGCCACCTAGATCCTCTGTTCACAGGGCAACACAGGTGGGCCTCTGACCCCGAAGCATCTGCCCCTGCAGGATAAGAGCGCCTCCCTGGCCGAGTGGAAGGGGCTGTATGTGGACAGGTCAGGGCAGAGGTGGCTCTGGGGCAGGAAAAGGTGCCCCACCCTGGTTCACCAGGCAGCTGTGACAGAGTCACAGTCTGTAAAGCGTGGTCCCATGGAAGGGCTGGAGGCTGCTGGGCACAGCGGCCAATCACAGGGTTTGTCCTTGGATCCAACCCCTGCCAGCCACGCTGTGGGCAGGGCAGAGGGCTCCTGCCAGGGAGGTTTCCCTGCCTCTGGCCCCGCCCCCTGCCCCCAAGGCCGGGAACCCAGCTTCCTGAAGGCTCCTGCAAACTCACAGACTAGCAGACCTGAGAGGCTTGTTTCTTCCAACTCCCTCTGCAGTGGGCCGGGGACTGGCCAGGGGCCTTCCTCAAGGTCGCCCTTGCAGGTTCCTGACTCTTCCCACACCAGTGCCCCCTCCTCTGACCACTTTCTCCTCTCCGCCCATCGGCTTCCCTCACACACAGGTGCCTGCTGAGCTCTCTGGGTCACCTTATTTACTTCTTTCAACAGCCGATGAGGAAGGTGCCCCTGCTGACGCTGTTTGCAGAGAGGGACTGTTGAGGCACAGGCCTTCCCGCGTTCCCCTGGCTGGTAAGAAGTATAACCCCAAACGCACTCCTCTCTGTCTCCCCTCTCCCTGAGGATGACGACCTGGATGTAGGAGATGGGCCTGGTTGTCCTGCTCCTCCAGCTCCGCACAGAGGAGGCGCGCGGCGCACACACACACACACACACACACACGCGCGCGCGCGCACACGTGTTGAACGCTTCAGCCGTTCATTCATGCTTGCATTCACTAAGTCAAATCTTATGGCCAGGCCCTGGGCTGGGGAAGCAATGGGTCCCTTCCCCACACTTGCCAATCCAGACGTCCCTGAGGACATCTGACCCTGTGCGCAGAGACTGACCTCAGACGAAGCACCAAAGTCACTCGCAGTCCGGACCTTCCCAATGGCCCGAGGGGAGCAGGGCCATGGCACACCCTCAGGTTTCAGCTGAGGAAATGAAGTCCACTGAGATTAGGGGCCCTGCCCGAGGTCATACCTCTATGTCCCAGGCAGTGGGGGAGGGGGTGGGAGGGGGCCCAGAGATTTTGCTCCCCCAGAGCTGACCTTATGGGGATGGCTTTGTCCTAACAGAGTGTTCACTGACTCCTTCTGATTTGCTCACTCAGACTCAGGCAAACTAGACAGTTAGTCACACTCACTCAGGACCTCTAGGTCCAGACCCAGGCTTTGGAGTCCGGCTGCCTGGTCTGGGATCCAGGCTCCCTCCCTTCTGGGGTGTGAGCCTGAAAAAGGAAAGGTCCCTCTAAGCCCGAGTTCCTTCCTGCTCCACCCAGAGACCTGTGGGCCCCACCCAGCTGCCTTAACAGGTTGGAGCCAATAGTTTTCTGTCAGGGAGGACACCAGGCCTGGCCAGTTCCTATTCCTTAGGGAATGCTGACTGGGTAGGGAGGCCCAAGCCCTCCTTAAAGAGACAGGCTCAGGCCACAGCCCTGCTCCGCATATTTAATAGGCTTCTCCTGTGAGCTATGAATCAGCATCCCAGGGGCCCTCCTGGTGGCACAGAAGCATTTTCCCAGCCAGGCCCCTTCTGCAGCTGTTGGGTGTGTAGGGGGTGGGACAGGAGGTCTGCCAGGAGGGGCCTGTGGGCCCCACAAGGCTGCTCCCCTCTCAGCTGCAAGGCCTCCTCAGGGAGTGACAGGTCCTTGGCAGGGTTTCCCGGAGACCTGCAAAAGGGGCTGCAGTGGGAAGCATGGGGCCCTCTGGTTCCAAGCCCCATCCTCTTGCTTCCTGGCCGTGGATGGGGACCTGAACCTCTCCCAGGCTTCGGTGACCCTAGAGCAACGGCATCTGGCCTCTCTGACCTCTCTGGCCCCTTCCAGCCTTGCTAAAACCCTTTAACTGGATTCAGTACAGCCTTTGCCTTGGGCATCAACGCTCAGCCGGATACATGGTAGGTGCTGAGGAACACAGAATAGAAAGATGGATGGATGAATGGATGGATGAAAGAATGAATGGATAAATGGATGTTTGGATGGATGGATGGGAGGATGGATGGATGGATGGATGGATGGATGGATGAATGGATGGATAAATGGATGTTTGGATGGATGGATGGATGGATGGATGGATGGGAGGGTGGGTGGATGGATGGATGTTTGGATGGATGGATAAAAGGATGGATGGATGGATGGATGGATGGATGGATGGATGGATGGAAGAATGAATGGATAAATGTATGTTTATATGTATGGATGGATGGATGGTAGGATAGATGGACAGAAGAATGGATGGATAAGTGGATTTTGTATGGATGATGGGAGGATGGATGGATCGGGAGAGGGACTCCTGGGCCAGGGGCTCCTCATGCCCAGCAAGGGGCCTGCCTGCCTGACTCCACATGGAAAGGGGCAATTCAGTAGGTCCTTGACTTACCGTTAGCCTCACATCACTCCGTCCTCAGGGCCTTATATTTTACCTCTGACTCTCAGTCTCCCCTGCTACCTCCTGGCTAAGGCCACTATCTTCTAGCCTGGATAACCAAAATACTCTCGCCTCCCTCACCCCACTTCAGATCATTCTCCAAGAACAGAAGTGAGGTTGTTAATTAACCCCCACTCGCCCCTTTCTCAAACCTCCCCTTGGCCCTGCTTACCCTGGTCCACAAACCTCACACGATCAAGCCCCAGTTAAAGTTGGTCCTCATTCCCAGCCATCTCTCAATCTAGAGGCCTGTCACCTCCACAGTGACTGGGCTCCTTGCAGTTCCTCACCTGCACCACACCCCCACCCACCTCAGAGGCGTGGAACACTTTTCCTCCACTACCACCTACAGTCCCATGACCAGTGCACCAACACTTTACCCACTCAACTCCCACTCTCCTGAAGATCGCAGCTCAGGAAGGATGGCTTCCTCATAAAAGCCCTCCTTGACCTGAACGAGGCACTCCCATTGGATGCTCTCCTGGCCCAGACCTTTCCCTTCCAGCTCTCCTTACTGCTGCAGGCACGTGCTCATGTGGCTACTACCCTCTGTCCTCCTGGCGATGTGCACCTGCACAGGCTAGGGCCCTGTCTGTCTCATTCCCTACCCGGTCCTCTGCACCCAGCGCATAGTCGGGACTCACTGAATATCTGTTAAATGAATAATGAACAAATGAATAGAAGGAAGGATGGATGGACGGGAGGCTGAGGGATGAACGGATGGAAGGATGGGGTGGTGGCTGATTAGAACAGTGGCTGGAGGCCGGGGGAGCCTGGTAAGGAGGTGACATTAGAGAACAGCCGTGAAGGGGGGGACATGTATCTAGGCAGAGTGAAGAACCCTGCATAGATCTACAGGGAGGCGAGCACACCTGGTGTGTCCAAGGGCCCGGGAGAGAGTGGGGAGGACTACTGAGCCAGAGAGGGCAGAGAGAGAGCAGGCAGGTCTGAGAACCCTGGAGCTTGTCCCAAGTGAGATGGGAGGAGCCTTCTGAGTGGCACATACACTCAGTGACGGCAGGCCCTGGTCTGCCTTGTTCCTGCTGTGCACACAGTCCCTGGTGTCCACACACATTAGTAACTATGGTTGGGAGAGGGTCTGGGGTGGGGAGGGCTGAGTAGTCCTTGCACAGGCACCTGAGGGGGGACAGTTGCCATCCCTCTCTCTGGTGCAGCCTGTTTTCCATCCATTCAGGTCATGTCCTCCCTCTGCTTAAAACCCTCCGTGGCTCCTGGTTCACTTGGAGTAAAGGCCAAAGGCCTTGCAATGGCCACAGGCCCCACAGCAGGGCTTCAGCACCTCGCACTGGTGCATTCCGGCCGCTGACTCTGGTGGAGCTGTCCTGTGCACCACAGGACGCCGGTGCAGCAGCCCTGGGCTCTGCCCACCAGATGCCAGCAGCACCCACCCCCAGCTGTGACAATCAAAACTGCAGGCGCTGCCAGTGTGCCTCTTGGATGGGGTGCAAATTCTTCCCTGGTGGGGGTGGGGACGGGAAACCACTGTGCTGCCCTACCAGATCTGCTCCATCCCCATCTCCCCTCTTCCCCCACCTCCAGCACTTCCATTCCCACCGCAGTGCTACTTTCTCCCTTAGCAGCATCCAATATTTCTTCTTTTGTTGTTTTGTTTTGTTGTGTTTATTTTTTTACAGGGAGGAAGGGAGAGGGAGAGAGAGATAGAAACATCAGTGATGAGAGAGAATCATTGATCAGGTGCCTCCTGCATGCCCCACACTGGGAATTAAGCCTGCAACCCAGGCATGTGCCCTGACTGGGAATCGAACCCTGACTTCCTGGTTTATAGGTCGACACTCAACCACTGAGCCACGCCATTTCTTTAGTCCATTTGTGTGTTTAGCTGGCCTGACTCTGTACCTGGATGGAACTCCGTGAGGGTGGGCACTGGCTGGGATCCCCCGTGCCTAGCACAGGGCACTCTATGTATATGATGAGTGGTCATTCAAGAATGCTGTTAATGACCAGGAACCACCTCATCACATTAGAATTCAGAACATCACTCCCTGCCTTATGGGGGGGAGGGGGGACTGGATCAGGAAAAAAAATAGATCAGAGAGGTTTGTTTGATTAGCGAAGTCGCTCAGCTGAGTCTGTGACACCATCAGGACTGGAACCTAAGGCTTCTGCTTCTGTGTCCGTGTTCCCTAACTCTGTCTGCAGCTTTGGCAGGCAGGCCTGGGCCAGGGTGGGCCATGCAGAGGGGGACAGAGTAGGTGGATCCCAGGAAACAGGACTCCGCTGGGACTCGAACCCGAACCCGTGACCACTTGGTTATAAAGCAGATATGAGCTTTCCCCCTCCCCCCTCCCCACCTCCCCGGCGTCACAGTGTGAGGCTGGGGGGAAGGGAAGGGGGTACTGCTGGAGGACGTGAGCAAAAAGATCTTCCAATGATTAATTCATTCTAATTGACAGTGTTTTATTGAATTCCTAAAAAGCCTGGGCTGAGCATTTGGGAAAACACAGTTGCAGTGTCTCCCTGGGAAATGTCCTCCGACATCAGGCAGGCAAGCAGATACGCTTTAAGATAAAAGTTTGTTGGTTTATGCAGTAAACATTTCGGCTGGGGTGGGGGAGGCGGTGCTCAGGAGAAGAGGGTGTGATTTCCTGAAGAGAAGGCGAGTTTCATAAATTACCAGGAGGAAAATTGTGTGTGTCGGAATAAACTCTGTCAAGAAATATAGCAGGGCTGCCGGATAGTTAATAATTCAGAGCTGCTCCCCAGCACGATGCGGGATCTAAAAAATATTTCCATGGGATCGTTGTTTAAAAATACTGTTAATGGCCAGGAACTTTCTCATCACATTAGGTGACCGTAATGGGCCGGCCTGGGCGGGGCTCCTGGTGGGAGGCCACGGGCAGTGACACTGGCCCATTGTGGTGTGTGAGCAAAGCTGGGCTCCCCAGGAAGATACCATGGACACCCATGTCGTTCTCCTCACAGTCCCCGGGGAGGGAGGCGAGGACTAGGGGGCTCAGAGAGGGCAAGAGCATAGCCCCAGAGCTCACAGCTAGAAAATGGAAGGTGGGGTTCACAGGAGAATCCAGATTGGGGTGGTTGACCTGACTTCGGGCAAGGGATTCCCTTCCTCTATGCTTCAGTTTTCTCATCTTAAAATGGAGATCTGTTTATTCACTCAGACAACACTTATTTGTGAGTAATTGTTAAAATCCAGCTGTTGGGATGAAGTGTGACTATGACAACCAGTGCTCACTTTCATGGAGCTCAGTCTGATGGAAGAGTCAAATGATGAACAAAAAAATGCATCCCGCCGAAGCCGGTTTGGCTCAGAGGTAGAGCGTCGGTCTGCGGACTGAAAGGTCCAGGGTTCGATTCCGGTCAAGGGCATGTACATTGGTTGCAGGCACATCCCCGTTGGGGGGTGGGTGTAGGAGGCAGCTGGTCGATGTTTCTCTCTCATCGACGTTTCTAGCTCTCTATCTCTCTTCCTTCCTCTCTGTAAAAAAAATAAATCAATAAAATATATTATTTTTTTTTAAATGCATCCCTGTGCTGGCTAGTGTGGCTCCGCTGATGGAGCAACGTCCCATGAACCAAGTGATCGCTGGTTTGATTCCGGGTTGTGGGCTTGATCCTCAGGAGGGAATGTGTAGGAGGCAGCCAACTGGCATTTCTCTCATTGATATTTCCCTCTTTCTCACTCTCCCTCTCCCTTCCTTTCTCTCTCAAATCAATAAAAAGACATTTTTAAAAATTGCATCCCATTGCAAATGATAATCAATCCTATCAAGAAAAAGAAAGTCGAGCCGAAACCGGTTTGGCTCAATGGATAGAGCGTCGGCTTGGGGACTGAAGGGTCCCGGGTTCGATTCCGGTCAAGGGCATGTACCTTGGTTGCGGGCATATCCCCAGTAGGGGGTGTGCAAGAGGCAGCTGATCGATGACTCTCTCTCATCGATGTTTCTAACTCTCTATCTTTCTCCCTTCCTCTCTGTACAAAATCAATAAAATATATTTAAAAAAAGAAAAGAAAAAGAAAGTCGAATAAGGGACCGGGTGGAAGGGTGGGTACCCTTGTTAGGATGATCAGGGAGAGCCTCCCTGGGCAGGTGACAGTTGAGTAGAGACCGGAAAGAAAGAGAGGATTTATGGAGGAAGAAGGCAGAGGGAAAAGCAAGTGCCAAGGCCCTGGGTGGAATTGTGCCTGCTATATTGGAAGAGCAGTGAGGCGGTCATGCGGCTGGAGGGGAGTGATCTGGTACAAGAGAGACGGGAGGGGAGGTCAGAGATACCAGCAGTGGCCAGGAACCCTGCAGAACTTTGGATTTTATTCTGAGAAAGCTGGGGACCCACCAGGGGACTAGTTTGCAGGGGAAGGACCAGTTATAGTATATGCTTTAAAAAGAACCTCCTGAAAATTCTCTAGATTAGACTGTCAAGTGAAAAAAACACAGGGCAGAACCACACAGTATGCTACTGTGCGCTTGAAGAGAGAGAGAGAGATAAAGGTACGCATTGGCTTGTATATGCATAAAATTATCTTTGGCATGATAGATGGAATAGGAGGAAACAGTGCTTGCCTCTGGGGAGGAGTTCTGGCTGCCTGGGACTGGGTGGGAGGGCTACTTTCTTCTTCCTGCATTTTTTTCTAGCACCTTTTGAATTTTGAGCCGGGCAAATTTGTTACCTATTCAGAAAATAAACAAATACTTTTTTGAAAGTAAAAGAAGAAAGAAAAGAAAAAGATAAAGAAGGCCCCTCGGGCTGCATGAGGATGATGGATTACAGATACTCGGGGGCAGTCAGGAGGGGAGAGGGGAGGAGGCCGGGGCTTTTGGCCAGGATTTTCAGCTCCAGTTTATAAATGAGGACCCTGGGGCTCAAAGAGGTCAAGTGCTAAGCCCCACACCACATAGCTAGGACATGGAGATTGGGCTTAAATGAAAAACCTAACAGGTTTGGCTCCGTGGTTAGAGCGTCAGCCCATGGACTAAAGGGTAGCAGGTTCCATTCTGGTCAAGGCTTAATCCTCGGTTGCAGGCTTAATCCCCAGCCCCAGTCGGGCATGTGCAAGAGGCAACCAATTGATCTCCCATTTTGATTCTTTCTCTCTGTCTCTGTCTCTCCCCCTCTCTTCCACTCTCTCTAAAAATCAATGGATAAAATATCCTCAGGTGAGGAATCACAACATAAACAAAAGAGAGAGAACCCAGGCCTGTCAGGCTCCTGACTGCCTCCCTTCGGTTCTCTGCCCCTGTCCTTGGCTCCTCTGCCTAGCAATATTCTCCTGGAGTCCGGGCATGGGGGGTTTGGGTCCCAGGCCTGTGCCTCAGTGGGCGCTACAAATGTTTGCTGCATGATGAGTCCGTTCACCCGCTCCTTTGCTCACTCATTCACCGATGGTGCTTTCTCTTGTGCTAGGCCTCTGGGTTTAGCCACAAACAAGACTGAGCCCCCACCTTTGTGGAACTCACATTCTCGGGGGGCAGGGTGTGAGGAGACAGATGGTTACATGGGAACTGAAACATGTGTAAGTGCTAGGAAGGGAACCAAAGCAAGGCAGAGGAGTAACCAGTGCGAGGGGAGAGGCCCGTAGGGGGTCAGCGAGGGCTCCTCTGGGGAGGGGCATTAGAGCAGTGGCTTCGGGGGAATAGGGGAGCTCGCTGTGGGATCTGGGGGATGCACATTGCAGAGGGAACAGTAAGTGCAAAGGCATGACTTGGGATCTTGCTTGGGGTGGTTGGGGGACAGCAAATGGGAGAGCAGAGTGCTTGCAGGGAGAGGCTGCCAGCAGGGCTCTCAGGCACTGGGCGGCTCCAGGGATGATACAGACATTTCGGAGGGCTCTGAGCAGGGTCTTGGCATGCTCCAAACAGGGCTTGATATGAATAAGTCCTGTTTGTGGAATGGGACAGTGGTGGCCTAAGCCGCATGGGCTGCCTTGCAGAAGATTCTAAGAGAAAATCTCGGAGTGGTGAGGCCAGCAGGAATGAGGATCCACTGAGGATCCTGGCTTGTTCTGGAGAGGCCTGGCCACACTGACAGAAGCTAGAGCCCATTGCGAGAGCCTCAGCTGTCTGCCTCGTCGCTGGGGGACAACGCCAGGAACGGAGAAGGGCTCCCGCAGGCTGGTGGCACTTAGCGCCACGATCAGCGGTCTTAGCGCCAGAGGGAGGGACTGAACCAGGCAGCCGAGGCCCAGCAGGAGGAAGGGAGGGCGTGGAGGCTGGTGCAGGCCCCGGCACCTCCATTGCCTGTCCCACCGTCGTCAGGGCTCTGACTCTGCAGACCTGGGGCTGGCCTTCTGCGCTCCCGCCATCTGTGCGCTGCGGCTGGCCAGGCGTGTCCTGCTCTGGGGTGCCCATCTGGACGCCACGCTGAGAGCACATCCGGCTCAGGCAGGGCATCTTACAAGCAATCGTTCACAGATTCACCAGGCTTGCAGCGGTGTGGTTTTGTTTTGTGTTCTGGCCCATCTCCTCTCCCAGTGGCACCGACAGGGAAAGGGAGGGGGGACGGGAGCGCACACTCCCTGTCTATTCCGCAGGAACTGAGCTGGCCTTGACGTTCATCATCTCGTTCTCTCCTACACCAACCCCCCTCGACAGGTGCCGAAATTGAGGCTCTCAGAAAATGGTGACTTGTTCAAGGCCTCCTAAGTGTTTAGAAGCAAAACCAAGGTTTAAACCTGGGACCGGTAGATTCCAGACCAGCACTTTCTACCGAATCCCAGTTCCTGGTGGCACCAGAAGCCCAGAAGAGGTTTGGAGTGGGGTGGGGAGCTGACAAAACCACACTTTCATTCCAGGTCTGGGCCAGGGAAGGCCCTGGGCCACGGTTCGTCCGTGGCCGTGAGGAAGTGGGCCAGCCGCCAGGCTGAGTGGGAACATGGCTCCCTCCTCCCCATGGAGCAGCCACGACCCGGGCTCAGGTGACACAGCACCTGCAGCTCGAGCCACCCACTGCCTGCCTGGATGCTGGCTACAGTATTCCCAGAGCAGGCAGGCCAGGGGCCTCCGTTCACTGGCTCGCCTCGGGAAGGCCAAAGAGGGAGGTTAGGAATGCTGCTGCCAGGCTTCCAGAAGCTTCTCCAATTTCTGCAGCCCCAGCAACTTCTGGAATGGACCCAGGGCAGCCTGACCCCTGCCCAGACCCCCTCCCAAGTGCCGACTCCCACAGCACACACGCTGCCACCGAGGGCCATGCCTTCTGCCCTTGGCTTGTTAGGGGTCTTGGAGGCTCCGGAAGCCCACAGTGGTGCATTGTGCCTGAAATGTCACCATCAGGCACCGTCATTTTGAATTAAAAATCGCCTTGACCCAGCTACCTTTTTTTTTTTTTTTTAATATGCCTGCAATCTCACAAGGGAGAACATGCTGAGTCTTTTACATATCAGTGAAAGAATAACTGGCCAGAGCGGAGGAAAAGGCACCAACTTCCTGTTAGACTCACTGGACATGAACTCTAATCATGATCCATGCCTTCATGACACTGGCCTCTCTCCGCTCCCTCTGTCCTTACCCCGGCCTCTTGGGCCCCCTTAACACCCTTCCCTTCCTTCGCCAGACACTGCCTTGGAGTCAAGCCCTCATCATCTCTTACCTGGACTGTCACTCCACCCTCCACCGAGGTCACAGTCTTCTCTCTCACACACAGCTCTGACCTCTCTCTCCACATACTCAAAACCTTCTATCGTACTCTGGCCCTTCAGCCACCCAGGGACTGGGTCATGACACTTTAGCTGGCCTTCAGGGCCTTTCATGGCCCACCTTGGACTGCCTGTCTAACCCAGATGTTTGAGAACATAGGCTCTATGCTGTGTAACCTTGGGCAAGTTACTTAACCTCTCTGAACTTCAATCCCTCATTCATAAAAGTGAAATAGGCCTCTGCTGTAAAGGGAGAAGGATTTTAATTGTGGGATTCTAAGGAGATGATGCCGGTAACCCTGCGCTGGGTATACAGTCAATACTCATTAATATCACTGGCCCCATGAAATAAAGTAAAACACACACACACACACACACACACACACACTCACACACACCTTCACCATGCTGTGCTATTTCCTGTCTCTGAGCCTGTGTAGGTGCTGTGTCTTCTGCCTTGGCAGCCTAGTGAACTCCTATTGATCCTTCAACACCCCTCTCAGGCAGTGTCCTCACTAGTGTCAGCTCTCTTTCCTCAGAACATTTCTCCACATTGGCCAAACAGCTGATCTGGAATTTTTCCATTTACTTGTTGAATCTCCACCATATGACTGTGGGCTCCCGGGGCAGCAGCTGACAAATGATTGAACTGAACCAGCCAGGGAGGGCTGGGATGATGGGGGAGGAGGAAACGTGGAGGGAGAAAGGCTGTGCGTAAACCAATGCAGAATAACACATCCATTCATTCAATCACTCACTCATTTAACATTCAATCCCAGGCGATTCGCCCATCTCGGGCTCCCTGTCCCTCTCTGTTCCCCGCTGTGCTCTGGAACTCTGGCCTCCCTTCAGTTCATGTTGTAGAATGCCCTTCTCCCGACCTTTCCAGCCCCTCAAGAGGCCCTTCCTGATCCTCCGTGTAAGCGTAGCCTCACCCTGCCTTAGCCCCGGTTGCACCTCAGCCCCGTGTTCATGCTCATCTCCTCCCTCACTCTTACAGCCCCATCCCAGACACGCTTGTGGGATTAGGCGATTAACACCCGCCTCCTCACCAGGCTGCGAACTCCCCACTTCCCATCTCGCCCATCCTGACTGGCGCCTGCTGGAGAGGCCTCGCCTTCGGAAGGCTGCCTGGGGCCAGAGCCAAAGGGGCTTTGGTGAGCATCTAGGTCTGCTTCCTTGTGTTGTAACAACAATAATAAAAATAATCATAATTCTAACAATAACAAAGCTAACACTTCCCACATGCCAGGTGCTGCACTTTTCATGCAGTTTTCTTTAGGACTCACAACTCCAGAGCGGAGGTTCAGCTATATCTCCATTTCACAGAGGAGAAAACTGAGGCTGAGAGAGGTTCACTCACCACCCCCTCCCACTAGGACACAGAGACTACACTCAGCTGACCACTGGGCGACACTGTTCGATGACAGGTGGATCAGAACACCACGTTGAACACATCAGTGGCAGGGCGGTGACAACACTGAACGGGCTGGAGGCTCCACGTTTTCAGCTGTGTGGCCTTAGGCAGGTATCGTGACTCTCTGCCTTAGTTTTCTCCTCTGTAAAATGGAGATAAACACAATCCCCTTCGTCAGATTGAATTTTATAGAACAGAGGCCAACAGGGCATCTACTACAGGGTAGAGCAAGATAGGTGCCATGAAGGCAGGATTCTGGGTGTCCCCCAAAGTCTGGGACCAGGACCTCCGAGACAGGTGAACCCCGCACCCAAAGCCAGGGCTATCCAAGGCTACTCTGCCTCCGGCTTCCAGAGGATCCTGGGAGGGCGGGGAAGGGAGTCAGAAACACCCCCCCTGGAGAGCACCCAGGTCCACACGGCCCTCTCCGAAAGGGGAAGACAGCCTCCTGGGGGATCACACCCGAGGATCTGGGTGTGCAGCCGGGTGGGGGCATCGGTCCTCCTGACACCTGCTCAGGGGAATGGGGCGTCTGCCGGAGCCTCCCCTGGAGCTTTCCCTGAGCCGTGCCAACCTCCCTGTGCCCAGACAAGTCCCACCCTCTAGCCTCTGGGGAGGGGGCAGGCGGGGGAGGGAGCTGACAAAGAGAGCCAGTGGGACTGTGCTTGGGGCTCCTGCCACCCCTCCCGACCTGCCCAGAGCGCCCACACCCCCTCCTGCCACTTGGCCGCTCTGCTGGGGCGCCCGGCACCGTTGCTATGGCGGCAGCTCTGGGGAAGCTGCAGCTGGGTAATTATTGCGAACATCCATCCTGCCTCCTGCCCGCCCCAGAGAGCAGGGGAGCGAGCAGCCAGGCCAGGGTGGCCCCTCCTCGCCCGCCGGGTGGCCGCACCCTGGCCTGGCACTGCGCCCACCTGAAGTATGAAGGGGAGGGAAGCATGCAGGCAGCAGGGCAGACAGGCAGGCCAGCTGCAGCCGGGACCAGCACGGGGCTGCCTGGGAGACCCCCACTTTCACCCCTGTCCCCCATCTCTGGCCCACCCCTGGAGCTGACCAACTAGCCCGGAACTTATTTATTTATTTTTTTTCTCTAGCTATAAACAGGCACAGCACACACACAACCAGCCAGAAAGCCTCCTTTGTTCCAATGGAGTCTTTCCTCAGCTTTTTGGGGGACAGTGGGAGCCAACAGCCACTGGTCTGGGCTCCGGCTCTCACACAGGCCCCCAGATAAGAGGTTCCCCTGGGGCCCTACTGCGGGCCTGCCGCCTCCTCAGCCCCAGAAGCACGCCTGGCCCTGGTGTCTAAATATAGCTCAGCTGGCTGGGTTTGAGGTCACATGCACTCCCCACTGCCTGGGGTGGCCACGCGGAGGGCAGAGAACGACGTCCGTTCGTTTGGGTGCCCAGCGGGCATTTCGGGAGCCTCTGCTGGTCTGGGCACCATGCAGTCCCAGCAGTGAAGCAGGTGTGCCCCTGCCTGCCAGGGCTCACGGCCCTTAGCGAGACAAAGCTATGCCACAGGAGCTCACTCTGTGGAGGGCACACTAGACTGGAAGCAGCACTGGAAGAGGGCCTGACTGAGGCCTGATGTAGGTGAGATGTCAGGATAGGGAGGGGGGTCTAGGCAGAGGGAGATGGAGGGGCATGGTCTGGGCCTGGGGCCATCTTGTGTGGGTGGGAGTGTGGGGTGCACCTCAAGCAGGACACAGGGTTTGGGAGCAGTGGGAGGTCACTCCAGAAGGCCACAGAGCAAGGGACACCCCTTTGCCTGCCTCTGGCCCCTGCCACCCTTGGGACTCTGTACAGGTTAACACTGGCAGAGGGCTCCTGAGAGCTCAGCAGGAGAGATCTGCCAGATCCTTGATTTCCAAAGATCCCTGGTGGCCAGGGTAGAAATAGAGGGGCATCAGGGAGATGGGAAGCTGCCCCATCTCACAGAGGAGAAAACTGGCTGAGGCCAGGCCCTGGGGCAGCAGGTTAGAGGGGAAAGGATAATAGACAGGCTGGGACAGAGGAGGGGCTTGGCTGTCTCTCCAGACCTCGCCAGGGGTTCAGGCTGCCGGGGCCCCTCACCAGGACCTGGGTCATGTAGGTGCTGACCACCTGCATGGGAACAGACACCCTATATAATAAAAGGGTAATATGCAAATTGACCCTAACGGTGAAATGACTAGAATGACTGCTCGACCAGTCACTATGAGGCACACTGACCACCTCTTGGTTCCTTTCCCTGGTCGGCAGGTTCCCATTGCCCAGTGGCAAATGGGAACAGGGAACAGAGGGTGGGTGGCAGGGAATGTGGTGGCGCCAGGCCAAGGCCCCCGCCCTGCTGGTCACCCCACACACAGAGGGGGACCCGCTGCAGGGATGGGGCCTGCGAGGGGGTGGCAATGGCCAACTTCCTGGTCCCTCCCCCTGGCTGGCAGGCTCTGATGTCCCAATGGCGAATGGGGAATTGAGGGGGTGGGGGGGAAGAGGGGGGGAGGGTGGCAGCCTGAGGGGGGGGGAAGAGGGGGGGACGCCAGCAGCCAGGGAAATGTCCCTGATCGCAGGGCCAGGCCTCTATTCTAAATAAAAAGACACCCTGAGGTGCTGCCAGCCCTAACTGGTTTGGCTCAGTGGATAGAGCGTCAGCCTGCGGACTGAGAGGTCCCGGGTTCGATTCTGGTCAAGGGCATGTACCTTGGTTGCGGGCACATCCCCCATAGGAGATGTGCAGGAGGCAGCTGATCAATGTTTCTCTCTCATCGATGTTCCTTCCTCTCTGTAAAAAAAAAAAAAAAAAAAAAAAAATCAATACAATATATATATTTTAAAAAATAAATAAATAAATAAATAAATAAATAAATAAATAGACACCCTGAGGTGCTGCCAGATGCCAGGGCCTCTGGGAGAAGACCATCCTCCCCTCCTCTGCTGATGGGGGTTCCAGCAGAGTCTCTGCGACACAATGGCCTTTGACCTCATCCTTGCAGGTACAGCAATAAACCTCCCCAAAGGACCCAGGCTTTCCCATCGAGGATCTTCCACTGGCTTCAAGCAGCCCTGGCGCAAGGCCGGGCAGGGAGGGGCCTGAGGCTCCGAGAAGCAAGCCGGTCTCCCCGGGAGCAGAGGAGGAGAAGGGTCACAGTGCCGAGTACCCTCTAGCTGGCGGGAAACTTGCACACAGCTGGAGCATGTGAGGAGCAGAACTTGAACTCACAGCCAACCCCTAGTCCAGGGGTGCCCTGTCCTCCTGAGACAAAGGCTAGCAGGAGCCTGAGGCTAGGCCAGGCTCCACTCCCCTTCGCAGCACATTTTCTAAGACTAGCAGCCAGACGGGCAGAGGTCTAAGACAAACAGGAATGCCCTTGGGAATCATCCAGTCCACTTCTACCTTACAGATGGGGAAACGGAGGCTCTGGCCAGGCCCAGACCCAAAGAGCCTGCTGTTTCGCAGATCCAGGATGAGGTGGGTAAGTCCCATCGATCCTCAGGGCTCTGTTGGGTTCAGCTGCCCAGAAACATGTGGGGTGTTCGTTTGGGATGTGGGGAAAGAATTCTGGATGCAGCCTCAGGAGAGAGGGTTCTGAGCCACCCTGCACCTAAGGTCAGCCCTGGGCACTCGCAGGTATTGGGTAACGCGACTTGAATCAGGAGGGCACGTCCCAGCCAGCCCCGGGCACCTGCAGGAGTGGTAGCACCCAGTGCAGGGTGCCTGAGGCTTGGTGAGGTGCTAGGTGCACGGGAGGTATTTGTAAGGAATGGGCTGTTATTATGGTTCTGTTTCTTCGGGTCCCAAGTGCTTTCCAGCTCCCGAGCGCCCACCCTTCTTGGCTCCACGCCGCTTGTGTGCTAGGAAACCTTAGGCAAGAGGGCTCCCAAAGGAGTCAGAGCCTTCGCCAAACTGCCCGCCTCCTGGAGGAATTCAGGAGGCCCGGCCTTTCGATGGGAGACAAAGGTGGGGGTTGGGGGATCCCCCCTTCTCCCTGAAATCACTCAGGCAGGAGACCACTCCCCAGCAGGGCAAGCTAAGGTGGCTAAAACGTTCTCTGTGGCCCAGGTTTCAAAACCAATCCAGTGGAACGGTTGGAGGCTTGGGGAGTGGGGATTATGCTGGAGAAAGATGGGCTGATGCTGGTGCAGAAAAAAAAAAAGTGGCTCTAGACAGCTCAGTGTTAGCGACATGAGTGTCCTGTGTCAGAGTGCTTAGCTCGGCTTTCTGGAGCAAAATTCGTTCGGACCTGTCACCATTTCAGTGCCCATCCCCTCAGGAGTGCCTGGGGCTCAGACAGCCCTATCCTGGAGAACGGCGCCTGTGCGCGAGGAGGCCTGCCCAGGGCTGTCTGTGGAAGTGAAGCAATGGGGACTGGACAGAGACATGATGGGCCGCTCATTGTGAAAGGAGGTGGCTGTACAGTATGGACCCAAACAATGTTCATGACATGTTCAATGAAAAACAAGGTACCTTGCAGAACAAAACATATAGAATGTTACCATTTAGCCGAAACCGGTTTGGCTCAGTGGATAGAGCATCGGCTTGCGGACTGAAAGGTCCCAGGTTCGATTCCGGTCAAAGGCATGTACCTTGGTTGCGGGCATATCCCCCAGTGGGGGGTGTGCAAGAGACAGCTGATTGATGATTCTCTCTCATCGATGTTTCTAACTCTCTATCCCTCTCTCTTCCTCTCTGTAAAAAATCAATAAAATATATTTTTTTTAAAAAAGAATGTTACCATTTATATGAGAAACACAAACAGTGCACACATATCTACTAGTAATGGATACAGTTATAGATGATGTAGAGTCAGATAAAGGTATAGTTGTAAATAAAGGTATAGAGATAGGGGTATAAATGCAAATATAGAGAAATAGATATAGATACATGCGTGTGGCGGTAAAGCATTGGGAAAGAAACTTACAAGAATGCTGGAGGGGACAAAGGAAGTGCAGGGGGATCACTTGGCTTTTTTTTTTTTTTTTTTTTTTTTAATAATGTTTGAGGTGTTACAAGAATATTTTCCTAAAATATGTATGTGATGTTAAAGTTAAAAAAGAAGAGCCTGCCACGTGGCTGGGAGCTCGAGGCAGCCTGGGGACAGCTCGCAGGAGCCAGCGTCTGTGGGGTCAGGCCTGCCTGTCTGAGGCTGCGCCTGGAGCCTCTTCCTCAGCCAGCTTGGCTCCTTCTCCTGCAGGCCGGAGGCGGAGCGAGCAGCTGACAGATTCCCTAGCCTGGAGGTCTGCGAAACGTGGACCTTTTGCTCTGCGAGATGGGCCACCTCTGCCCCTGGAGGCAGGGCAGGCTCGGGACCTGAGGCAGGGCAACCTTGGACACGCAGGTAGAGAAGTGGGTGAGGGGCCCGGGGACCCCCAGGCCTGTGGGTGGATGACATGGGGAGCCCACAGGTGTCTCCCCAGACTGCACTTGCACCTGAGCCTGACAAACCTGCCTTAGAGGACCCAGCAGGCCACTGAGCCCCACGCAACCCAGTGGTCAAAGAGGTCTTGATTGGGAGAAGACTAAGCATGTTTCCTACTCTGTCACTTCGGCCTTTTCGTTTTGTTTGGGGCAGGAGTGGGGGGTGACAAATATGGGAGAGATTTTTTGGGCTAGACAATGACAACAAAGAGTTAAAATAATCCCTGCCTGGCCAGTGTGGCTCAGTTGGTTAGAGTGTCATCCTGTGCACAGAAGGGTCTCACAGGTTCAATTCCCAACTGGGGCACATCCCCAGTATGGGTGCGTATGGGAGGCAACTGATCAATGTTTCTCTCTCTCTCTCTCTCTCTCTCTCTCTCTCTCTCTCATGTTTTTCATGCCCTTGGATGAGGATTAAAATAATAATTAGCATAATAATAAAATAATCCCGACAATGCAAAAGAATACATAGTGAAAAGCAAACCTTCTTCCCACCTTTTCTTCCAGCTGCTCAGTTCCCTCCCCAGAGAATCCACGCACCCACCAGCATGCGTGTGTGTATTCACACCCCTCCTCCGACACCAGCAGAAGCATACCCACTAAGTATTCTGTACTTTGCCTTTTTCCCCTAAAATATGTATCCCAGAGCTTCTTCCAAAGCAGTACATGCGAGTTGGCTCATTCTGCGTCATGCCTGGATTTCCATGGCACTCCGCATCTTCACTCTAATGGATTCAGATCTGGAATGCTGGTACCCTGGTTTCCCTCCCCTTCCCACAGCCCTGGGAGGCAGGCGGCATCCGTGTTACAGATAAGGAAACCAGGGTGACCAACCTCCTCGTTTCCCGGGGACGGTCCGGTTTTAGTGCACAGAGTCCCTCATCCCCAGAAAACCCTCATCCCCAGGCAAATCAGGAGGGCTGGTCACCTTACAGGACACTAAAGCTCAGAGGGGAGGGACCTTGCCGTTGGCCAGCGCAGCCCTAGGCAGCAACTGAAGTCCGTCTGATGAGGATGAGACCATAGGAGGACAATATAGCAGCTACTGCTTAGGATGTGGCAGTGAAGCATCATCCTAAGGTGGGAAATGTGGCTGGTACCTCATCCTCAGGTACCTCAGCCCCAGGACAAGGACCGCAGGGCCGCGGGGATAGAGCCCGTAACTACAGACCCGGGTTTGATCTTAGCCACAGGGCTCACCGCCTGTGTGGCTGGGGTGGCCAGCTCCTTCCTGGGCCCAGGTCAGACACACAGCAAGTGTTTTTAAGGGAAAGAAGAGAAAAATGAATGTATGAATGAAGTACTTACATTAATTACCCTCATTTTATAGATGGAGAAACTGAGGCACAGAGAAGCTAAATCACCAGTCAGGGTCGCACAGTTCATAAGCAGCAGGGTTAGGATTTGAGCAGGGACAGAGGCTCGAGAACCCATGACACCTTTCCCTCTTCTGGAATGTTCTTTTCTCCATTACCCATTGGTGCCCCCTCCCTCTGACTCCTCAGGTCGGCCCCCCAGCTAGCCAGCCTCCTTCACTGCACTGCCCAGGCCCTGGTCCCACCGCCCTTCACAGGAGCCTTGCCTGCCTGCTTCCCACTCCTGGCTCAGGGCCCTGCACATGCCCCACTGTGCTCCCCTAGAGCAGCGGTTCTCAACCTTCCTAACGCCGCGACCCTTTAATACAGTTCCTCATGTTGTGGTGACCCCCAACCGTAAAATTATTTTCATTGCTACTTCATAACTGTAATTTCGCTACTGTTATTAATAGTAATGTAAATATCTGTGTTTTCCGATGGTCTTAGGCGACCCTGCTAGCGGTTCGAGACCCACAGGTTGAGAACCGCTGCTGTAGAGCCTAAGACCATTGGAAAACACAGGTATTTACATTAGAAGAAGTTTACATTTAGAAGAAGTTTAAGTTTAAAAAATTTCAATCATTGCCGAGAACGGTTTGGCTCAATGGATAGAGCGTCGGCTTGGGGACTGAAGGGACCCGGGTTCGATTCCGGTCAAGGGCATGTGCCTTGGTTGCGGGCATATCCCCAGTAGGAGGTGTGCAAGAGGCAGCTGATCGATGACTCTCTGTCATCGATGTTTCTAACTCTCTCTCTCCCTTCCTCTCTGTACAAAATCAATAAAATATATTTTAAAAAATAAAATAAAATAAAAAATTTCAATCGTTGTACTGTTGATATTTGGCTCTGTCGACTAATGAGTTTGCCGACCACTGCCCTAGCCCAATGCTCACTGAAGCCCAAGGCTGGCTTTAGCCTTCTCTCGAGGATTTTGTTTCACTCGTTCAGTCATTTGTCCAACTCTTCACTCCTTTGCTCAATAAATATTTACTGAAACCAAAATGAGCCAGCTCATCCCCTGGTGCTGAAAATTCAAAGATGAATCCAGGCTGGACCTTGTCCTCGGGGGACAAAGGAAACCAGACAAAGAAACGGCACTCGTAACCCAGCAAGACAGCAGCTCTGATGGAGCTGGTCCAGGCACAGCTGCTGAGAGGGTGGGAGTGGGCGCTTCAGCCTGAGGTCTCAGGGAAAGCTCCCCAGAGAAATCTGAAGAGATGAGGAAGAGTCGGAGGAGAGTCGGGGGGGCGGGAGGGCTGTAACACCGGACAAACTGGCCTGGAGGTAAGAGGGTGTGAGGCATTCAGAAAGCGCAAGTTGTTCCTTAGAGCTGAGCTCAAGTGGGGACATAGGGTCCTGGGAAACCCACCCCCTCTCCTGGTTACCCAGCCAGCTCCGGGCCCGGCCGGCCTTCCAAGAATCTCACGTCCAGGAATCGATCAAAAAGAAACACGGGATTACCTACGTATGAAGGATGTTTATCACGATGTCTTTGTTATAGCAAACAAGCGGAATCAGCCTCGGTGCCCAGCCAGGAGAACGGCCATGCAGCCAAGATGCACCTCTGGCTGGAGAGATCCCCAAAGAAGTCAGGTTTGCAGAGACTACTCAATGGTTCTGGAAAATGCACCCTAAGTAATTTTAAGTAAGAAACAGCACAACGCACCCTATTTTATTATTCTAATTTAGGAGATATATATGATGATGATATTAGGAAGAAATTTATCAAATGCTTCACAGAGATTGCTCTGATGATGGGCTAACTTAGGAGTGGTACTTCCTTTTTAAAAATAATTTCCTGTGTTCTCTGATTTTGCAACAGTGGGCCAGTATCACTTTTATTTTCAGAGACCAAGTCCAGGAGACCAGCTCCATAAGGCCATGACTCCCCTTTCCAGCCTCCTGCAAACTAACTCCAGGCCCACCAAGGACCCTCCATTGATCCACAAAGACCTGTTGCCCCAATGTTCCTGTGCCTCCAGCCTCCCTGCTGTTGCCCTGCTGTTCCTCTGTGCCAATGCCTTCCCTTTCCCTCTCCTTCTGGCTACACTCCCACAGCCTCCCAGCCTGCCCTGGGGCTCTGCCTCGGAGGACCTCATGAGCACTGAGCGCCCACACGGTCTCCTCACCGGACCCTGAGCTGCTGGCGGGAAGAACCCAGCCTTAGCTCCACCCTCCCCAATGCTAAATACGGGGCCCAGATTTTATTTTTATTTTTCCTCCAACATTTTATTTTAAAAATGTCTAAACCTACAGAAAATAGTACAACAAACTCCCATATGCCCTTCACTTGGATTCCCCACTATTTGCTTTCTCTCCCTCACTCTGTCTTGCTGACCCAGCACAGACATCTCGGCTGGGACTGGAGACTTGTGCATCGCAGGACACAGACGCCGCATCCCAGCCCCGCCGCACCCCCGCAGCCAGTGGAAGGCCCTCACTCAGGAGGCACACACAGGGTGCTCAGAGCCCATTGGAATGAAGAAAAGAAGGGACAAGGACTTGGTGTTGCTCCCTTCTCTGCCCTCTGCCCTTGCACAACAAAGCTCCTTCTAAAACGCAGATGCAACTAGCTTCAGGCCTTAGGGCTGGGCTCAGCCCTTTGGGGCTACCTCTCTATTATAAGTTATCAAATGAAGAAAAACTTTCCTCAACAGATCAAAGGCTCTGGGGACCTAGGCTCCGCCCTTAGGGACTGGGCTGGCCCTTGGGGATGAGGTTAGATTCTGCAGGGCTTGGCTCCGCCCTCGGGACCGGCCTAGGCTGCGGGTTAGGCTCTCTGGGGCTGGCTGTGGCCTTTGGGACTGGGCTTGGCTCTTAGCACTGGGTTTTGCCCTTGGTAGCTAGGCTCGGACTTTGGGGCTGGGCTCAACTCTTGGGGTTAGCTCGGCTTTGGGGCTACATTCGGCTCTTTAGGGGTGTGTGGGGGTGTAAAGCAGAGTGCCCAAGCCCAATCTGATAGCCTGATGGTGGGAGAGGCAGAGGCCAGGAAAGGACCCGAACAGCCATCTTGCCTGGTTGTATGGGAGGCCAAGGACCTGGCATTTGGGGATGCGGCCTCGGGGGCAGGGCCCTGTGGATGGCCACACTCTGAAAGGCCAGGATCACAGCAGCCTTGGCCAGGATAAAGTGGATACTTGCTAAGTCCCCAGCACTGTTCTGAGTTCTTGTATTTTTCCAGTTAATTCTCAAATCTCTGAGGTGCAATTGTCCTCCTGTTTTGCAGGTGAGAAGACTGAGGCTGGGAGGCTGAGTAACTTTCTCAGCGGGCCACTTCGAGCAAGCAAAGTCAGAACTAGAATCTGGAACCCCTGCTGCGCCGAAGGCTGGGATTCACACCTGGGTCCACAGGTCTCCAGAGACAGCTGTGGTCCCACCAGCTGACCAGCTTGGAATTGACACTGAAGGTGACCTAAGGGAGGAGGACAGGGAGCAGGGGAGGAGCACAGAGACCAGGGCCAGGCCGAAACCGGTTTGGCTCAGTGGATAGAGCGTCGGCCTGCGGACTGAAAGGTCCCGGGTTCGATTCCGGTCTAAGGGCACGTACCTTGGTTGCGGGCACATCCCCAGTGGGGGATGTGCAAGAGGCAGCTGGTCGACGTTTCTAACTTTCTCTCCCTCTCAATTCTTTTCTGTGTAAAATTAATAAAATATATTAAAAATAAAAAAATAAAAAAAAAAAAAGACCAGGGCCAGGTGGGCTGGAATCCATGGTCAAGGCCTGCAGAGCAGGGCCTGGCCTGGCTGGGGGCATTGGACAGACTTTTTGATGGAGATGAACCCCCTCCCTCCTCTCTCCTGATAAATAGGTCTGAAAGCCACGGGTGAATGACTCATCTCCAGCCCTTCATGTGGGCTGGCTGCCTGCGCACTGGGCTTAGAGAGAAGCGCACAAAACGCTGGCAGGCGGGCGGCAGCCCCTTTCCTGGGCCGCTCCTCCTGAGCTCCCTGCATTCACCACCTGACTCACCTTGGTGATAGTATAGCTTATCCCACGTCAGCAGTTGCACTGAGCCACGCAAGGTGCTCTGATTTCTCACACAGAGGTAATGGCCCTGGTCACCAGCAGAGGGGGACTCCAATCCTGACCAATCCAGAGCCTGTGCACTAGCCCTCGCCCCGCTCCTGCCTGCCAGCCTGTGCATCGCAGGACACAGACGCCGCATCCCAGCCCCGCCGCACCCCCGCAGCCAGTGGAAGGCCCTCACTCAGGAGGCACACACAGACACAGCCTCGCGGTTTGAAATCTAGGAGCAACGACCTTCCCCTTCGGATGCCACCCTCCAGAACTGGGGAATAACAACACAATCCCGCACTTGGACAGGACTCAAGAATTTTCGAAGCCATCCCTTCCAGGGAGTGTGGAGAAGTGACAAGAACACTGGCTTTCGACCAGGCAAACCTGGAAATGAACCCAACCCCACCCTCAGCTGTTTGCAAAGGCAAGTCACTGTTTCCCCCTGTCAATGGGGCTGATCCTGGTCATTGCAAGAAGACAACATGAGCCAGTGCCAGGCACACAGTAGGTTTTCAGGAAGGTCATAAAGCCTCCAGGGCTCTCCCAAGGTCTGACCCTGACACACACGCCCTACATTTCCTTTAATCCTCATCTGAGAATATGTTTATTAATTTATTTATTTTTACTTTTATTTTTTAGAGAGGGGTTGGAGAAAAAGAAACATTGATGTGAGCAAGAATCATCAATTGGCTGCCTCCTCACATGCCCCGACTGGGGATCAAACATGCAACTCTTTGGCATTTGGATATGGACTGAGCCACCCGGCCAGTGCCACACACCCCCCTTTTAAACTACAGAGTCTGTGGTGTGTTTGAAACATAAGAGCAGCACAGAGATGGGCTGGCTCTGGTTGGAGCCCGCAATGCTGGCACAAAGGTCGTCAGAGCAGGGCCTCCGCTTTTGGAGTGTTTTCCTCTGGCTGGTCTCTCCCAGGTGCTGTAGGTGTGTGACTTCTTTCCTTTTGTCCTCATGACTTCCCCTGGAGGTGGGTCCTCCAGTTACTCCCCACTTACAGACGGAGAGGCTGAAAGGTGAGGTGGCTTACCCAAGGTCCATAGCGAGTGAGGGGTGGGAATAGAGTTTGTTTTTTGTGTATTTAGTGACATGGAAAGATAGCTACAATATATTAGTGAATGAAAATTTAATAGGCAACAAAGTGTAATTTGGGAGAGTATCATTAAAATGTAATCGTGGTGTCTCCAGGTGGACCTCATAATTTTTTTTTAAATATATTTTATTAATTTTTTACAGAGAGAAAGGGAGAGAGATAGAGAGCTAGAAACGTCGATGAGAGAGAAACATCGACCAGCTGCCTCTTGCACAACTCCCACCAGGGATGTGCCCACAACTAACATACATGCCCCTGACCAGAATCAAACCTGGGACCCTTCAGTCTGCAGACCGATGCTCTACCACTGAGCCAAACCGGTTTCGGCTGGACCTCATAATTTTTTTCTTTTTTCTTCTATCTGTATTTTCTTTCTTTCTTTCTTTGTTATGTTTTTATTGATTTCAAAGAGGGGAAGGTTAGAGGGAGAGAGGGATAGAAACATCAACACTAATAAAAGAGAAATATGCAAATTGACCTTACCTCTACGATGCCTACCAGCCATTCAGGAGTGGCTATGCAAATTAACTCAACAAATATGGTGGGCTAATTTGCATATTCAGGCCCGGAGCAGCTGGGCGGGGCAGGACACCTGCTATGAGGGGAGGCGGGAAGGGGGGGTGTGGAAGAAGCTATAGGAGCTGTGCTCCAGCTGGAACAGAGAAGACTGAAAGCTCCAGCCAGAGCAAAGAGTGAAGACTCTGGCTGGAGCAAGGACGGAAGGGAGCAGCCAGAGTGAAGGCTTGGGTCCCAGGTGCCAGAGGAAAACTGTTGTCAGCAGCCAGGGGAAGGAAAGCTTATTGCACAAATCTTTGTGCAATGGGCCTCTAGTCAATGATAAGAGCAAATCATTGATTAGCTGCCTCCTGCCTGCTCCCTACCAGGGATCAAGCCTACAATCCAGGCATGTGCCCTGACCGGGATCAAACTGGTGACCTCTTGGCCTATGCTCAAGCACTGAGCCACACTGACTGAGCTGTTCTTTTTTTTTTTTTTTTTTTTTTTAATATATTTTATTGATTTTGTACAGAGAGGAAGGGAGAGAGAGATGGAGAGTTAGAAACATCCATGAGAGAGAGTCATCGATCAGCTGCCTCTTGCACACCCCCTACTGGGGATATGCCCGCAACCAAGGTACATGCCCTTGACCGGAATCGAACCCGGGACCCTTCAGTCCCCAAGCCGACGCTCTATCCATTGAGCCAAACTGGTCTCAGCTGAGCTGTTCTTATGGTGAATAAAATTCCATATGATATTTATCAATTTATTAGTTGAAAAACATTCATGTTATTTCCACTTTTGGACTATTAAGAATAATGCTAATAATGCTACTAAGAGAGCCCACTGCAGGGGAGAACATATTTGCCAATGTTATCTCTGATAAGGGTTTAATCTCCAACATTTGCAGGGAACTCATACATCTTAACAAAAGGAAGATAAACAATCCAATAAATAAAAAAATGGGCAAAGGATGTAAATAGACACTTTTTGAAAGAGGACATACAGAAGGCCAAGAGACATATGAAAACATGCTCAAAGACACTAATCATCTGAGAGATACAAATCAAAATGACAATGAGGTACCATCTCACACCTGTCAGAATGGCTATCATCAGCAAATCAACAAACAACAACTGCTGGTGAGGATGTGGAGAAAAAGGAAACCTCGCGCACTGCTGGTGGGAATGCAGACTGGTGCAACCACTGTGGAGAACAGCATGGAGTTTCCTCAAAAAATTAAAAATGGAACTCCCATTTGACCCAGTAATCCCATATCTAGGAATATATCCCAAGAAAATAGAAACACCAGTCAGAAAGGATAAATGCACCCCTATGTTCATAGCAGAATTATTTATAATAGCTAAGATTTGGAAACAGCCTAAGTGCCCATCAGCAAATGAATGGATTAAAGATTATGGTACATCTACACAATGGAATACTATGCTACTGGAAAAAAAGAAGGAACTCTTTCCATTTGAAACAGCATGAATGGACCTGGAGAGCATTATGCTAAGCAAAATAAGCCAGTCAGAGAAAGATAGTTATCACGTGATCTCACTCACTTGTGGAATACAATGAAAAACATAAACTGATTAACAAAAATAGATCCAGAGACATAGAAGCATTGAACAAACTGTCAGACCTCAAATAGAAGGCAGGAGTAGGTGGGGAAGGGAGTAGTGGTAAGAGATCAACCAAAAGACCTGCATGCATGCATATAAGCAAAACCCATGGACAAAGACAGTAAGGGGTTAGGGCATATGCTGGGGGGTGGGAGTGGCTGGGGAGAGGTCAATGGGGGGGGTGCGGGAAAGGAGACATGTAATACTTTAATCAATAAAGAATAAATAAAAAATAAAATTGAAGCCAAAACCGGTTTGGCTCAGTGGATAGAGCGTCGGTCTGCGGACTGGAAGGTCCCAGGCTCGATTCCGGTCAAGGGCATGTACATTGGTTGTGGGCACATCCCCGGTAGGGGGTATGCAGGAGGCAGCTGGTCGATGTTTCTCTCTCATCGATGTTTCTTGCTCTCTATCCCTCTCCCTTCCTCTCTCTGTGGAAAATTAATAAAATATATTTTAAAAAATAAAAATTAAAAAAATAATAGTAAAATAAAATAAAATTGAAAATTAATAGCAAAAAATAATAATAAAAATCACTTTTTCTCAAACAACAACAACAAAAAAGAATAATGCTGCTATTAGCATTCGTGTAATTTTTTTGTGTAGATGTATGTTTTCAATTCTCTTGGTGTATATAGGAGCAGAATTGCTGGGTCATACGGTAATTTTATATTTAACCTTTTAAGGAACTGGCACCATTTTACATTCCCACCAGCAAAGCATGAGGGTTCCAATGTCTCCACAAACCTCCAGCACTTGCTGTTATCAGTCTTTCTAACCGAGGCCACCTGAGTGGGTGTGAAGTGGCACCTCGTTGTGGTTTTGATTTGCATTTCCCAGGTGGCTAATGATGTTGAACATCTTTCACGTGCTTGATGGCTGTTTATATACCTTCCTTGGAGAAATGTCTATCCAAATCCTTTGCTCATTTTAAAAACGGGGTTGTGTCTTTATTATTAAGTTGCTGGAAGTAGAATTTGAATCCAGGTCCTGCTCTACCATCTACCGACGAGACCAGGAAGCACCCCGGAGTCCTGCCCCCCCCGCTCTGAGCAGGGAGGGCCAGCACAGCCACTACAGAAACCAGCCCAGGGAGGCGTCCAGTTGCTGTCTACAGGTGGACAGACAGCAAGCAGCTCTATCTCTAAGAACCAGTGACCCAAAGGGGAAGAAATAACCCCGGGAACAAAAAGTCCGCACTCCAGAAGGAGGAAGCGACCGAGGCTCTGCTCCAGGAGGTAGAGATAAAGCCCCGAGACGCCAAGAAGCCACCATGACACGTGCCTCTTGCGCCCTCAGTGCTGGTGACCTATCTGCCTGTTTTTATGCTACTGACTGTTGGCCCACGTGAGGCTGGGAAGGGGATGCCTGGGGAGATTAGCAGGGTACCCAAGAGCATATCTCTCAGGAGAGGGGGCTGTAGTGAGTCTGCAGGGGCAGCAGCTAATCAGAGGAGAGCAGGAGCCTGATGGGGCATGGCCCTACAGCTGTGCCACTGCCCCGGCCCCAGAACCCACAGCTTCATCACCAAGGGCACCCATATCTTGAACATCCAGCTAGAGTCCAACTGCCTGGGCTCAAATCCCAGCCTCACCATCTCCTCGCTGTGTGACTGTGGGCAAGTTACTTCCCCTCTCTGTGAGCCTGTCCTGTGGAGTGAAGATAATCAGGTGAGGATGAAATAGACCATAACACAGCCTCTGGGGGGAACCAGGCAGCTGGTGGGGAAGCTGTGGATGGCAGGGCTCACCCAGGGGGTGTCCCAGGCTCTGGACTCAGAGCCAGAAAGCTATTACCCTGTTAAATGGAAGCCACAGACCCTCCTGAGAACACGTGAGACCTTCTCCTTGCAGGAAACTTCACCCTAGGTCAGAAGCTTAAGTGTGCGACTGGCGAATTGGGGTGGGGGGTGGGGGGGTGCGGCAGGCAGGACACAACATGCCTCCACAGTGAAGCAAGCTACACAACGGGTATAAATGCAGCCCCTCACCCAGGCAGCCTGGGTTCAAATCCCAGCACTACCATGTACCAGCTGTGAGCCCTGGGCCAGGACTGCCTCAGTTTACCCCCCTGGAAAATGGAGAGAACAACGGTGTTCACTTTGGAGGGCCCTTGTGAAGATGAAAGCGTTAGTACAGGTAAAGAGGATTAAAGTCTCAGCTGTAAAATAAAGGCCGGAGCATCCTCTGAATCCTTGAAACGTATTTAAACCCTGGATTTCCCTAGAGACCTCCCGAGTCCCCAAGATGCCTTCAGCTGTGGTACGTGGAGGAGGGGGGGAGTTTTCAACGATTTTGGCATCTCCCAAAGTGGCTTTCATAGCCTCTAGGCGCACAAGGTGCAGGGGACAATTGGAAGGGACACATCAAATAGGCCTGGCTGCTGGCGCTGCCTCTCAGAACTTCACACACGCACACGAAAGGCGCCGAGAAACCCCGCCGAGAGGAACCCGTCAGATGTTTAAGCTGGTGGTTCCCCAAATTTATTGGACCATGAACGCCCTTTCCTGCCCAATATCAATTTAACATCCTCCTGGAAAAACACTGATGGTCAAGGTCATTTCTAGCTCGTAGCTTCTGCCTCACAGAAAAGACAGGAGGTTTCCTAAAAGTCATCTCTGCCTTCGAAAAGGCCCTTCTGGTTTTTAAGCACGTTCACACCCACCCATGGGACAGCGCCAGCCCCTGCAACGCATTCTCAGCTCTGCGCCCGGGGTCAGAGAGGATGGGAGCAGGAAGGACCCCTCGGGGACCCGGGGAAGACTGGCCCAGCTCCCTGCCACCCCTGCAGCTGCCTCCCATAGACCGGATAGAACACCCAGAACATTGTCAGGACAGAAGGCAGTGCCTTCTAGAGAGAAGAGTCGCCCAAAAGAAGCCTTTGTGGGCAGGGCGGCCCTGCCTCCGGGAAGGGAGTTGTGTGCAGGATCAGCCTGTCTCCTGGCGCCCGCAGAGCAGGCCCCATGGCCACCAGGCCCCACTCGCAGGGCCAGTGCCACTGGCAACTAGTCTCTCTCATCTCCCTCTAATGTTTCAGCAATTCCAACATTGGGCAACAAAAGAATCTCCCAGACGGCCCCGTGAACAGGGGACAAGTGCCAAAGTTTGTGTCCAGGCCCCGCGGAGTTTGGAAAAGGAGATTAACCAGCTAGTAGATGGGAGAGGAAGACATTTATCAAGCACCTACTACATATCATGCATCGTCTCAGAAGCTCTATCGTTATGAGATTTCAATTCTGATAACAACCCCATTTTACAGATGGGGAACCTGAGGCTCAGTGTGGTGCATTAATTAACATGCCCAGGAATGCAGCAGAGCTGGGATTCAAACCCAAGCCTAGTTTTGCCTCCTCAGCCCCAGTGCTGCCCACTCCACTGTGCCTTCTGCGGCAGCCTGGCTGAGATGGAAACAAATGCCCCAAGACCATCCATGCTCTTCGCATCACTAATCCAGGTCCTCAGGGCAGGGGCTATGAAGAAGGGGATTGAAGGGAGGCTAATGTAGTCTGGCCCGTGTTGTAGGAGAAGAAACTAGCATTTGGGTTTGTCTCCATGTCCCGGAGAATCTGCCTGTTTCAGCCTCATAATCTGATCGTCCTTAGGGGAGCTGGGGTGCACAGGTAGATAATGTGCTCTGAGCCGCTGAGCTGAAGGCCAGCCCACCAGCCTGAGGTGACCTTGCGATGTGAAGACCTCCCTGGGAACCCAGCCTGAGCCGGCGCTGGGCCTGGCCGCTCATCTGTGTCGTTCCTGCCTGCGCCTGCCTGTAGCCTCCTGCGTCCTGTTCCACTGACCACCGCCGGGGCGGAGGGTAAGGACTGGGCACATGATCGTTGGGAAAAACCTCTGGAAAGCCCTTTCCCTTTTCTGATTCCAAAGAATTCCTGGCTGGGCAGCATGTCTGTGAGCTGAGCAGGAGGTGAAGGAAGGGCAGGGGACTCCACACCCCCTCTCCTGAGGAGACCCCTCACCTGCTCTGTCTGCACACTGCAGGAAAGGAAGGCCCCCCTGAGCTTCTGGCTCCCTGAATGTCCACCTGGCAGCACCCTTCTCCCTGCCCGGCACAGGAAGAGGCCGTGGGAGAGGCGGGTCTGGCTCATCCTTAAGCCACCTGAGAGGCAGGCTTCCGCTTGGTCCCGGCTGGGCAGCCAGAGGACAGGGAAGACAGTGATTGCCCTTGGCCATGCACCTGGGCAGTGACGGGCATCACTCCCAGGTCTGGCTGACTCCGATTTTGGGGGGGATCCTTCCTCCCAGGAGAGGGGGTTCTGAAGCAAGATTGCCAGACTCATTCAAGTCCTGGCTCCTCGACCTCCTTCCTGGGCCCCCCCCCCCCCCCCCCGCCCTGGGCTGTCGCTCATCTCCTCTGTGCCTTCGTTTTCCCATCTGCACAATGCTGCCCAAGGGTCTCTGAGTCCAAACTGTGTTTGCTGTGTGACCTTGGGTGAGTGACTTAACCTGCCTGGGCCTCAGCTCATGCCAAATGAAAGCAGAAAGCTCTATTCGAATACAGCAAGGGTTGGCAGATGATTAAGAGACCACCGTGAGCCTGCGGCTTTCTGGTGGGTGGCGCTTGGCGGCCCTCGGGGCCGGCTGACCGTTTACTGGTGTTGTGGTCCAGGTCCTGCCATCCAGACTGTGCATCCAGGAAAGATGCACAAGAAACAGGTCTCAGAGGGCAGCTCTGGGGAGGGAAAGTGGGTGGCAGGGGAGTGGGGGTGGGAGAACCTGCCCCTGTATGTTATTTGTACATTCAGAATTTTGTATGATATGCGTGTAATGTTACCATTACTGAAGCTGATTATGTAACTTGTACAAAGGTGCTCTCCGGCCCTGACACATGGCCTCATGCTGGCCAGAGACCCCATCTCTTGGGTCGCCCTGCTCCCAGCTTGGCCCACGTTTCTTTTTTTTTCCTTTTTTTTTTTTAAAAAAAAAAATATTTTATTGATTTTCTTACAGAGAGGAAGAGAGAGGGTTAGAGTTAGAAACATCGATGAGAGAGAATTATTGGTCAGCTGCCTCTTGCATACCTGCTACTGGGGATGTGCCCGCAACCAAGGTACAGGCCCTTGACTGGAATCGAACCTTTGAGTCCGCAGGCCGACGCCTTATATCCACTGAGCCAAACCGGGTTCGACTTGGCCCGTGTTTCTGTAGCTACACCCAGGCCTTGTCCGGGCCCCGCCTTTCAACCACTCCCTGTCTCCCGGTAAGGCCCCACGGTCCATGAGGTCTCTCCTTCCAAGCACAAGCCTGTCACTTACCAGGCTGATGGCTGCTCCTACCATCTCCCCTGTAAACGAGATGATGGTACCTCCCTCACAGAGTAACTATAAGGACCAAGATGAGGTACAAAGTCATGGAAAGTGCTAGATTCTGGCTGAGTCTCCCACCTCCTTCCTGTCCTTTGAAAGGACAAATGAGGTTGAGAGAGAGCTGCCTGCTTCCTGGAGCTCACCTCTCGCCATTGAGCCGCCTCCTACGCTGCCAGTGGACCTCAGACCTCCTCAGCAGGTCCTGCTCCAGCCTGCGTACTTGCTGCTCCCTCCTCCCATCAGCCCCTTCCCCCTCTCCTCGGGGCCAGCACTTCCCATTACTCAGTTTCTCACCGTGCTGCCTGCTCAGGGAAGCCCTCCCAGACCACCTGTCTGAAATGGCCACACATCTTCTCGGTGTCTCTTGCCCGTTTATTTCCTTCATGGTTTGTACCATTACCCAAAATTGTATTTAAAAAAAAAAAAAGCTTTCTTGGGAGAGTAATTTTAGATACACAGAAAAGCTGCAAAGACCGTACACAGGGTTTCTGTATACGCTTCACTCTCCCAGTTTTCCTAGTTCCAGACCTAACCGCCACACTTTTGTCAAAACTAAGAAATTAACGCTAATGAATTACCGAGAACTAAACTGCACGTGTTCTTCATATGAAATTGCATTTCCCCCCCTTTATTTATTTACGTGTTTTCAGCTGTTCCCCCCACTGGAAGGAAAGCTCCGAAGAGCAGGAGGTTACCTCTCTTTCTCATCACCAGCTCCCTCCTACCTGGCAGTAAATATTGTTGGGTAAAAGGAGAGGAAATGATGGCAAAACGGCCCGTGGTTACCGAGGACGCTCAGGCGCTGTTCTGAGTGCATTAAACGCTGTAAATCATGTACTCATGTGGTAGCTACCGATTGTGGGGAAACGGGGGCACGACGCAGCTTGGTAGCTGGCCAAGGCCAGACGGATGGTCGGTTCCAGAGTGGATGAGCTCTAGCCCTTCCCTCAGGCACCAGAACAAATGCCGGTCCTTCCACAGACTTCATCCCTGTCAGAGCAGGAGGCCTGCACGCTGCTCCGCTGGGACCCCGAGGCCCCGGGCAGCTGATTTACCTGGAGCCACAGGATGGAACTGAGCACGGGGCCGGGGTGCAACCTGAGCTTCCTGCCTCCAGCTGGCTGCCACAGCCATGGCTGCCAGGGCTCTGCCCACAAGGGTGGGGACCTCTCCCAGGCCACCAACCCCGCCCTGCTTCCAGGAAACAGAGGGCAGCTGGCTTGGTCACAAACTGGGGCTCGCTCCTGTGTCCCTGACTCCCCAGGGCCCTGCAGGCACACACCCGGGCTGGTGGGCTGAGGCCCCCTTTGCCTGTGGCCTGGGCCTCCCGGATCTAGCTACCGGAGGTGGGGTGGGGGTGGACTCTCTCCATCCCCGAGGACCCAGCCTTCCCAGGGGGCCTGCTGGGCTCTGGGACGGGGGTGGGGAAGAAGAAATGCTCCTTTCTTTCTGGTTGTGGGGTAGAGCAAGATGGAGGATTACGACTGTCTTTTCCCAGCACCCTGGGACCAGCTGGAGAGATGTCCCAGCACCTCCCGAAGGGAAAAGTCGTCTCAAGAAGTCAGATAGGCCTGAGGCCAGCCGCCTCTGTCCAGCCTGGGTTCTGCCCAGCGCCAGCCTGGAGCTGACTGGAGGCCTAATAATGTTTGCTGGATGCTTTGAATACAAGCGTCAATGCCCAGAAGCTCCTTTAGGTTTCCGCCAGGCGTGCCTGCTCCATCCCCCAATCTGGGGAGCAGATAAGTATTGGGGAGGTGGGGGTGACAGGGGACACCATGAGGTGATGGCAGCATCCCTGAGAGAGGCAGGCTGCTCAACCCAGAGCTGGGGGGTAGGGGCGGCTAATTAAGCAGTGACTGTGATGAATCGGGAGAGGCTGCTGCTTGCTAATTAAAGATGCAGGCGTCTTGCCTGGCAAGTAAGGGAGGCGGGAGCAGCACTGGCACCATGTCCAGGGGCCAGGCCAGTGAGGACAGCGCTTGGCGAAAGCCCCCATCATGCTGGCTCTGGGCGTGCCTTCTCCTCAGGCCCACACAGCAGGGCCCCGGGCCCCCTCCCCACTTCCCTATCTCTCCTACCCACCTTGCCAGCGCCTGAGGCCTCAAACTTCCCCCTCCCCACCAACCCAAATTGCTTTCCAGATAAGGGCCCTGTGTGGGGAAGGAGGGGCCTGCTGGTGCCCAGCATCTGGGCTGGAGGGTGGGTTCATTTAGAACCTGGAGGTGCTCTCTCCCACCCCAACTCCCAAGACCCCAAATTGGACAATGAGTCCAACCAAGACGGAGGCCGGCCATGCAAGTGAGGTCCCAAAACGACTTTTACAAGCAGATCTGACTCCTCGGGCTTTAGGCACTACCCAATTTTCCTGATGTTTGTGAGTCCCGCTTGCCCTGGTGTGTGTGTGTGTGTGTGTGAGAGAGAGAGAGAGAACCAGCACTCCCAGCCTCAGCACTCCAGTCTGGGAAGGGGGAGATTGGAATGAATGTTCTCTGACACCTAGAGATCCCTGAACAGTGACAGAAAGACCCCAGAGCTGCCCGTTCCTGCCCGGCATCAGCTCAGAGGGCTCAGTGGCTAAAAGCATGGGCTCCAGGGACCAGACATCTGGGTACAAGTCCCAGTCCCACCCTTTTCCAGCTGTGTGACCTCAGCATCATAGCTAATTGCTCTGTGCCTCGGTTTCCCCATCTGCAAAGGTGGGGCAATAATTCTGCCTACTCGGAGGGTCCCTGAGGGGATCAAAAGAGATAATCCAGGTCAGGTACTAGGCACAGTGTCTTGTCCACAGGACAAGCCAGGAAATGCCAGTCATTGTAATTTGACAACTTGGGGTATGTAAGCAGGCATGGCCACCCCCCCCCCCTCCATGTGACATCCCTGGCCTGACACAGGGAGAGCATGTCACCTTTCCTACCAGGGCTCTAGCATCCTCCCTGACGCCGGCAACCTTGGGGGGGGGGGGGAGTTCAATAGCAAAGAAGGAAACAAAGTGGATGCTCCGAGAGGTTACGAGACTGGCCCAAAGCCACACAGCTAAGCAAGGGACAAAGGCAGCCGGGAGGCCCCTGAGAGGGAGCAGAGGATGGGATTAGCGGTGTTCCACGATGACATTTGTTGACCTTCAACTGCACTCCACGTCCTGAACCAGCCACCCTTGAAGGCACTGAGGAGGCTGGGAAACCCAGTCTGGGAGGAGAGAGAAAACACCTACACAAGGAATGAGGATGCAAGCAAAGTCAGCAGGCATCTGGAGGCCTCCGGGAAGGCAATCCTCTGAGCTGAGCAGGGGCTGAGAAATGCTACTTTGTCTTGGAGCTCGATTTGCAAAACAAAGGTTCTGCTTGTATTTGGAGGGTAAATCAGTCCTGGGGAGCCTGCAGGGGGTGATAGAGCCCTTCACAAAGGGGGTGGAGCCTCTGCTCCGGAAGCGCAAGTGGCCCCTGTTGTCCATGGTGCCCGCTTCTGTGAGTCTGGGGTCTGTCACTCGAGGTCCCCAGGGATCCGGAGGCTGTGGTTTCAGAGACTCCCCGTCCAGGACCCCAGCAATGACCCATCCCCATCTGAAATGAGCTGTGATGTGCCCTTTCCAGGACACCAGGCCCACCAGGGTGGGGGCTTCTGACAGCCGGACACTGCAGTGGAGAAAGAATGCAGTGCTTGTAAGAGGCCCAGAGACAGTGAAAGCCTCTGAGACTGGGAAACTCCAGGCTGTTGGCCCTGACGCTGGGAGGCCTGGCCTCAGGCAGCCAACCCAAAGCAGGCAGGGGTGAGTGCAAGGTCGTTGGCACCGGGGGCGATGCCTCCCACTTCCCTTCTTAGTGATCAGGGCTCAGCCAGAGGGCCGGGCAGGTCTAGCCACAAGGAAGCCCATTCAAGCAAAACTAGTGGCTCCTGGAAAACACGCCCTGCCTTTCAGCCTCCCAGGGCCCCTGCGCGGAGCTGGCCAAATGCTAGTCTGCGGCGCCCTCTGGTGTCCACTGTGGGCAGTGGTAGAAGCAGCTGTGGGTTTAAAGGTGGGTGGTCAGTACTAGAGGACTTCCAACTGTGCCACCCCTCTCAGGGCACAGTTGGGAAAACGGAGACCCAAGATCATAGAGAAACTCAGTGGCTGAGCCCAGAACAGAACCCAGACCTCTCCCCACACCAAAGGCTGGCCTGGGTGGATTTCAACATCCCCACCAGGGGCGGGAAAACTGGGTCTCCAGAGGCTCACCCCAGTGACTATGGACAGCTGTGTGATGAGGCAGGCAGCACTTTCCCTCCCTGGCCCGGGATTTCTCACCTCTAAACCCTGGGGCTACTGTATTGCAAGAGGTGAGGGGACTGGGGTGGGGTCCTCCCCACATGCAGCTAGTGGTGAGGCTGTAACCAGCCAATCTTTCAGGAAACACAAAAACAAGCCTTCCTACAGTAGTACCATGTTTAATGATGAAACACTGGGTGCTTTCCCTCTGAAATCAGGAACAAGACAAGGATATCTGCTCTTCACCACTTCTATTCAACACAGCACTGTTGGTTCCAGCCAGGGCACTCAGGCAAGACAAAAGGCATCTATATTGCAAAGGAAGAAGAAATCCCCAAGAATCTAGAATCTACCGTGTGTGAGTGTGTGTACAGTGTGTGTGTGTGTATATACACTGAGTGGCCAGGTTATTATGATCTCTGAATGCATAATAATCTGACCACTCAGTGTGTGTGTGTGTGTGAATTCATGCAGGAGTGGGGTCCAGCCAGCCTGGCCAGGGGGAGGGGACATGGGCGGTTGGACGGCCTGCCTGCTGGTCGAACTCCTGGTCGAGGGGACAATTTGCATATTAGCCTTTTATTATATAGGATATACACTGAGTGGCCAGATTATTATGCATTCAGAGATTATAATCTGGCCACTCAGTGTATATTAGTGTTTATATATAATATATATTAGCTTTTATTATATATATATTAGTATATTATATATATATTAGTGTTTATATATACTAATAAATGAGTTCATCAAGGTTGCAGATACAAGATGAATAGACCAAACTCAAGTGTATGTCTATCTACTTGCAATAAACATTTCAAAATGTAATTAATAAAGTAATTCCATTTACACTAGCATCAAAAAGAATACTTAGGGATAACTTTAACAAAGAACTACACAACTTATGCTCTGAAAACTACAAAATATTGTTGAAAGAAATTAAAGAAAACCTAAATAAATGGGAAAACATTCCATGGTCATGGGTGCAAAGACCTTAATATTGTTAAGATGACAAGACTCCCCAAATTGATCTTCAGATTCAGCACAAGCCCCATCAAAATTCCAACTTCCTTCTTTGCAGAAATTGACAAGCTGATCATAAAATCCATATGGAAATTCAGTGACTCACAACAGCCAAAACAATGTTGAAAAAAGAACAATGTTAGAAGATCCACATTTCTGATTTCAAAAAATTTTTACAAAGCTACAGTAATCAGAACAGTGCAGTACTGACATAAGGGGAGACCTATAAACCAATGGAATAAAATTGAGAGTCCAGAAATAAACCATTAGAGATTTACAGTCAACACTTTTCAAAAAGGGTGCCAAGACAAGTCAATGGGGAAAGGATAGTCTTTTCAACAAAAGATGCAGGAACAATTGGTCATGCAAAAGAAGGAAGCTCAACTTACACCATACACAGAATTAACTCAAAATGGATGACAGACCTAAATATAACAGTTAAAACTATAAAGTTCTTAGAAGAAGTGACCTAAGAGTCATCATTGAATTCATTTTTTAAATATCACACCAAAAGCACAGCAACGAAAGAAAAATGATAGATAAATTAGACATCATCAAAATAAAAAAAAAACTTTTATGCTTCTTAAGAGTGTCATTAAGAAAAAGATAACCCACTCAGCCCATGTGATCAGTGGTTAAGCTTCAACCCATGCACCAAGAGGTCAAGATCTGACTCCTGATCAGGGCATATCCCAGATTGCAGATTCAATTGGGGGAGGGAGGAGTGTGAAGGAGGCAGCCAATCAATGACTCTCTTTCAATATTGATGTTTCTATTCCTTTCTCCCTCTCCCTTTCTCTCTCTGAAATCAATAAATACATTTTTACAAATTAGAAAAAAAAATAACCCAGAGAATGAGAGAAAATAATTGCAAATCATATATCTGTTAAGAAATTTTAACCAGAATACATAAAGAATTCTCACAACTTAATAATAAAAGACAACCCAATTTAAAAATGAGCAAATGATATGAATAGACATATACATATAAAAGATATACGGGCTGAGACCGGTTTGGCTCAATGGATAGAGCGTCGGCTTGGGGACTGAAGGGTCCCGGGTTCGATTCCGGTCAAGGGCATGTACCTTGGTTGCGGGCATATCCCCAGTAGGGGGTGTGCAAGAGGCAGCTGATCGATGACTCTCTCTCATCGATGTTTCTAACTCTCCATCTCTCTCCCTTCCTCTCTGTACAAAATCAATAAAATATATTTTTTAAAAATAATAAAAATAAAAATAAAAATAAAATAATAAAATAAAAGATATACGGTAGATAGGTAGATAGATATACAAATGGCCAATAGGTGCATGAAAAGATGTGAAAATCATTAGTCATTGGGGAAATGCAAGTCAAAACCACAACATACTACTTTGCACCCACTAGCATAGCATAAGAGACAGATAATAACAAGTGTTGGCAAGAATGCAGAGAAATCATAAACCTCCCATACTACTGGTAGGAATGTAAAATGTTGCAGTCACCTTGGATAACAGTCTGGAAGTTCCTCAAAAAGTTAACCAGAATTACATATGACCATCAATTCCACACTTAGGAGGCATATATTAAAGAGAAAAGAAAACATATATTCACATAAAAATTTACATGAATGTTCACAGAAGTATTATTCACTAGAGGCCGAGTGCACAAATTCGTGCACAGGTGGGGTCCCTCAGGGTGACCTGCAGAGATTGGTCCCCAGCTTGCACTCCCAGCCTCATAACCCTGCAGTCCCACCTGACACCCCGCTTTGTGACCTGGTGCCACCCCCTCACCTGCTCAACCGTCCTGCCTGCAGGACCATCAATCAGGCCTGGGAACTGGGCAGTGGCCTCGTCCCCTGCTGCCACTTTCTGAGGGTGATCAGCAGGGTGATCAGGCCCCCAGCTCGCACCTGCTTTGGCCTGGTGCCACCCCACTCACCTGCTCCATCATCCCGCTGTGGTCCTACTCTCGTCAGGGTCCATTGGGGCCAGCAGCACCTCCACTGCTGCCCTCTCCCAGCGCCACATCGCCAACGCCCCCTAGTGGTCAGCGCACATCATAGTGAGTGGTCAAATTCTGTCTCTTGGTTGAACTCCCAGTCGAACAACTGTCTAAGGGGACAATTTGCATATTAGGCTTTTATTATATAGGATAATAGCCAAAAAGTAGAAACAACCCAAATGTCCATCAACTGATGAGTGAATAAATAAAATGTGGTCTAACTGTACAATGGAATATCATTCAGTAACAACAAGAAATTAACTACCAAAATACTATGACATGGATAATCCTTTCATGCTAAATGAAAGAAGTCAGTCACAAAAGACCACACATTGTATGATTTCATTTATATGAAACTAGTGGTCTGGTGCATGAAATTCATGTACATTAAAAGAGAATTATGCCGAGGCTGGTTTGGCTCAATGGATAGAGTGTCGGCTTGGGGACTGAAGGGTCCTGGGTTCGATTCCAGTCAAGGGCATGTACCTTGGTTGGGGGCATATCCCCGGTGGGGGGTGTGCAGGAGGCAGCTGATCGATGACTCTCTCTCATCGATGTTTCTAACTCTCTCTCTCCCTTCCTCTCTGTACAAAATCAATAAAATATATTTTAAATAAATAAATAAATAAATAAGAGAATTAAGTAGAGGAAATATTTTAATATTGCTATTTGCCCTTTATAATAGAAGTGTCAGAGATGAAAGAAAATTAGTAAAATGTATATGAGAACCTTCCTCCTGTCAGAGTCTGCAGTGCACTGCGGGACCCAGAATCAAGTCCCCATCACCCTCATGCACCTCGAAATCTTGCAAGACCCAGACTCAGCTGGGCCCACCCCCATTGGGTGAGATCCAGACCTGGCCAGCCCCACCCCCATCAAGTCCTGCCTGGCTGGGGACCCAGCCTCAGTTTCCCCATCAAGCCCTGCTGTGTGGGGGGTCTGAAGGGCGTGTCCTCAGGTCCCCTGACCCGAGATGGGGGGCATGGCCTGAGGTGCCCCATCAAGCCCCACTGAGTGGGGGTGCAGTCTCAGCTTCCGCGGCCTGGCTTGGCACCACACAGCCTCAAGTCCCTGCTGATCACTCATCATGGCTCCTTATGGAAACCCCGCCTCCACTGTGGTCATCGTGTGTTACAGGAACCCAGCCTCCTCTGTGTGTACTTGTGTGTTATGGCACGAGGTCAATTTGCATATTACCTCTTTATTATACAGGATACCCAATATAAGCAAATGTATAGAGACTGAAAACAACATGTTTTGTCCTAACAGTGGTTGCCTAAGGCTGGGGTTGGGAGAAATGGGTAAGGGGTTCTTTATAGAATGACAAAAATGTTCTAAAATTGATTGTTGCGTATCTCTAAATATAGAAAAAAACTTACCAATTGTGTGCTTTAAATGGGCGAATTGTATGGCATGTGAATCATAAGTGTGAGAATAACCCAACTGCCCATCAACGAGCCAAGTCAGTTATGTGCAACCTTGGGATGGAACAGTGGGGTCATTAGAAAAAATTACAAATGAGAGTCACATTTACTCATATGGACAAGGTCTAAGACATACTGTCAAATTTTATTTATTTATTTTTAAAAATATATTTTATTGATTTTTTACAGAGAAGAAGGGAGAGGGATAGAAAGTTAGAAACATCGATGAGAGAGGGACATCGATCAGCTGCCTCCTGTACACCCCCCACTGGGGATGTGCCCGCAACCAAGGTACATGCCCTTGACTGGAATCGAATCCAGGACTCTTCAGTTTGCAGGCTGATGCTCTATCCACTGAGCCAAACCAGTCTTGGCCATACTGTCAAATTTTAAAGAATGTTAACAAAACAAACCCGCAGAGCCCTGGCCAGTGACTCAATGATTAGAGCATCAGCCCACGCACTGAAGGTTCTCAGGTTCGATTCCTGGTCAAGGGCACATATCTGGATTGCAGTTTCAAATGGGTGTGAGGCAACCAACTGATGTATCTCTCCCACATCACACGGATGTTTTCTCTCTCCCTCCACCACCCTTCCTTTTACTCTCTTTAAAAATCAATGGAAAAAATATCTTCAGGTAAGGATTAACAAAAATAAGTACATAAATAAACCTGTAGATTAAAAAGGACTTAAAAGATGTTTTAGCCCTGGCAGAGTAGCTCAGTTAGAGCGCTGCCCCCATATGCCGAGATGGTGGGTACAAGAATCAACCAATGAATGTATCAATAAGTGGAACAACAGCCGGGACCCGTTTGGCTCAATGGATAGAGCGTCGGCTTGGGGACTGAAAGGTCCCGGGTTCGATTCCGGTCAAGGGCATGTACCTTGGTTGCGGGCATATCCCCAGTGGGGAGTGTGCAGGAGGCAGCTAATCGATGACTCTCTCTCATCGATGTTTCTAACTCTCTATCTCTCTCCCTTCCTCTCTGTATAAAATCAATAAAATATATCAAAAAAGCAAACAACAACAAAAAATAAGTGGAACAACAAATCAATGTTCCTCTCTCTCTCCCTTGCTCTTGTACTCTAAAATTCAACTTAATTTTTTAAAAAGATTTCTTAAGACAAAATTATAGCATCTAGGGATGCACACCTGGTTGATAAGCAAGGAGGTGATTATCTTTAAAGTCAGGATAATGGCAGTAACATTTTGGGAAGAGGCATGGGAATGGGGCCCGCTGAGGGCTTCTGGGTGGCTGCCAGAGTTCTTCACTGGGGCAGTGGTTACAAGAGTGTTTTTCTTATAATAACTTATCAACCGAATTCTTGTGGTTTTTTGTATGTCATATTTTATAATAAAAAAGTTAAAAATAAAGTATATTCATTATAATTTTTAAAAACTAAGTATTATGATTCCTTTTTTTTTTTTAATTCTCACCTAAGGATAAGGATATGTTTTGGAGATAGAGATAGAGATAAAGAGACAGAGAGGGGGAAAGAGAGGGAGAGAGAGAGGGGGAGAGAGAGAGAGAAAGAGAGAGAGAGAGAATATGAATCATTGATGGGTCACCTCCCCTACACACCCCAACCAGAGATGAAACCCTAAACCTAGGTATGTGCCCTGAGAATTGAAGCCGCAAGCTTTTGGTGTATGGGGACGATGCTCCAATCAATTGAGCCACATAAGTCAGGGCAGATTCCATTCTTGTGTGAATGTCCAGTTCATCCAAAGGTTAAATAGAATCACATATCTATGTGTATAGACACAGAAACACCTGAAAGTCTGGGATTTGGGGTGCTTTTAATGTATATTTTTCTGAATGTCCACATTATATTTCTACAATGAACAAGAAGTACTTTTATAGCTAGAAAAAAGATAAAGCTATTTGCTGTGTTTAGAGGGTTCTTCTGGAGGTCTGACATTGTGTGAGCCACTGCAGATGGTACAGGAGAAGACCAAAGTTCACTGCTGCTCAGCCCTCCAGGGCCTGGCTAAGACCCCCAAAGCCTAGTCCCCACCTTGGCTTCCAGGAGATTCTGCCCCCTGCAGGTTGTTGGTGGCAGCTGCTCAGAGCGGTCCCACCCACCACATGCTGGAAATGCAGTTCTGGCCTGTGAGCTTGATGGAGATCACTCTGCTCCCATCTGTACAGGTTTCTGTCGTGAGCAAGGAGAAGACTTCTTAGGTAGAGAGTGAGTAGAGGTGGGAGTGAGTTCTCATCCTGGCCGGCTTTGCTACATCCAGCAAAAAAAACATAATAATAGCTGAATGAGCGATTTCTACAATCTGGGCACCCTTGCTAGGTGGGTTATGTGGTTTGATCTCTCTCTCTTTTTAAAATACATTTTATTGATTTTACAGAGAGGAAGGGAGAGGGATAGAGAGTTAGAAACATCGATGAGAGAGAAACATCAATCAGCTGCCTCCTGCACACGCCCCACTGGGGATGTGTCTGCACCAAGGTACATGCCCTTGACCAGAACCGAACCCGGGACCCTTCAGTCCATAGGCTGATGCTCTATCCACTGAGCCAAACCGGTCAGGGCTTGTTTGATCTCTTGAGTCCTTCCAACGACCTGAGCGATGGGTGGGATCATCATCTGCATATTACAGATGGGCAAACTGAGGGCCTGAAAGCAGGGGTGCCTGGAGCAGTCACTGTCTCAGAGGCTGGACTTGGCCGCACCCTTCCTGTGGCCTCAGTGGGTCCTCCCAGGCACGCGAAAGGGTGGCTGCCCACATTTTGCAGGTGAGAACTGAGGCCGAGAGAGGAACATCACCGTCCACATCCCGCAGCAACCCTGTGTCAGGGCCAGGCAGCCTCTCCCCGCCCCCCCATCCCCCCAATCCCGAGCCACCAGCAGATCCCCCACCCTGTGGTCTGGCTCCTAGAAATGTTAATAGAGTTACTGTATTATAGCCACAGGAGCATGCCTGACAGTGGCCGAAGTGCTTTCATATACGCCATCTCATGTGCTCCTCTCATCATGCCCGTAAATCTTCAGTCTGACTGTATTTCCTCCATTTTAAAGTCTGGAGGCCCAGAGAATTGAGTGACAGGTTAAGAGGGCCTGGGGCCTCCATTCTGCAGCTGCTGTCCCTGCCCTGTGCGGGGGCAGCCTGGTGTGAACGCTCCAGGAGGCTCCCGCTGCAGAGGAGCCGGGCCAGCGGCTCTCAGAGGAGCCACGCCCCCAGCTACTGTGTGTGCCTTCCCCGCAGGAGAAAGAACACCGAATGACAGAGCCAAGGGCAAGGTGCCAGGGACAGCTGCCAGGGCCTCGGGGGAACCATAACCCTCCACTGCCTCCTCTCCCAGCCCGCGAGCGTCCGTGCCCCTCCATCAGTCCATCCGCAATCGGTCACCCAGATCGTCAGAGAGCTCACACCAGGGACAGAAGCCCAACCACTGCCAACAAGTGGGGCTGCTTCTGCACAAGTGCCACTACTTGCCAGACACAGACTGTGCCCAGCAATCCGGCAGCAAAGCTCACAAAAATCCTTTCAATGAGTCATATCAGCCCCATTTTACCAAAGAGGCAATGGAGGTTCAGAGAGGTCGAGTGACTTTTCCAAAGTCACACAGACAAGAAGCCTCAGAGGTTCCTGGTGGCCAGTTTCAACCAAGGAGGGACAGGGGAAAGGACAATCCAAAACCCTTTGAGGAGAGGAGGTGGGGGAGGGAGGGCCTGCATCGTGCGTTCTCTCTCGAAGACATGACTTGCTCTTCGATCTATCTGTTCTCTGTTCGTTTACACATTCCTGGACTCTTTCTACATGTTGTCTCCTTTCTTGGCATTGAGGACTCAGGTAAATCAGGGTCACCCCTGCTTTCTCAGAGCTCACCGCAAGGAGAATGGAAAGGGAAAGGGAGGCAGGCAGAGGCCACTACTTGCCTGGGTCTGCTAGTATTTACTGAGGGTCTGCTGAGGGCCAGCCCCAGGGCTGGGCACTGAGGGTGCCGAGGAAATGAGAAACACAAAGCTCCTGCCCTCCTGAGGCTTCTGTTCCAGCTGTGTTCAGCCCTGAGCCTCCAGAAACCCTGCTTGCATGACCTTGAGCCCTGAATACAGTGGGGAACTTCTCTGGAAGGGTCGGGGGACACAGCAGACCTAGGGGTCCTCCGTGAGTCACACTCAGGCCTGGTCCCAAGCTACGGAGCAGGGATCCAGAAGGAGGGGGACCTGATTGGTGCCTTCCTTGGGGACTAAACCAGGGCCCTGGGGAGAACAGAGTTATTCAAAGGGGTTTGGAGCCTGAGCAACAGAAGGCCAACAAGGACCAGCCACTCAGGGTGCAGCCACAGACCCAAGGGGCTGGGGACACATGAGAGAATCTCAGAGCCGGGCGGGGCTCCATGGCTCTTACACCAGGCGCCACCATGCCTCTGTTCTCTTGCTCCTCACGACAGAAGACTGGCTCAGCGGCAGATTATGGCATCCGAGTCCAGCCACGGCCTAGGAATGACGAAGCGGAGCAGTGACAGGACTTGCCCGAGACCACACTGTGGAGTCGTGGCACCGGCAAAATGTGAACTGGGGGCTGCCCAGCCCTTTCCCCCGCTCACACCGCAGGGTGCCCCCCGGGAGGACCGAACGGTGGTGATGCTGGACAGCACTCCATCCAGGCACATGCTAACCTTACACCTCCCCAGTGAGGGTGGGTTTTATATTTTGTTTTTTCCAAATGTTTTTGCACTCAGATATTAAACTGAGGGGTCCCTCTCAGTGTGAATGGCAGGGACAGGGCACCCCAGAACTGCCCCTTCTTTGCAGCCAAAAGGCTGAACTTATATTAAGTGAAAATTTTTAAACTGCCAAATTCCCTTGGTTAAAAAAAAAAAAAAAAAGAAAGAGAGAGAGAGAGAGAGAGAGAGAGAGAGAGAGAGAGAGAGTCAAAATAAGAGAATGAGCCCAGCCGGGGCAGCTCAGTGGTTGAGGTTACTGGCATGCAGGGAGTGTGCAGGAGGCAGCCAATCAATGATTCTCTCCCATCATTGATGTTCCTATCTCTCTCTCTCTATTTCTTCCCCTCTCGCTAAAATCAATAAAAACATTTTTTAAATAAGAGAATAAGAAAAAATGGCTAAATAAATTATTACTAGATAAATTATTACTAGAAGAGAATAAGAAAAAATGGCTAAATAAATTATTACTAGATAAGAAAAAATGGCTAAATAAATTATTACTAGAAATTATTATCTAATGCTGTGAGAAAATGTTCACAATATAATATAATGTGGGGGAGAAAAAGCCAGTTATAGAGTATGAATTCAATTAAAATACACACACACACACACACACACACACACATAGATAGATATAGCTATATACATATAGATATAGATATGTAGATATAGATATATATATATAGAGAGAGAGATATGATCCTTATAGAAAAATAGACAAAATAGCAACCACAGTTATCTCTGGGCAGTGGGATGACAGATGATTTTAATTCTTTCCTTTCTACATTTCTGTAGTTTCCAAATTTTACAGTGAGTATGGACGCTTTTATAACTGGACATAAACCAAAAAAAAGAGTAGGGGGCTGCCCTTGCTTGAGCTCATCCCCCAACCTCCCGCCACGCCCACCCTCCACGCTGAGCTGGGAGGGCGGTGGGCCCAGGGGCGGGTGCAGGCCCAGCCAGAGCTGCAGGTCCCCTGCTGAGAGCACTTCCCAGCCACCTCTGCCCATGGAGGAGCCAGCAGGGGGCACTGCCCTCTCGGACCAGGCTCTTCTCAGGCCCTCTGGAAGAGTCCACTGCAGCCTGTAAGTGTCTGCTGAAGGCTGAGATCAGAACATTCCGTATCAGCTGTATGAGAAAAGCCATCTTCTGTGATCCCAGCGTGCAGAGGAGGCCGGGAGGAGAGCTGGGCCCTGTCACCCTCTCCCCTGGGCCTCGGGCAGGCCCTCAGCTTCCTGACGCGGGACAGAAGCACCAGGTCCATCTGGTCTCCCTGGCCCTCCAGCCCCAACGTCCTGGCTTTCTTCTAACCTGAGAGGGGAAGGCCCAGGGGTGCTGCCTGCGTCTTAGAAAAGCTGTCTGACTTGTATACATGCATATAAGTACAACCAATGGACACAAAACTCTGGGGAGGGAGGGTATGTATGGGAGGGGGGGGGAGTTAAAATATGTACACAGATAATAATTTAATAAAAAATAAATTTAAAAAAAAAAAGAAAAAAAAAAGAAAAGCTGTCTGGGTCCATTTAAGATCAGTGTTTGGAAAAGGACAGAGCCAGTGTTTGCCTCCCGAGGTGTTATACTCAGGGAAGGATCCAGCCCTGCCTCTGGCTGGCGCCTCCTCCTGCCCCATCCTGTCCTCACTCTCAGGGTCTCTCCACAGCAGAAAAGAGCTCCCTGATCTTCAGAGGCAGCCATCATGGTAGGCGAGTTCCAAGAACGGTGCCCTCCCCTCCTTCCAGGGAGGATCCTGCATGCCACCTCCTGGTCCTGGCAGGTTCTGCTCCCCTCCTGGACTGGCTCCGTAATCAACTCCCCTGCTGGCTCAAGCGAAGCTTACAGTCAACTAAAACCCACAGGCCTTTTCCACAGAAATGGCGGTATCTCTTCCTCCTCCTCCAGATCCCGCCAGAGTTGGGATCCTCAGGGTGAAAACGGAATGAGGCGGTGGCTTGGTCCTCCGTAGCAGGGACCCTTTGCTCAGGAACGAAGGCTGTGCATTCCTTCCATCTCCACTGTGGCCAGAGGTGGCTGACGGAGGGGAGGTGCTTGCTGTTCACGAAGACACTGGGGGTGACCTGAGCACCTATGTGTCCCATGCTCTGCCTCATGCTGTGCCCTTGGTACTGGACACAGCCCTCCCTCTGGAACTCACCGGCCCTCGGCAGGGAGCCGATCCTCATTTAGAGTGGAGCTGAATGACCTACTAAGGTCACCCTGTGGTGAGCAGCGGGGCTGGGATGGAATCTGGGGCGCCTCAACAAAGTCTAGTTCACCTTGGCTGTACTGGGGCGCAAGACACAACAAAGCCCAAAGCAACCTCTCTCACAGCCCATGTGTTCGCTTACAGCCTTTGGTCACTGTTCCTGCTTCAGCTAAAACCTAGCCAGCAGCGGCAGAAGAGCCCTCTGGCTGAAAACCCCTTCCCAGGGACGCGGGCTGAGAAATTCGGGCCAGTTACCTTCCTTCCTTCCTCTGGGCCTCTGACTGTCGACCTAGAGCCAGGTGCTGAGCCAAGAGCAGTTACTGCTGGGAGGGGTGAAGGTGGGGGTAACTGGGGAAAAGAGACAATAAACATGCAAAGGGAAGGTAAAATTTTCCCTGCAGGTGGTATGGAGAAGCCTCTGGGGAGGGGAGGCCACCGAAAGGGGAGGGTGAGAAGAGCTGTGGGAAGAGGAATGCAAAGCCCTGCCTGAGGCTGGAAGAGCCAGGTGGTCCAGAACTGAAGGGAAGCCAGTGCACCTGGCACAGAGCTGGTCAATGGGAATAGAGTGCAAGCCACACATGGGATTTACAATTTTCTAGTAGCCATAATAAAGACGTAAAAAGAGCCAAGACCGGTTTGGCTCAATGGATAGAGCATCGGCTTGGGGACTGAGTCCCGGGTTTGATTACTGTCAAGGGCATGTACCTTGGCTACGGGCATATCCCCAGTAGGGGGTGTGCAAGGGGTAGCTGGTCAATGACTCTCTCTCATCGATGTTTTTAACTCTCTATCTCTCTCCCTACCTCTCTGTACAAAATCAATAAAATATATTTATTATTTAAAATATAAAAAAGAAGTAAAAAGATACAGTGAAATTAATTTTAATAATGTATTTTATTTAACCAATATATCTAAAACATTATATTTCAACATACAATCAATATAAAAATTGTCAAGGTATTTTACTTCCTCTTGTTCTGATACTATGGCCTTGACATCTGGTGTGTACTTTATATGGACAAGCACATCTCACTTCGGACTGGCCTCATTTCAAGTGCTCAGCAGCCCCAGACAGCTGGTGGCCACTGGTTGGGACTGCACAGCCTAGGAGGCATGAGATGAGCTCAGAGAGGTGAGCTGGGGTCACCTTGGGTTTTATGCCAAGAAGCCTTAACCAGAGGAGTAATGTGCTTTGATTACTGATTTCAGAGAGGAAGGCAGAGGGGGAGATAGAAACATCAATGATGATAGAGAATCATCGGTTGGTTTCCTCCTCCATACTCCTCAGTGGGGGTTGAGCCCACAACCCAGGCATAGGCCCTGACTGTAAGAATTGAACCGGGCTGAGACTGGTTTGGCTCAGTGGATAGAGTGTCGGTCTGAGGACTGAAGGGTCCCAGGTTCGATTCCGATCAGGGGCATATACATTGGTTGCGGGCACATCCCCGGTAGGAGGTGTGCAGAAGGCAGCTTGTCGATGTTTCTCTCTCATCGATGTTTCTAGCTCTCTGTCCCTCTCCCTTCCTCTCTATAAAGAATCAATAAAATATATTTTTTTTAAAAAAAGAAAGAATTGAACTTGCAACGTGGGGCTATCAGGACAATGCTCTAACCCAGTGGTCGGCAAATTCATTAGTCATCAGAGCCAAATATCAACAGTACAGCGATTGAAATTGGTTCCTGGGTCGATTCTGAGCCACACCTGCCTGGGCTCTATGGTTTGTGTTTTGTTTTTATTTAAACTCCTTATATTTAAAGAATTACATGTGTCTCCTTTTTCCCCCCTTGACCTCTTCCCAGCCATTCCCACTCCCCACATATGCCCTCACCCCCCTAGTGTCTGTGTCAATGGTTATGCTTATATGCATGCATACAAGTCCTTTGGTTGATCTCTTACATTCCCCCTCCCCTGCCTTCCCTCTGAGGTTGGACAGTCTGGTCAATGCTTCTCTGTCTCTGGATCTATTTTTGTTCATCAGTTTATGTTGTTCATTATATTCCGCAAATTAGTGAGATCATGTGATATTTATCTTTCTCCGACTGGCTTATTTTGCTTAGCACAATGTTCTCCATGTCCATCCATGCTGTTTCGACTGGTAAGAGTTCCTTCTTTTTTACAGCAGCATAGTATTCCATTGTGTAGATGTATATAGTTTTTTAATCCACTCATCTGCTGATAGGCACTTAGGCTGTTTCCAAATCTTAGCTATGGTAAATTATGCCACTATGAACATAGGGATTAATATATCCTTTCTAATTGGTGTTTCTAGTTTCTTGGGATATATTCCTAGAAGTGGGATTACTGGGTCAAATAAGAGTTCCATTTTTAATATTTTGAGGAAACTCTATACTGTTTTCCTCAATGGCTGCACCAGTCTGCATTCCCACCAGCAGTGCACAAGGGTTCCTTTTTCTCTGCATCCTCAACAGGACTTATCATTTGTTGATTTGTTGATTTGCCATTCTGACAGGTGTGAGATGGTACTTCATTGTCATTTTGATTTGCATCTCTCGGATGAGTAGTGTCTTTGAGCATGTTTTCATATGCCTCTTGGCCTTCTGTATGTCCTCTTTCAAAAAGTGTCTATTTACGTCCTTTGCCCAGTTTTTTATTGGATTGTTTATCTTCCTTTTATTAAGTTGAATGAGTTCCCTGTAAATTTTAGAGATTAAACCTCTAACAAAAATAACATTGGCAAATATGTTCTCCCATGCAGTGGCTCTCTTGTTATTTTGTTGATGGTTTTCTATGTTGTTGTTGTTGTTGTTTTTTTAATATATATATTTTATTGATTTTGTACAGAGAGGAAGGGAGAGAGATAGAGAGTTAGAAACATCGATGAAAGAGAGTCATCGATCAGCTGCCTCTTGCACACCCCCTATTGGGGATATGCCCGCAACCAAGGTACATGCCCTTGACCATAATCGAACCCAGGACCTTTCAGTTCCCAAGCCGACGCTCTATCCATTGAGCCAAACCGGTTTCGGCTGTTGTTGTTTTTTTAATTAAAATTTTTATTTGTGGAAGAGAGACAGAAAGAGAGAGAGAGAGAGAGAGAGAGAGAGAGAGAGAGAGAGAGAGAGAGACCTGGAGATCAAACCTGCAACGTGGGGATATCAGGACAATGCTCTAACCCAGTGGTCAGCAAATTCATTAGTCAACAGAGCCAAATATCAACAGTACAGCGATTGAACTTTCTTTTGAGAGCCTAATTTTTTAAACTTAAACTTTTTCTAACACCACTTCTTCAAAATAGGCTCGCCCAGGCCATAGTATTTTGTGGAAGAGCCACACTCAAGGGGCCAAAGAGCTGCATGTGGCTTGCGAGTCGCAGTTTGCCGACCACGGCTCTAACCAACTGAGCCACTAGGCCAGAGCTGTGATTGCTCTCTTTAGAGCTTGACTCCAGCACCACTTGGAATGCTTCAGAGCAGGTGAGATTGATTGGCTGCCTAGAAAGACGCCCAGGAGAGGGCCAAAGCGGCCTGCCTGGACCTTGTATTGAGGGTGGCCATGGTGGACTGCAGGAAACATTGACATAGCCATGGAGAGGCAGTGAGACAGGCTTTCCCTCTTTTTATCCTGCCTTTTTCCTCTCCTCTGCCAGAATTTCTTCCCAAGCAACCCTGTCCTAACAGTTGCCTTCCTTCTAGGGAGAGATCCGCATGGTTGCTATTTAACAAAGCCTAAGGAACTCAACCAGAAACATTTTGCCACGGGCCTAGAACTGAAACGGCTGCACTTTCTGTATCTCATAGAATCATTGCATTTCTGAGCAAGAAAAATAAACCTTCTAGATGCTCAGTGTCATATAGTCATTAGGTGATCTCTGGGGCAGCCTGCCTGAGTTTGACTCTCTGATGCCCCTCTAACTAGCTGTGTGACAAGATACTTAAGTCCCCTGGCTTCTGTTTCCTCATCTGTACACTAGAGGCATTAGCAATCTCTGAATGGCCGGGAGGAGCACATGGGTTTGTACCTATAGAAGTGCTTAAGAGCAAGCAGTGCCTGACACAAAGCAGGCATTCATTACATGCTATCTATGACTGCGTTTTTATTAACAGATGAAATAGTTAAAGCCTGGGTTCAAGAAGAGACTTGTCTAATGTTACTCAGCAAACCTGAGGTACAACAGGAAGCAGAATCTAAATTTAATTTCTAGCTCTTATTTACATGGTACAATCTTTCAGTTGAAATTGCTGGCTATCCCTTCCTTCATGCATTACCAAGCCAGCAGCTTGGGAAGAAACTAAAATAGTACAAGCCCCACTAAGATGGATTCAAACCACTTTAACCACTCTGGGCCACATGCTGAGAACAGGGCAATCAAAACAGGCTGCTTCAGTCTGGTCTGTGTGTTGCCCCATGCACCAAGAGGTTACTGGTTTGATTCCCAGTCAGGAACCTGGTGAGGTTATGCAGGGGGCAGTTGATGGATGTCTCTCTGTCTTTCTCTCTCTCTCTCTCTCTCTCTCTCTCTCTCTCTCTCTCTCTCTCATCAATAAAAACATGTTTAAAAATACTTAAAAATGAAAAAACCACCAACAGTTAGGAAGCACACTATCTCAGAATAAAGAATAGTCCTTCCAATTAAATAGCTTTGTTTTGTGGGGGAATACTAGGCATAGTGGGTGTTTCTCTAGTTCTTGCTCCCCTTCTCTTTCCCTTTCCCTAATTTCTCATTGCACTAGGCCTTGTCTTTTGAAGTCTAGAGGAGGAAGCCATGGACTCTTCTCTGACTACCTCTCCTCTTTCCACATCTTCCCCAAGGCACTTGGTACACAGTTCCAGAGAGATGCTTCTCTCTGATTTGGCCGGCTCTGCTGTCTTTCCACTGGGCTGTAAGCTTCAGAAGGCTGGGTAGGAGTCTCCTGAATACTGTTGGGTAAAAAATGGATTCTAACTGAGATGTGCATCAGACCTGGGAGACTCAGAAAGACTTGAGAGCCGAAACCGGTTTGGCTCAATGGATAGAGCGTCGGCTTGGGGACTGAAAGGTCCCGGGTTCGATTCCGGTCAAGGGCATGTACCTTGGTTGCGGGCACATCCCCAGTAGGGGGTGTGCAAGAGGCAGCTGATCGATGACTCTCTCTCATCGATGTTTCTAACTCTCTATCTCTCTCCCTTCCTCTCTTTACAAAATCAATAAAATATATTAAGAAAGAAAGAAAGACTTGAGAAAGGAAAGAACAGAAATCAGCAAAACAACAGGGCTGAAAAGGAATGTCCATAAGAAGCGCGCACACACCCAGGCCCCCTCCCCACACCTCCCCCCAGCTGCAAGACCCCTCTGCAGTGAGGGCCAGGCACCTCTGTTTCACCTCATAGTCTGCGGGGAGGATGAGGAGGATAGGGAGAGGAAGTGGGGAGGGTGTGAGAAGTTCTGGAAATAGTCTCTCCTGATAAGACCAGTGCTGGGACAAATGGTAGGAAGAGGCTGAGTTGGGCCTCAGAACAAGAGACAAACTGGAAGTTAGGAGGTCTGTGGTCCCTCCTAAGACAGTCCAGCTGCCCCCTTCCATTCTCCTCAACACTGGCCTGACATATCTCAGCCCAAACAGCCAACCACAAGGAGAGCAAAGGGAGGAAGTGGCCTGTGCTTCAGCCCTAGCTGCTGGAAGTGGGCTCAACAACCATACGCTACTCACAGCTGGGGAACCTCAGCCACAGCAGGTCCTGTGGGCCAGGAGGCCCAGGTGGGGCCTGAGAGGGAGCCTTAGCAGCTTCAAAGGCAGACACTGATCTTCCCGCTCAGTCTTTCACTCAGTCACCCCCACCACTTAAACATCCTCATGGTCACCCCATGCCCTAGGATAGACAGGGGCTGTGCCTCACCTGCACTCATCTGTACTCTTGCTCCGACCCTTTGCCTTTGTTTGCAATCACGTTTATCTGCGAGATTCTTCAGGTGCACAGAGACACATTGCTTCTGCTCACCTACGGTAGCCAGGCGTCCCCAACATGAAGAAGAGAGCCTGGCTACAGTAGGAGCCACTCAGAGCTGTTTGTTGGTGGAATGAATGAAGCAGCTGGGAATGGGAGGGGGGACAGCAAGCATTTTGGAGATGGGAGGCTTGGGAAGCAAAGCCAGATGAAACCCACAAGCTTCGTGACCTTGGGCAGGTCACTGCCTGGCAAGCCTCTCCCTACAGCTGTCTCCCCAAACTTTTACCGGCTCAGCTGCAGAGTGCAAAGCAGGGTTTATGTTCTTTTTGTTGTTGTTATCCTCATTCGGTATTTTTCCATTTATTTTTAGAGAGAGTGGAAGGAAGGGGGATAGACAGAAAGAGAGAAATATCCATGGAAGAGAAACAAATCGATTGTTTGCCTCCAAGAGGCCAGGGATCAAGCCTGCAACTGAGGTATGTGCCCTTGACCGGAATCAAACCGAGACCCTTCAATCTGTGGGCTGCACTCTATCCACTGAGCCAAACCGCCTAGGGCAGGGCCCATGTTCTTTATAGAACATTGGTTCCCTAATATTTTCTTCTTCTTCTTTTATTTTTACATTTTTTTAAAATCCAGTCCTTTCGCGGTGGCAGCCGGGCCTGGAGCAGCAACAGCCAGGCCTGAGAGCAGCAGCAGCCAGAACCAGAGCAGCAACAGCCAGCACTGGAGCAGCCAGACCTAGGGCAGTGGCAGCCAGGCCTGAGGCAGAGGCGGCCAAGCCCAGGGTGGCCAGTCCAGGAACACCAAGACCCGGAGTGGCCGGGCCTGGAGAAGCTGGGCCCAGAGCAGCCGGGTCGGGAACAGCCAGGCCCAGAACAGCAGTAGCCAAGATTGGAGCATCCAGCATGGGAGCAGCCAGGCTCAGAGTGGCCTGGCCCGGAGCAACTGGGCCCAGAGCAGCCGGGTCGGGTGCGGCCAGGCCCGGAGCAGCGGCTGCCAGGCTGGGAGCGGCCAGGCCCGGAGCAGCCGGGTCGGGTGCGGCCAGGCCCGGAGCAGCGGCTGCCAGGCTGGGAGCGGCCAGGCCCGGAGCGGCGGGGTCGGGTGCGGCCAGGCCCGGAGCAGCGGCTGCCAGGCTGGGAGCGGCCAGGCCCGGAGCAGCCGGGTCGGGTGCGGCCAGGCCCGGAGCAGCGGCTGCCAGGCTGGGAGCGGCCAGGCCCGTAGCAGCAGCTACCAGGCTGGGAGCGGCTAGGCCCGGAGTGGCCGGGCCCGGAACCGCCGGGCCCAGAGCAGCCGGGTCGGGTGCAGCCAGGCCCGGAGCAGCAGCAGCCAAGTCCAGAGCAACTAGGTCGGAAGCGGCAGTGGCCAGACCCGGAGCAGTTGGTTGTGGTATGAACGAGAGCAACAGAGGCCAGGCCCGGTGCAGCCAGGCCCGAAACAGCTGGCTCCTCGCCTGCCCCCGCCCCAAGGCTGCCTCTCAGACATGGCTGGAAACTTTTACGGGAACTTGAGGGTCTGCTGACTCAAGGGATGAAGGCTTAGATCTGGATGTGTTGAGTTAGTATAGCGTTGGGATGTTGATCTATGAGTGCCTTGGGTGGGACCTGGATGAGGTTGGTTAACCTATTTGGAAATGTCTTTTGTCTGAAGTGTATCATTGGGCATGTGGAGATATTATTGATATGAGAAAATGCTAAGTATCTGATTTACTATCTGAAAAGGGATTTACTATCGAGGAAAGGGAGGGAGGAAGAGACTGAACATAAACTGTGCACCTATGGATGAGGACAGTGGGGGATGGGGAGGGGGTGGAGGGTGGGGTGGGAACCTGGTGGAGGGGGGAAGAAATGAGGAACCTTTGTAATATTATGAACAATAAAGATTGATTTAAAAAATAAATAAATAAATAAAATAAAATAAAAAAATAAAAAATAAAATAAAATCCAGCCCTTTCATTTTATGGACAGGACACTGAAGGGAAGTTATCCACCCAGTCCCAAGTTGGTATTTATTTATTTATTTATTTAATATATTTTTATTGATTTCAGAGAGAAAGGGAATGGGAGAGCTAGAAACATCAATGAGAAAAAATTATCAATCATCTGCCTCCTGCATGTCCCACACTGGAGATTGAGCCTATAACCTGGGCATGTGACCTGACTGGGAATTGAACTGTAACCTCCTAATTCATAGGTCAACACTCAACCTCTGAGCCATGCTGGCTGGGCTTGGTATTTATATTTAAATAAGCCAAAAAAGGAATGCCAATTGGTGCAAACTTTTTTGAAAAGAGGCTTTAATGTGACCTACCTATGTTTAAAATGCTCATGTCCACAAATCCAGCCCCATTCTTCTAGGAATTTTCCCTACAAGAAGACATGTGGTACTTGGATTTATTGGTTTGGTGCTGAGGCAAAAAAGGTACAATGTATTGTTTTAATAGAGATGAAAAATCAAGCTAAAAAAGCACTCAGTATTTTTAGAACTAACCAGTAGGGGGCGCCTTTAGGTCAGGGAATTGGTCAGGTTAGCCTAGCAAAACTGGGTTTAAAAGACAAAAATAAATGCTAATATCCAGCCCTTCTCAAAGGACATCATCTCACCCACAAAGTTTTTGATATAGACAATTATCTACATGTTTTACATCCTTGTTGCCCTTCCTCACAATACCCTTTACCAAAAAAAAAAAAAAAAAAAAGGCAATTTTAACTCCTCAATTCTTATATTGTTCTGCGGGCCTTATTTCTCTCCAGTCCATCTCTCAAACCTCCCCTGTCAGAATTCAGTTTGTTAGGATTTGGAACTTGACTTGTACAGTGTCTTTTGTGGGCTTCATGACAAACTGATGGTATAAACCTTATTATTCCTATAAACAGATGAGGAAACTGAGGCCCTGCACAGTCAAGGCGAAAAAATAGACAATGGCAGACCCAGGGGCCCAGAGTAACCTAAAGTAAATGAACTGAGTGCTGACCGTGGGCTTCCGGTGCTTCTCACCCTCTAACGTCTGCTGCTCCTCTGCTCTTGCATTTTCGCCCATTTTCATGTCTCTAAATGCAATCTTTCCTTCCCATCTCCTGTGAGTCTACCACTTATCCTTTTCCTTGGCCCCTGTCTCCTATCCTCTGGCTTCCCAGGTTTGGGGCCCTCCTGGTTGGCCATTCTTCACCCCCACCTACCCACCCCTGCTCCTTCTCTCCCCTTCCCCTCCCCAACTCACACACACTACTGTGTCTCCACCTCAAGGAGCCCAGGCAAGGGTTCTTCACCTCCATTGGAAGTTCCTTCCCACCCCCTACATCCTCGGCTAAAGGCCCACCCATGTGGCCGGGATGCTGAGGCTGAGAGCAGAGCAGGGGCTTGGTAAAGCTAGTTAACAGCACGACCTACCACTTGCCCAGGGAATCAGTCCAACTCCCACCAGCCCTGGGCAGTGAGGATGCTTCCTCACGGGACCCAATCTCCCACACGATAGTCCTGAATTTCTAGGCTTTCCTGCTAGCCTGGGGTGCTTCCTGCAGCACCTACCCTTCCAGCTCGGCCAGACGCACAGTCTGTTCACTTTTCAATCACACTGTGCAGCTGCCCCCCCCTCCCCCACTCCCCTGGGGGGCTCACCCTGGGATACCTCTGGGCCTGGATTCTCAGTCTGGGTTCCCAGTCTAAAAGATCCACAGGCTCGGTCCATTTTTTCCTCCTCTATCCCCAGTGCCGCAGCTTTTCATTTAGTTAGTCTTTCAAGGAGGAGAAAAGAATCAAAAAGAATCTCCTAGCCCCTGGGACATTCACAATGACAGTTCTCGAAGAACTGGGCTTTGAGCTGACAAAATGCCATTCCAGAAAGGGTGAGACCTAGAAAGGAAGGAGGGAGAGAAGAAAGACTCAAGTCTGGGCTCCTGCCTTCCTCTCTCCCCACCCCTCAGGAGGCGACAGGAAACCTTTTAGCAACACAATCCTGGTCGTGGTATTGTTGCCTCATTAAGATCCTGTTGGCTTCTCACCCTCCAAGAACAGCACTCGGTGTGGTGAGCAAGGCCACATGGGATCTGGCTTCTCACTTGGGTTTTACCTCCAGGTTGTATTCATCCAAGTGAGGTATTCACTCACTCATTCAACAATCATTTATTCAGTGCCGAGCTCTGGGCTAAGAAGAGAAAGACAATAAAAGGGGTAACGCATAAACATACTGTTGCACCTGATGTCAAATGTCATAAAGAAGAATGAGGAATGGGAGGGCCGACCTCTTGGAGGAGATGGCGCCTGTGCTGAGACGTGGTGAAGGAGGAGTGAGCCTGGGAGGCCACAGGAAGCCAGAGCAGCAGAGGAAATGATGGAGAGGCTGGCAAGACAAGGCAAAAGGAGAAGCCCTGCTTCCCCTCCTCCATCTGCTGAAACTGTCAAAACACCCATCCAACAACTGTATCTGTGGGGGGTGCACAGCCCCAGAAATCTAGGGCTTCGCAGCCTAGTTGGGAGGCATGCATAAAGAAGCAAGCACAGTTTAGGCGCTCAGATGGAAGTTCTATCATGGTACTGTTGGCAGACAAAGGAGGTCGTCCATCCAAGGACAGTGTCCAAAACAATGCAAGAGGTGGGCCAGGCGAGGAGTGATGCCAACGACAAGAACAGTCACCCTGTCACTGATTGACTCATGTAGGCGCCAAGAACACATACTAGCTTCAGGTATTCCTCCAACAGCACCAGCGTTAGCATTGCTCCCATTTCAGATGGGGGAAACCGAGACACAGGGGTGAGCAACTTGCCCACGGGCCCTCAGGCAGTAAGGATAGGTCTGGAAAAAGGAAAAGCCACATGCTGGATCCCAGGTAACAATGCCAAGGGCTTCCAGGGACCCAGTGTGTGTAAACTTGCCTACTTGTTCCCTCTTATTTCCATCAGCACCAGCCACCCTTGCTGCTTCTGCCCCCTCTCTGCTAGCTGGGTGGGGCCTCTTCCCAGTGGTGAGGCACAAAGACCAGGATGGGGGGGCAGGCCTGACTCTGCCCGCAGACAATCCTGGGAGACCTTGACCCAGATGCTCCTCAGCAACTAGATTTTCTAGGCCCCCCCAGAGGCTGCCTCCTCCCTCTGCTCCCACTGCCTGCAGCCGCCTGCAAATTGCTTCCAAGTGTTGATAATTACAGCAGGCCCAATCTAATCAACACCTGAGAGGGAGGGAACTGGGTGTCCCAGGGCGCTTGGCATCCTTATCTCCCCTGAGCTCTTAGGACCAAGGGGAGGCAGGGCTTGGGTCGCGGGTCCCTTTCTCTGAGTTCTGAACAGGCCACAGGCTTTCCCACGGTCATGCAGACCTTTTCAGGTAAAGCTGGGGTTAGGGCTCAGCTCCCATTTACCAGCAGCACGTCTCCTTTCCTGGGCCGAGCGAGCCTTGGCGGGCAAGTGGAAGACTCACAGGAAGCTGTGCTGGTAGCCACAGCTGGTCAGGACTCTCCGACAAGCTAGCGTCAGCCCCATCAAAGTCTGGGCCGTGGTGAGGTGATCTCAGAAGGAAGATGTTAGCACTAGCAGGAATCTCAAAAAGCACCCAGTTTAAATCTTTTCTGGTTTGGATGGGGTAACAGAAGAGCAGAGAAAGGACACAGTTTGCCCAAGGCCACGCAGCAGGTAGGCTCAGGCTCCCGCCCTGCCCTCCTTGGGGGGACATGCTAAAGAGGGGCTCTTCTTTCCAATTCACCTTCTTCACAGGCTCTCCCTTCCGCAGGCAGGGAGTGAAGCCTGGGGGCGGGTCTGAAGTCTCCCTCTCCCACTTAGTTGCTGTGTAACTTTGGGCAAATGAATTCCCTTCTCTGAACTGTTTCTTCCTATGTAAAATGGGAGAAATAATAACCGCTTCTTTAAGTTGTGATAAGAACTTCAGGAAGTAACCCTACAGAATGGCAAGTTCTTCTGGAACCCTGGCAGGAGACGACAGGTCTTGCTAATACCTACTGGGGGGGTCAGATATCCATCTCACTGATTCTCTTCCCTCTCGGACGGCAAATACACCCAAGCTCAGAGACACATCTTCTTCCGAGGCTTTGAGACAGGCTTAAAAACCCTCCCATCCTGGCCACAAACAAGCACTAGGCTTCTCTGGAATGGGTTCTCTGACCTGAGGGAGCTGACACAGCCAGCGAGGGAATTCTCTGGGGAGAGAGCTCTCAGGGGCTGGTGAATGGATGGAGAAGGCAGAATCCCTTCTCACCCTGCTGTCCTGATTCCTGAGAGCTCATCCAACCTCAGGAAAAGCCTCCTGGGTATGAGACTAGCAGGGCAGAGGGGTTTCTGGGGAGCAGCCTTCACCCCCCTCCCATAGACACATGTCCATCTGCTGAAGGCAATGCCATATGAGGTGCAGTGGAGCTGAAAGCTGCTGACAGCAGGCCTCTGAGGAGCAGGGAGAAAGAAGAGAAAGAGGAGGAGGAGAGAGGCCAGGTGGGTCCTGCTCCCTCTCCCGCAGCCCACCCCAGACAAGCTAAGAAAAGCTCTGGGCGAGAAAAACCGCCAAGGATGCACAGTTGTCCTCCCCACTGAGCTGGAGGCCCTTCCTTTCCTGAGCCAGCTGCCCCAGGCAGATTAGTATTCGGCACCGGAAAAGCAGGCCCCACACACCAGCCCACGGGAGGCTGCCAGCTGAGTCAGCCTCTTTACCTGTCAGGAAATCATTCATAAAATATGACACGTTCCCAACTCCCAGCCTCACCCCAACCACGGTCCCCAGCCAGCTACACAGCACATTGCCTCCAGCTCCCTCCCTCCCACCGTTCCCCTCAGCCACTGGACACTTTTCTCCTGGGATAAAGAAGAATGAGACCACCCTGAAATAAGGCCAACTTGGCCTCGGTAAATCAGAATTTACTGGCCTGCCCTGGGGACAACAACAGTCAAGAAGAGCAACGACTTCACTCAATTATGAACAAACGTCAGTAACAGGACTTGCAAAAGGTTTTCACGGTCATGGCCACTCTGGAGGTGGCACTTCTTTATCTCCAGTTCATGTACAGATAGCTAAAGGCTTCCGGGACACCTTGCTAGACATAGGTCTCTGAGCCAATGGAAGACTGAGGCCCACAGAGGAGAAGTGACCTGTCCCAGGCCACGTGTGAGTTCACACTTGAAGTCCACGTCCTTGAAATGTAAACGACACTCCATTTTGTTCTTTTCACTCTCCATCACTCCAACCCTGATGCGCTTAATGGGGAGATAAACTGCAGGTTGCTCTCTTGCTGAAGAACTGAATGCCTGGACCTTGCTAACCTCCTAAGGCAGCTGATCGATGTTTCTCTCCCTTCCTCTCATTACACTTCACCTACTCACCTTCTCCAGCCAGTCTGGCCTCCTTGTCTCTCAAACACATGAAGCATGCCTCAGGGTCACTGCACATGTCACCCCTGTTGCTTTCATTCATTACAGGTCAGTCTCCTCATCATCCTGCAGGACTAAGTTCCTTGTCACCTCCTCAGAGAGACCTTCCTTGACCACCATAAGATGCCTCCCTCACACATTCCCTATCCTTGGGAGCATGTTAAAAACACAGCTCCTCGGTTCACTCCTTGAAAACAGTTCCTATCCTAACCCATTGTCAGTGTACTTCTTTGCCTACCTACTGTCTGTCTCCATATGTAGAGTAAGCATGTGAGGTTGGTTTTGCTTACATGGAACCCAAAAGGCGTGCCTAGTGCCACGCAAACCCTTGGTAAATATTTGTTATATGAAAACCAACTCCTGACTTGTGTGGCTCAGTTGACTGAGCATCACCTCATGCACCAGAAGATCTCGGGTTCAATTCCTGATCAGGGCACATACCTAGTTGTGGCTTTGATCCCAGTTAGGGAGTGTAAGAGGCAACCAATCAATGTTTCTCTCTCACATGGATGTCTCTCTCTCTCTCTCTCTCTCTCTCTCTCTCTCTCTCTTTCCTCCTTTCTAAAATAACTTCTGAATAACTTCTCATTGTATATGATCAGAACCCCTCAAGATGGCAGTCAAGTCCTTCTATCCTCTCACCATACCACCAAGACAACCAGTTAAATGATCAAACTCACCCTCTTCACTCATCATTCTTAGTTGAAGTTCATGAGAAAGAGGCTCAGAAGAGCACTAGAAGGAGCCCAGATATAGCCCCACCCGCCCAGGTAAGCATCGGACAGTGGATGGTGTGTGAGAGCATTCTGTAAGACATGCCACACAGTGTCAGTGTTTCTATTCTCTGCACCACCAAAGTGGCAGATCGAACACTTGCTGCTTCATGAGAAGGGTTTCAAGTTGTGTCTGGGTCACCCTTCCGATCCATCTCTAATCAGCATTTACCAAGTACCCACCAGGACTACATTAGAAGCCAAGGCAAATATTCTCAAATTAGTGGCCTGGTGCACAAAATTCGTGTACAGGGGAGGGGGGTGTTCTCAGCCCAGCCTGCAATCTTTCCAATCTGGGACCCCTTGGACATCCCTCTCACAATCCGGGACTGCTGGCTCCTAACCACTCACCTGCCTGCCGTCCTGATCAGCCCGAGCTACTCTACCTGATGGCCTGGTAACTCCCAACTGCCCCCCTCCTCCCCCGCTCTGCTGGCCTGCTCACCCCTAAGCTTTGGCCCCACCACCATGGCTTTGTCTGGAAGGATGCCTGGAAGGTCTCCCAGAAGGTGTCCTGGTCTAATTAGCATATTGCCCTTTTATTAGTATAGATTATAGGACTAAAGGGTTCTCAATTGTGTATGTACACTACAATCACCTGGGGAACATGTTAAAAACACAGCTGCACTGATCCCTCCCATTTCACTCCATGCTGAGTTCATAGGTCTGAGCTGGGGTAAGGCAAATGTCCAGGAAGACTCTGACACATAGCAAAGATTGTCAGTGATTCTAAACCTTGGCCATGCATTGGAACTACCTGAGGAGCAGCTTCTCCTCCTCCTCCTCCACCTCCTCCTCCTCCTCCCCTTCCTCCTCCTCCTTTTTAATATATTTTATTGATTTTTTACAGAGGAAGAGAGAGGGATAGAGAGTCAGAAACCTCGATGAGAGAGAAACATCGATCAGCTGCCTCCTGCACATGCCCCACTGGGGATGTGCCCGCAACCAAGGTACATGCCCTTGACCAGAATTGAGCCTGGGACCCTTCAGTCCGCAGGCCGACGCTCTATCCACTGAGCCAAACCAGTTTCAGCTCTGAGGAGCTTCTGAAAACACGGATGCCAGGCCCCTCTCCTACCAGAGATCCGGTGCCAGATCCTTGCTTTCTAGATTATTCTAGTTGCCCCCAAGTCAGAGGACCTGGGTCATCTTGTCGGAGGTGGATGTTTAGGGTCAAGGCCACCCAACTGCCACTGCCAGCACTATTAGTGAACCCTGCCTGAGCTCTTCTTATGGCTGCACTGGGCACACACCCTTCCCTTAATGCCTTCACTCCCGTTGCAGCTGGGAGACAGCTAGGAGAAGGCAAGACCAGAGGGCAGGGCACGGATGTTCTTACTCTCCTGCTTAATGCCTTTCCATGGTTCCTTTTAGGGCCAAGTCCTAAGGCTCGCCTGGCACATTCTGGCCCTGACTGTCTCCCTGGACTCTTCTCCAGGCATTTTCCTCAACGCTCACCCCAGGCAGCCTGTGTCATCTTAATCTATGTCTAGTTCTTTCATAAGCGCCATGCCCCTTCCCACCTCCCACCTACAAGGCAACACTTTCCCCCATAGCAGCACCATCACCCATATCGCCTGCTTGCCTCACTCATGCTGGTGCCTTGCCCCAATCAGACGCGTTCCTTCTGGGCTCCTAGGTTGTATCCCACACACCTCCTCCAGTGGGCATCTGTCACACTGCCTTGGAGTTGATGTCCACCTCCCATGGGCAAGGCTGTGTGTTCCCAGCATCTAAACACAGGCATGTACACAGGCAGGTGGGAGTCTGGGGGAGCAGAGGGTAAGCAAGGGTAAGTTGTGTTTTCAGGTGACTTTAGCCAGGTGCAAAATACTTTAGGCCCCTGGCTGGGTAGCTCAGTTTGTTAGAGCACTGTCTCAATACGCCAAAGTTTGGAGTTTGATTCCCAGTCAGGGCACATACAAGAAGCAACCAATCTCTATATATAAAACCAAACCCTAATATGCAAATAGACTGAACAGCAAAATAACCAACCAACCAACCAATTGGTCGCTATGACATGCACTGACCACCTAGGGGGCGCCTGTGAAACATAGCGGGCGTTGGCAGCAGGTGGCAGAGCGCAGAACAAGCTGGGTATCTGCTGTGGCCACAGTGGGATGGTGGGAACAGGTGAGCGGGGGGAGGGAGGGTGCCAGACCAAGGCAGAGCACTGGTTGCTGTCATTGGGGCGAGCCTCTGGTGGTGACTGAAAATTCTTTGCTCCCGTGTGCTGCAGTTCCGCCCCACACTTGCACCTGCTGCTAGTGCCAGAGACACTGCTTACACCCACTGCCAGCACCCAGTGCTGGGCCCGATTGCTTGGTGCCATCAGCAGGTGCTCCTGGGGGTTTCTCCACATCCCCCTGCTCCTGAGGAGTGATTGGGGCAGCAGCCACCACTCGAACCTGCTGATGGCGCTGGCCCCAATAGCTCTGCGCCTTCAGTGGGTGCAAGCCGAGCTGCCAGCGTGTGGGAGCAGTGGCAGCAGCGGTGGGGTTGCCGGCAGACATGGGACGAAGACCTTGGAGGGAAGGGCTGAGACCCACCCCTGTGCCCACAGCAGTCTCCTGGCCCACAGTTTCTTTCAAGGTGCACAAATTTGTGCACTGGGCCCCTAGTGATTACATAAATAAGTGGAACAACTAATTAATGTTTCTCTCTCTCCCTTCCTCTTTGTAACATCAATTTTAAGAAAATATTTTTTTTAGCCGAAACCGGTTTGGCTCAGTGGATAGAGCATTGGCTTGTGGACTGGAAGGTCCCAGGTTTGATTCCAGACAAGTCAAGGGCATGTACCTTGGTTGTGAGCACATCCAAAGTGGGGCGTGTGCAAGAGGCAGCTGATCAATGTTTCTCTCTTATCGATGTTTCTAACTCTCTATTCCTCTCCCTTCCTCTCTGTAATATATATATATATATATATATATATATATATATATATATATATTTTTTTTTTTTTTTTTTTTTTTTAAGTTTTTTTTTTTTAGAGAACAAGAGCTTCAAACAGGGCAGTCAGAGTTCAGTACCAACCCAAGGACTAGAAAGTTGCCACAAGAATGCAAATCTAGGAATTGACAGTCTAGAAATTACCAAGGGATGCCTTATCACTTGGTTAAAATCTAGATTCTATTGTACACCACATGTGGGCCTTTAGGCAAGCTATTTAACTTATCTGCTCCTCAGTTTCCTCCTCTGTATAATAGCGATAAGTATAGTTTTAACTCAGAGTTGCTAAAGGCAATAAAGCAAGCTAATGTACATAAAATGCCTAGCATAGGGGATCACTCAGTAAATGTCAGCAATTATTATTACTCATGAAACACCTGTGCTGAAAAGGCCTTAAGAAACCATTAAATTACTCCTGAATTTTATAGCCAGGGAACCAACGCAGAACATAGGCAGGTTTCACTGGCACTTCTGTCCAGGCTTGGAAACCCAGAGCAGGGCCACTGAGAGGGCTGGTGAGGGGCTGCCAGGAGTCAGGTGATGGGCTGGCAGGATTACAGCCTGGAGTTTCTAATGACGTGGAGTCCCAACATCTCAGCTCTGTTTCAGTCAAAATCGCTGAGCATATTTTAGGATCAGCAAAAACCCACAATGCCTTTGCTGAGCACTTTCCCTCTTCTTGTGGAAGCCCAGGGGTATTTTCTAGGAAATTGAGCCCATCTGTTTCTGATTCATTTGTACTTAACTCATCACCAGGCTGCTTTGTAAGAGTCCTTTGATGTAAAAGCCGCCTTATTCCATAAGCCTCTCTAAGCCTCTATTTAGTCAACAGCGGGTAAACGGGCCTCTCAGAAGAGGCCCAAGACAGCTTCTTGATCTCCCTCAACACATGGGCCACGTGAAAGGGAAGTGCGGCCCTAAGACACCCCCTCTTTGGGCCTGTCAGGGCCTGCAGTGAGGTCTCCCCAGCCATTCACTCCCTCTCCTCACCAGGCACTGTAACCCGGAGTCCTCCTCATCAGCCATTTACTGCCTATCCACAGGGATTTACGATTTCCTGTGTGTTGCTTGAGTTTCTCAAAGTTGACTTCAAGTTCCTCAAAGATGAGACCAAGCCCTGACACCATGCCTTGCACATAGTTATAGGGACCATTATTTCCAAATCAAAAACCCATGAAAAAGACCTAACCAGTATAAGGGTTCTCAAAGGAACAAGGGCGCAAAATATTTGAAATTGGGCTGCCACACACAAGTTGTGAGCAGCTCACAGAACGACAGGTTGAATTGAATGTACCAGGCGTAAAGGGAAGAATTTCCCCTTCCCTCTGCTACCCGGACAAAGCACACCATTAAGTCTCAAATGTGCCGTTTATTCAGCAAGATGATGAAAAAAGTGAAGAATCCCCAATTCGAAAGAGTAAATAAAATTCTTGACTAAATTCAAGTGTGACTTGAGTCATAGCAAGCTCCTGGGGAAAGCAGGGTGTTTTCAGGGAGGTCCCCAATTTTGGGTTGATTTCAAGGCAGCACAACCCACAATCCAGCGGCATTGGTTAGAGGTAGAATCTTGGCAGGGTTCCCAGTAGGCTAGTCATAATCTGTATTTATTAAAGACCTATGCAGGGGTCTAAGGCAGGAAATGGAGTGTATAGCTGAGTGGTTCTCAAATTGGAGTGTGCATCAGAATCACCCTTTAAGGGCTAGTTAAAAACATGGGTCACTGGGTGTCATCCAGAGAGTGTCGGACTCAGATCTAGAGTGGGGCACAAAAATTTGCATTTCTAACAAGTTCCCAGGTAATCTGATGTTGTTGGTCTAGAGCAGTGGTTGGCAAACCGCGGCTCTCGAGCCACATGCAGATCTTTGGCTCCTTGAGTGTGGCTCAGCGTTAGAACCACTTCAAAATAGATGTGCCCATGCCGAAAACCGACTTCTGCGCATGGACCACGAAGTTTCAATCGCCCACACGTGGTATTTCCTGGAAGAGCCACACTCAAAGGGCCAAAGAGCTGCATATAGTTCGAGAGCTGTGGTTTGCTGACTACCAGTCTAGAGCAAGCATGTCAAACTTGCTGCCTACAACGAGTATGTTTACGGCCCAGCCAATATAACTCTATGTAAGAAACATTTTAATAAAAATTTCGTGCCATAACTGGTTTGGCTCAGTGGATAGAGTGTTGACCTGCAGACTAAAAGGTCCCAGGTTCGATTCCGGTCAAGGGCATGCACCTGGTTGTGGGCTCACCCCCAGTAGGAGGTGTGCAGGAGGTAGCTGATCAATGTTTCTCTCTCATTGATGTTTCTAACTCTCTATCCCCCTCTCTTCCTCTCTGTGAAAAATCAATAAAATGTATTAAAAAAATTTTCGTAACTTAATTTTTACAATATCCTGTTATACTTATTAATAATTAGTTTTCTAATAACTGATTACTATAATCGTGTTGCATTCATTTCTCTTATGTGCCTTACATGCAGGCGTACCATTTCTCTCCACTAATACTAGCAGCGAATATTTTAGCAGCTGATTGCCACGTCATTAGTCTTGGACTGACTTGTTAGGTGTGCGCAACAGGAAATATCTCACTTTCGGAGAACAAGAAAAATAGATTTGCATTACACTTATTAATTTGGTCAGTTATTCAGTGTCTGGCAAGTTAATGTTCAAGAACAATATTAATTTTTATTAAAATGTTCTATGTCTTTGTTAATGATTACATATTTCAGCCCTTTGTATTCAGAATCTCTATCGAAATAAACCTACATTTTAATAAAATTTGAAGCTTTTGTTATTTTGCAGTCCACATAAATTTAAACCTTGCTAGCCTTTGAGTTTGACACGCTTAGTGTAGAGACAACACTTTGAAAACCACTGGTCTAGCCATTCATTTAGTCCTGAAGTGAAAATTTCATTATGTTTCATTTTACTTTTTCTCCAAATACTGTGGTTTAAAACTAATGACCCAAAGATAGGTGATAGTGGTGATGGTGTACCACTCTGAAGTAGGCACTGGGCTTGGTGCCTTACCAAGACCACATCATTCAATCTTCACAATTATCCCGTGAGGTGAATACTTTCTGCATTTTATAGATGAACCTCAAAGGTGCAGAAAAGTGAAGCAAACCTCAAGGTACAAACAGCTTAGCTCTGGAGCTGGTACACAGCGGGTGGCCAATACTCTCAATGAACGAGCACATTCGTGAACACAGATGGTAAGAGGTAGATTAGAACTAGTCTGACTTTAAACCTCAACTCATTCTACCTTAGCAGGAAGCTAAATTCTGGGAAGGAAAGAATTAAAGCTTATTCCTTCCTTCCTTCCTTCCTTCCTTCCTTCCTTCCTTCCTTCCTTCCTTCCTTCCTTCTTCCTACCCTCCTTCCCTGGGTCTCCCTCCCTCCCTCCTTCCCTCTTTCCTATTCTTTTTTCCTTTCCTTCCATCCTCTCTTTCCTCCCCTTCCTTTCCCTTCTTTCTTTCTCCTCTGTCTCTTTTCCTTACTTCTGGGTTTTATTAAAGTAGTGAGTGATATGACTAAAGCTTTTCTGTACCTAGTGTTGACTGTCAAGATGGGAGAGACCATGAAAAGAAACTGTAATGAGCTGGTTCCAGAGGGACTTGAGAAGTGGGACATTGAAGATTCCCACATATGGGCACAGATCAGCACTAGAAACAAGGCATTCAGGTGGTTGATATGGAGGAAGTTCAGTTGCTTTGTTTGGAAAATAATTTTATTTTTTTTTAAATATATTTTATTAATTTTTTACAGAGAAGAAGAGAGATAGAGAGTTCGAAACATCAATGAGAGAGAATCATCGATCAGTGCCTCCTGCACACCCACCACTGGGGACGTGCCCGCAACCAAGGTACATGCCCTTGCCCGGAATCGAACACGGGACCTTTCAGTCCACAGGCCGATGCTCTATCCACTGAGCCAAACCGGTCCCGGCTGTTTGGAAAATAATTTTTTTTTCTTTTACAAAAATAACTTTTTTTTTTTTTTTTTTTTTTTTTTTAGCAATTTGGAGGGCAGGGAAGAAAGTTTTTTTTTTAACTTTTTACCTTTTTTTTTCAGTTCAGTTTGAATGCTTTATTATGCACCTTTCAGGTATTATCTCTATAAATAGAACACACTCATTTTTGCTTATGTTGAACAAGTTGGAAACTACAGATTAGCAAAAGAAAATGTTAAAAACCTGTAATTCCATGGCTCAGAAATAGCTACCGATAATGTTTTTCTTCATATCCACTCTATCCATTTAGCTATTTCTATGTAAACATTTCTTTTTACAAGAGTAGGTTCACCTTGTTCTTACTGGTTTCCTTAGCCTCACATTATGATCATGATCCTTTTCCTAATACTGTTTTCTTCAATATTAGTTTCAATGGCTACAAGCTATTCCACTATATACCTAACCATAAAGTATATATATAACTAAACCTCCATTGCCTGATATTATGTTTTCAATTGTTTGCTAATATAAATTTTAGTTTATTTAGGACAAGTGCATTTGATTCATTACAGGGTTACCCATGGTTCAAAAGAGCCCCATTTGAATCAAGAGATGATATTTTAAGATTCCTCCTGCTTTAAGACAGGGTGAGAAATAAAATATTCTTGGGGATGTTTCAGTGGGGGTTTGATTTTGTAATACTTCTGAATTTATGTAAATTCTGTTAAAACCTTTCCAATTGGAATTTGATGGAATGTGGATTACATCTAAGTAAAAAAAAAAATATATATATATCCTTTCCAATTACTGTCATGTGACCTCACATAAGTGTAACGCCCCATGTGTGCTTTTTCTCAGACACCAACTCTTAGGGGGTCCTGATCTTCAAACAAGATTATGTACATGGCCCTGGCCATTGTGGTTAAGTTGGTTGAGCATCCTACCATGCACCAAAATGTTGCAGGTTAGATTCCTGGTCAAGGCACTTGCCTGGCTTGTTGGCTCAATCCCTAGTAGGGGGCATGCAGGAGGCAGCCAATCAATGTTACCCACATAGAAATTTATTTTTTTCTCTCTCTCCTTCCCCACCTCTCTTTCTCCTCTTCAAAATCAGTAAAAACATATTTGGGGAAAAAATTATGTATATGATGAAATGAATGCCGGAAATTAGTTGTTTTTTATTCATAATCACCAAAGCAAGAAACAACCCAGTCCACTGGTCACAGGTAAATAAACAAAAAAACAAAAATGGGATGTAGCTATTCTATGAAATACAAGCCAGGCTTAAAAAGGAAAAACAAGCCAAAACCGTTTGGCTCAGTGGATAGAGCGTCGGTCTGCAAACTGAAAGGTCCCAGGTTCGATTCCGGCCCGGGGCATGTACGTTGGTTGCGGGCACGTCCCCGGTGGGGGGTGTGCAGGAGGCAGCTGGTCGATGTTTCTCTCTCATCGATATTTCTGGCTCTCTATCTCTCTCTCTTCCTCTGTAAAAAATCAATAAAATATATTTAAAAAAAAAAAAAGGAAAAACAAACACAAACTACTGATATGTCAATAACATAGATGGATCTAAAAAACATTACGCTGCCCTGGCCAGCGTGGCTCAGTTGGTTGGAGTGTTGTCCCATACACTGAAAGGTCATGGTTTGATTCCCAATTGGGGCAATCGATCAACATTTCCCTCTCATATTTTCTCTTTCTCTCTTCCAAGCTCCTACCCTCTCTCTAAAAATCAATAAACATCTCCTCAGGTGAGGATTAAGGGGAAAAAACACACCAAAAAACAATATGCTTTGTGGCAGTAGCTAAGCACACAAGACTACATGATGAATTATTCCATTTATATAACATTCTGAAAAGGCCAATTGTGGGACTAGAAATCAGCAACCAGGTCAGTGGTTGCTATGACTGGGGATGAGGGAAAAGGGCTAACTCTAAAGTCATATGAGGGATCTTTTTTGGAGTGCTGGATATTTTATATCTTTAAAAAAAAAGAAAAAGAAAAATATATATATATTTTTTTCTTTTTAAACAGGGAGGCCGTGCGTGAGAGGAATAGTGAGCTAGAAACATTGATGAGAAACATTGATCAGATGTCTCCTGCACATCCCCTACTGGGGATATGCCCGCAACCAAGGTACATGTTCTTGACTGGAATCAAACCTGGGACCCTTCAGTCTGCAGGCTGATGCTCTAGCCACTGAGTCAAACTGGTTAGAGGGGATATTTTATATCTTGACTAGAGGCCCAGTGCACGAAATTAATGCATGGGTAGGGTCCCTAGGCACGGCTGACTATCAGGGCCAATTGGGGCCTTCCAGCTGCCAGCTAGGGCCTTCCTTTGTGCCACCCCCTGGTGGTCAGTGCACATCATAGCAATTGATAGCACTCTCAGTCTCCAGGTCAAACTCCTGCAGGGATATATATATGCCTTAATAAACATGGCTCCCCATAAAAATATAGTGCTGCCCAAATATAAGGTACATTATCAGAAGCACTTTTCACAGAAATTCTGAAACACCTCTATAAAATATGACATTTGCAAAAATAAATACAATCCAGCCCTAGCTGGTTTGATTTCACGGATAGAGCCTCAGCCTGCAGATTGAAGGGTCCTAGGTTTGACTCCAGTCAGGGGCACATGCCCGGGTTGTGGGCTCGATCCCCAGTGGTGGGGGAGGGGTGTAGGAGGCAGCTGATCAGTGATTCTCTCTTATCATTGATGTTTTTATCTCTCCCTCTCCCTTCCTCTCTAAAATCAATAAAAATATATTTAAAAAAAAGAAAAGAAAAGAAAGAAAATTATGAGTACAGACTATGGCTCACAAGTCACTGCTCTTTCCAGTGCTGTACAGACCTGGTGTGAGGTATTTACAATAAAATAAAATAAATAAATAGATACAATCTAAAAGAGACCAAATACGTTTAGGAAAGTATTTGTTGTTGGGTTATCTGTGTTTGAAAATTCCATTTTTACAATCCAGCAAATGCTCATGTATTAGATCCCCTTTGGGATCAGCTGGCCATGTGGACTATTAGAATTTCTTGTCATAACCTACATTTAAAAATAATCACCCGACTAAATAGAAACAACAGTATCAGAACTGAACGTTTTCCCCAACTCCAGCCAGACAGTCCTTTTTCCTCCAGGGAGAGAATATCCTCTCTTGGCCTGACCACTGCCATCTTAAGGAACACTATGCTCCAAAGGTAAGTGAAATATAAAATAATAACCTACAGCCAAAGACCAGGTTAACAGCCAGAAGATTTCTAAGCAGAAGAGTAGCAAGAGTGAACTGATGCAAAGACAACATGCATCCATTTAACGGTAAGAAGAAAGCTACCTCAAACCCCCCAGCATTGCAGCAAAATCACTGCCTAACACTCTTGGGCCCTGATCATTACTCCATATTCAATAGGTTATAACTGACAGCATTCCAATACAACAAAGGGGCTGGAATAGTTCCCGGAGTTCATAATGGGATCTGAACTATATAGCAAATGGGAGTAAGGTTATAATCTCCTCTTGATAAAAATCAAACTGTTGGTTATCTCTGTCCTCAGCTTATCACCCTTCTCCCAGGGCCCAGTAGAGCCCTGCCCAAAGTAGGTACTCCAAGAATGTCTGAGTCAGGTAGCAGGTGTCCCATTGCTCTTGGAAGGTGTCCTTTGGAAGATGGGTGCCCAGCCTGGCTGCCTTACAATAAAGACTCATCTATGATCTACGTCAAAACAGAGCAACCATCAAACCAACTTCCCTAGACTTATTCTTCTAAAGCCACGCAGGTGTGTTAATAGTCCTGCCATGGACTATTAAATGAGGTACATTTGTTTTCTCAAGGATGCTTACCCTTCTGATAGTATTTAATAGTTAATACTAGTTTAAGCTGATGTTATAATAGTCTACCCACGGCCTCATTTCATTTCAACAATAGAGCCTATTACCAGGTGGGAGTGGGGAGGAGTGGAATTGACTGACGCCAAGTGTTAGGGTTCTTGAGCTGTGGAAAAAAGAATCTTGAAAAAAAGAATTACAAAAATCTGATAATGATAGTTCAGCTTTGGTTGAACAGCTGCCTAATAACCATGTAAGACAAGAACTATACCTGGTTTACAAATGGGGAAACTGAAGTCTTGAGAGGTTAGGAGTTTGCCCAAGGTCACACGGTTGGTAGTACAGGGCCCAGAATTGGAACCCAAGCAGTCTGACTCTAGAGCCTCCTCACCTGGCCCTGCAGCAGAGGTCTGGAGGAGACCCGAGAAATGTGTTATGGCGCAGAACTATCAGGTGGGCCTCAGAAGTGCCCTGGACCCTTGAAGTGTAGGGAAGCACTGTAGGCCCAAGGGAAGAAGAGGCATATGGCTTCATGGTATGCTGGTTGTCAGCATCTGGGAGGCTGGATATTCTAGCACAGGACATCTGTTAGGAGGCAGTGGAAATGGCAGTGGTCGAAGATATAGGCAGGGCCACACAGTGGGACTTGGTGTACTGAGTTTGGATTTTACCCTGGACATAATGCAGTCATGAGCGTTTGAATGACAGCTGACATAAAATCTTTCCGCAAGAATGCTCATGCAGGAAGTAAGCCAGCTTGTAGAGGCTGTGAGGCTGAAGACTGAAGAGCAGAGGAAGGCAGATGGGGCGGGAAAACCTGAACTGAGCAGCACAAGGAGCTCCTTGGTCAGAATCTGTCCAGTGGCCAAGTAGGTGCAGCTCTTACAGAGAACCCTGATGGGAGCCTGATGTTTGCCAGGCTGAGACCCCGCCAGGACACTCAGGCTCCCATTTCCGAACCAAGCAGGACCCCACAGGTCATGGGCACACTGAGCATTGGCCAGCGACCGCATTACGGTTCCCCATCTATAATAAAAAAGCATAATATGCTAATTAGACCAGCCATCCTTCCTGACAACCTTCCAGACGAAGCCAGGGCTGCAGAGGGAAGCCGGCGCTGGCAGCCGGGGAAGGCCAATTCTTGCACGAATTTCTTGGCATCTGGTCTCTAGTCTATGAGTGAATTTAACTAGCTTGCGTTTTAGGTGCCTTCCTGTCCTGACATTCTATAAATTCTTTTTACAGTAAATACTATTGATCTCAGGTAATTGAGACCCTCAGAAACCTCATGAGCATTCTTGGGATACTCTGTCTAAAGACACCCATTTGTTCTTCTTTGGTACTTGTGGACAGGAATCTTACATAAGTTGGAATAATCTCTGTAGAAGTCAGTTTGGAACTGTGATGGTTAATTCTGTGTATTAACTTGGGCAGGCTACTATACCAAGATGTTTGGTCGATTGTTATTCTGGATAAAAGTGCTCTGTGTGGGGGAAGATTGGACTGGTTGGAAAGTCTGTAAGGAGGAATCTCCAAAAGGTCGGGGGCCTCTAGGTGAACCTTGCCAAAAGCAGCAGACCCTATCTTGACTTTTCCAAACAAGTCTAAGCCCTTGAGTGTTTCACTAGAATCTTTATATTTTACTTCAAAATGTCCTTGTTTTAATGACACTACAGATACATTTGTTTTCTCAAGGATACTTACTCTTCTGATAGTTTTTAATAGTTAATACTAGTTCAAATTGTTGTTACAATAAAAGTCTAAGGAGGTAGGCAAATGGGGCTGTTTTGGTTGTTATAGCCAAGCAGTCCGTTAGTCCTCTCTTTCACAGAAACATATGTCAGAGTAATCCATTCATCCATAGCTCAGGGTCTGCAGGTCAGTCCTGGTACTTTGTGGATGAAATTAACATTTAAATTGGTAGACTTTTCAATCAGAGTAAAGCAAATTCCCCTCCATAGTGTGGGTGGGCCTCCTCTAATCAGTTGAAGGTCTTACTAAAACAAATACTAACTCTCCTCTCCTTTTTTCCCCAGCAAGAAGGAATTCTGCCAGCTGACTGCTTTGGACTAGATCTGTAACTTCACCCTGGGTCTTCAGTTGGCCAGCCTTCCCTGCAGATTTTGGACTTCTGAAGCCTCCAAAAGAATGTGAACCAATACTTTAAAATAAATAACCCTTGCACTAGCCAGGCAGCTCAGTTGGTTGGAGTGTCATCCCAATGTACCAAGGATGTGGGTTCCATCCCAGGTGAGGGCACTTATAATAACCAGTGAGCCACAGTTAGTCTGGCTCCGTGGATAGAGCGTAGAGCATTGGCCTGCAAACAGAAAGGTCCTGGGTTTGATTCTGGCCAAGGGCACAAAGCTCGATTGCAGGCTCCATCCCCAGCCCTGGTAAGGGTGGGTGCAGGAGGCAACCAATTGATGTGTCTCTCTCACATCAATGTTTCTTACTCTGTGTCTTTCCCCCTTCCTTCCACTCTCTCTAAAAATCAACGGAGAAATATCCTTGGGTCAGGATATTTCCTTGGATTAACATGACAAACAAAAAGACTCAATGAATGAATGCATAAATATGTGGAACCACAGGTGGATGGCTGTCTCAACAGATCGATGTTTCTCTCTCCCTCCTCTCTAAAATCAATCAATAGTCAAAACCAGTTTGGCTCAGTGGATAGAGCGTCGGCCTGGGGACTGAAGGATCCTGGGTTCAATTCCAGTCAAGGGCATGTACTTTGGCTGCGGGCACATCCCCAGTGGGGGATGTGCAGGAGGCAGCTGAGAGATGTTTCTCTCTCATCTATGTTTCTGGCTTTCTATCCCTCTCCCTTCCTCTTTGTAAAATAAAAATTAATAATATATATATATTTTTTAAAAAATAAAATCAATCAATAAATTAAATCAATCAATCTCTCTCTCTCTCTCTCTTTCTCTCTCTCTCCCCCCCCCCCCCACACACACCTGTTGGCTCTGTTTTCTAGATAACCCTAATACTGGCTCTATTTAGCAAAATTGCAAGTGCTAGTTATGACCCATTCACTATGAGAATATGCTGCAACCACAGAAAAGGGTGCAGACTTTATTTACTGAAGAAAAGATCTCCAAGACGTATTAAAAATAGTGTGAATAGCCCGGCTGGTATGGCTCAGTGACTGAACATTGACCCACAAATCAAAAGGACGCCAGTTTGATTCCCTGCCAGGGCACATGCTCAGGCTGTGGGTTTGATCCCCGGTGTGGGGGGTGCAGAAAGCACCTGATCAATTATTCTCTTCCATCATTGGTATTTCCTTTTTTTTTACACATTTTTATTGATTTCAGAGAGAGGAAAGGGAGAGGGAAAGAGATAGAAACATCAGTGGTAAGAGAGAATCATTGATCAGCTGAAAATCCTGCATGCCCCCCACCAGGGATTGAGCCCACAACCCAGGCTGATCCATGACCTCCTGGTTCATAGGTCGACACTCAACCACTGAGCCATGCCGGCTGAGCCATCACTGATGTTTCTATCTCTCTCTCCCTCTCCCATTCTCTCTGAAATAAAAAACATTTTAAAAATAGTATTTTACAAAATAGTATGTATAGTATACAATCATCCGTGTAAATAGTAACAAAAAAAGAGTAAAAATTTCAATTCCTATTGCTTATATGTGGGGGGGAACCCTGTAGAAGGGCACATGAGAAACTAATAGTGGGGTCACCTGTTGGAGGGCAGTAAGGGAGTCCAGTAAATGGGAAACAAGAAAGGAAAACCTTTTTGTTTTACTCCTTTTAATATTCTTGGATAAACACATATTTAGCTTAGGCCAATGTGGCTCAGTTGGTTGGAGTGTTGCCCTGTACACCGAAAGATGGCAGGATCAATACCCAGTAAGGGCACATATCTAGGTTGTGAGTTCAATCCCTGGTCAGGTCAGGTGCAGGAGGCAACTGATAGATGTTTCTCACATTGATGTCTCTCTCTCCCTGCACTCCTCCCCACCCGATTCCCTTACTCTCTAAAAATAAAAATAAAAAGGCACATGTATTCTTTGGCTCAGCAATTCCACATTCACATATTTATCTTACAAATGTACTTCCACACATGCAAAACGACACAAAAATATTCAGTTGCAGCATTGCTTATAAGAGAAAAAGAATAGAAATAACTTAGACACCGATCATTAGGAAACTGGTTAAATAAATCATTCATTTGAAGAAACATGGTATATTTGTTATAAGGAATGAGGCTGCTCTCTCTGTTCTGATGGGGAATAATTTCCAAGTTAAGTGGAAAAAAGCAAGCTGTGCGTATAGTACACTATCATTTGTGTGTGGGGGGGAGAGTCAAACTCTATGTATATATATATCTGCAAATACATGACATCTACAGAAAAACACAGAATAAACTAATAACAGTAGTTGCCGCTGGGGATAGGAACTAGGTAACAGGGAAACGAGGGTAAGAAGGAATTACTTTACACTGTATCTCTTGAATCATGGGTATATATTATCTATTTAAAAATTTTGACCTGGTGGGGTAGCTCAGTTGATTAGAGTGTCATTCTGCTATGCCAGGCTGTGGGTTTGATACCTGGTTAGGGCACATACAAGTATCAACCAATTAATGCATGAATAAGTAGAACAATAAATTGATTGTTCCTCTCTCTCCTAAAATCAATCAATAACGCCGAAACCAATTTGCTCAGTGGATAGAGCATCAGCATGCGGACAGAGAGGTCCAGGGTTCGATTCTGGTCAAAGGGCATGTACCTTGGTTGTGGGCACATCCCCAATAGGGGATGTGTAGGAGGCAGCTGATCGATGTTTCTCTCTCATCCTTCCTCTCTGTAAAAAATCAATAAAATATATATTTTTAAAAAATCAATAAATAAATAAAATTAAGCACATTTTTTTTTTTTTTTTAAATTTCTGAGGGGAGAAGTAGGAGGCAGTCACATGCTAGAGTGGTAGCTAAGGTCATCTCAACACAAAGCAGTGATAGGCTCTGCTTTTCATGTTTTTAACCTGAGTTTCCCCTGAACTGCTCTTACAAGTTCCAACCTCGAACCACAGCTAATTTCACTGAAGCTCCAGGGCCTTCACCAAAACCAGGGAAGTAATTTTTGAAGATCAGATCAGTAACTCTCTGCAAGGCAGAGGACTCTTTATTCCACACACAAAGACAACTGGATGCAGACCTTTACTTTGGAACCTTTTTTATTAATCATCTAACCAACAAAGGTGGTCAGCTTGAACCAAAACAAGCTGTAACAGCCTCAGAAAAGGCCTGTTTCATTACAACACAATAGAGCAAAACCAGAAATGAAGACAGTCTAGCCTCTGTTCTTTTCAGAGTAGGATAAACATGTGTCTGTACATAGTTGCCCTATTAAAAACTGATTAGCAACATATGTAATATTTCCAACAATAAAGAAAAAAAAAAAACACACACACACCAAAAAACTGATTAGCAGTGCACCATCACCAAAACCACAGTGTGTAGAAATCTTGTTGGGGATTCCTAACGTGTCATTCTCAGAGCCGGCCTCTTCCTCAGCTATAAACAAGCCCTTGCTTTTTTAAGGAGAAAGAATAGAAATACAAGATGATCAGCCTGTATCTTCAGTGATGGCACCATTTGTTTACTCTGGAATTTTGATGGGGAGGGAACTCAGTTATTTCCTCCCTGAATCTGAGATGCCAGCCTGTTTGAATATCAAACAAGTGTCCTGGGTGATAGGCGTGGAGGTTCCCTTAACAAAGAGTTTACAAAGCAATTGTGTAGGGCTCTTTAAGTACTTAATCCTGTTGTTTTTTAGAAGTCTTTGCACCTGGGCTCCCAAGAAGCAAAGGGGGCCAAATCGGTGCCCCACCAGCCTGTGAGCGAGGTGCTTCTCAGAGCAGTCACCCACAGAAGCTGAGGCAGCAGGGGAGGACAAAGGTGGAAATGCAGGGGGACAGAAATCAGCTGAAACACTCCATGCTGGTTCTGACTCGCTCCATCTCATGCAGGAAGCTGTAGAACTGAGGCAAGGTTAACTCTGGGGGGGGAAAAATCAGCTTCAGGTAAATGTTTCCAACTCCACAGAATCATCTAAGAAAATTAATTTCCAGCCAGAGATTTTTTTTCTTTTTTTGCTTAGTACAACTAGGCAGCTTTTGATGAGTAATTGATCATAATAAAAAACTGAGAGCCTTGAATATAGGAAAGTTCTCAGCCCCATAAAAAAAGGAAGAAGGTTTAAAATGGCCCAACTCCAGAGAATAGAGATGAAAGGGCATTAGAGGGATGTACAATGACTTCTAGAAGAGCCTCTTGCTCTTGGATCTTTGCCATTCCTTTCCCTCTTTTTCAGAAAGGTTTTCAACTCTGGGGTCTCCAACTTGCCAGCGGCTAAGTACCATCTTTTATGAGAGGAAAGGCAGTGGTTATACAACTTAGTAATGACTTTTTCTACATGAGCCCATTGAGTGAAGAGAACAGAGAAAAAGGGGAATTTGAACTCACCTATATATAAATTTTCAGTCTGATTTCCTTTCTTAAGCACCAACTTTAACTGATTAAAAAGAAGAAATATAAAAATTTAAATTAAAATGACAACTAGGCAAAGAAATTTTTGAAACGTGAACATTCACTAAACATCAAAGCATCCAGAGTTTCTAACTTGAAGGCTTACAAGAGCAGTCTGGATTGTCCACCAAAACTTCTAAAACGCCCCATGATTACAGGAGCAATCAAACTTTTAAAAATAATACCTGGATCCTATTAATCTGAAAGTAAACATGTTGATGACTATGTTTTTGGTTGACCACATTGCTCTGAGGCACTTCAGTGGAACATCCATTTAACTGGATATTTAAAGAAATCCATTGTAGGTTTAATAATTTTTAACCAGGTCAAAAATCTATCCATTTTCAACAATCAAGAGAAGACTTACTTGTAAAAAAATACTTCCCACTTTTTCCAGTTCACTGCTCCCAGAAGTCACTATGATACAAAGAAAAAACTAGTAAGCGGCTGGTGGAGGACCCACTCTGAAGATCCCCATCTTGCAGGTTGTGCAGCAGAAGCCACATGGGATGAATATGAGGACAGCAAAATGTGCTCTTCAGGAAGTCAACATATCAACAGCCGTGGGTAGAAACAGCTGCTGAATATGGACGGCAATACTGAGAGGCAGGTGCTGGCCCCAACGGTGTTTGAGGATGGAGGCACCCATAGAAGCTATCTAAAAGCTTCTGCAACCCAACCCTACATCACCCAAAAGACCCGAGACTGGCTCTAGCCAGATACCTCCAAATTTCCACTCCATATCTATAAGCTGGTTAATCATCAGAGTCTGACCTATGGCCCATCGAGCAAGGGTGGGGGCATTCTGCTTCCACTGAAACAAAAACAAAAAGCCAAAGTCATAACAATGGGAAAAATTCTCCCTCTTCCCACAGCAATGTTTAGTTACTTATACTGACAGTGAGAAGAAAGCAGAACCAAGGGCTGGTCTATATACACAGATCGGGGGCGGGGGGGGGGGGGGGAGGGGAAGGAGTGTAGAGGGTGCAAAAGTTAACTAATTTTTTCTTTCATTCCCAGGTTTAATCCATGTTGGAACAACAGTATGACATTAATATTTAATCAGATCAGTGGGGTGCACTAAAAAAATGAACAAGAAATACAAATGTTTTGTGTTAAATAGTGCAGTTAAAAAGTTGGACGTGTGTCATTTGCATGAAACCAAATAAAAAACATTAAGCTGGGGAAATGACACATAATGATTGATGACTTTTCCTTAGTTGGCATTTTCCATTTGTTTCTTTTCATGAAATAAAAGCAAGTAATCTTAATTAACCTTGATTAAGAGGAATTATGATACCTTTTCAGAAAAGTAAGTGGCTTTCTCTTCACTAAGACCTATGAAAGAACATAGGGAGACATTAATATACGAAAGAGTTGCAAGGCCTATCACTCTGATGAACCTTGGTAATGACCTACCCAGAGTTATGAAATCAGCCCGGACCTGCTCAGCTGTGAGACTCTTCTTCAAGGCACCTGGGAAAAAGGGGAGAAATCAGTTACTAAGGAGAAATCAATTAATCAATTAATAGTATTTATTAGGCACAACTTATACAACACAGATGACACAAGGATTAGGCAAAACTCAGTTGATCCATGCAAATCCCAATTCAGCTGGGGAAAAAAGTTACATTGAGACAAGTGGGAGAACAAGACAGACTATTTTATTGTACAACACAAGCGTTTACCTCCCACCTTCCCCGAAAGTATAGAGGACATTAGAGACAGAAGAAAGGGTTTTGTGAACTTAGGGGTAGGGATACCTGATCTGAGGAAAGAAGGAGGCCACTGACTCCTGGAGCAAAGTGGAGGAAGCTCAATTCTGGGCTGGGCATAGGGGCAACAACCCAGAACTGTACTGTGCCATATATAACCACTAAACACGTGTGTTATTTACATTTATTAAAATTAGCCCTAACCGGTTGTCAGCCTTCAGACTGAAATGTCCCAGGTTCGATTCCGGTCAAGGACATGTACCTTGGTTGCAGGCACATCTTCAGTAGGGAGTGTGTAGGAGGCAGCTGATCGATGTTTCTCATCAATGTTTCTAACCCTCTATCCTTCTCCCTTCCTCTCTTTAAAAAATCAATAAAATACATTAAAAATTTTATTAAAAATAAATTTTTAAATTCTTTTCCTTGGCCCCACTAGCTATTTTAAATGCTTAATAGTCATACGGTTCCAGTGGCCACAATACATACTAGAAAGTGCAGATTATAGACCATTTACATCTATATACAAAGTTCTAGCCTGGCCAGCGTGGCTCAGTAGTTGAGCTTTGACCTATGAACCAAAAGGTCGCAGTTTGATTCTGGTCAGGACATATGCCTGGGTTGCAAGTTCAATCCCCAGTGTGGGGTACACAGGAGGCAGCTGATCAATGATTCTCTCTCATCACTGATGTTTCCATCTCTCTCCCCGTCTCCCTTCCTCTCTGAAAGAAATAAAAATACTAAAACACACACAAAGGAAACAAAGTTCTATTGGACAGTGCTGCCCTAGAAAGCCAGCTTTCAGGAAGTACTCCCAGATGGGCTCAATATTTGGTCTTTACAATTCACACGTCCCTTCCAAGAGGCGTACCAAGCCTTCCCTCAGAAATTCTGAAACACTCCCCAGTGGGGGCTGCTTTGTTCTTTCTGCCCACGAGCTCCAATTCCTGAAAACTAAGTATTGCCAGCAATATGGATTTCTCAATGTTTAACTTCCAGGCTACAGCCTACAGTCACAATTTGACAACCCGTCTGAAAATTTCCACTTCTTAATCTTCCAGAAGACGAATAAAGAATAAGGGAATAAGGAGAGCTCTGAAGTAATTCCCTAACACCAAGATCCCACCCCACCCTCTTCTCACTCCAGAAGAACAATCCTAAAGGCTGTTGTCCCTGAAAAATAAACCATGTAAACAAAGGGAGAAAATCTTTTATCTCCAAAATCAGTCGGAGCAAGGAAGCCACAGGGAAATAAAAAAAGGCAAGACCTGAGGAAACAGTGGCCATAAAGGCATTCCAAGAAGGGGGTCACTTCCTAGCCAATCCAATGAACTCCAACTATCACATGTACAACTCCTTCATATTATCCAGTTAAAACCACATTCTGCTTGATTATCCCAAATACTATGAAGTGGGCATTATTGAAACCTTTATCAGGAACATAAATATCAAGCTTTTGGGGGGAGAAAATTTATAAAATGTACACAGTCAACAATTGCACTGCCAAGAATTCACCCAACCGATCCACTCCAAAAGTATCCTGAGGCCCTCGCCGGCTTGGCTCAGAGAATAGAGTGTTGGTCTGTGTACGGAAGGGTCCTGGGTTCGATTCTGGTCAAGGGCACCTGCCCGGTTGCAGGCTCAATCCCCAGCAGGAGGCATGCAGGAAACAACTGATCGATGATTCTCTCTCTCACCATTAATGTTTCTCTCTCTCTTCCTCTCCCTTTCTCTCTGAAATCAATAAAAATATATTTTAAAAAAACAAAAAACACAAAAGTACACTGAGAACAAGGGAAGCTCATTAGCAATGTTGGTAGAAGAGATAAAAAGTCAGGAACTGAGAGCTGCTTTTGGTGCATCCACACAGCATCCTAGATGTCAAGATGATTTTGTTAAAAACTTAATTCAGACCATGTCTCTCCTCTGCTGCTCAAAATCCCCTAATGGTTCTGGTTGCACTTACGTTGAAATTCAAAGCGCTTACAATGCCCTGCATGAAGTGGCCTCTAGAACCCCTAAGCCATCTCCCGTGCTTACCATGCTTTTCTGTAATATCCCCGGCAGATTTCCACCTCCAGGCATTTGCCCTTGTGGTTCCCTCTGCTGAGAAGACTCTTCCTCAAATCAGAACATGGCTAGTTCCCTCACTCCGTTCTGGCCTCAGCTTGAATCTCACCTCTTAAAGCTCCCTGGACACTCTATTTTAAGTGGAACTGCTCTTGACTTGCACCTTTATACTGCTGCACTTTTCTGTACAGCACATATAATAACTATTTAATTTTTTTGATTTTTAAAGAGGAGGGGGAGAAGGAAAAGGAGCAGGAGGAGAAGCCAGAGGCAGAGGAGGAGGAAGAGGAAAAAAAGGGGGAGGAGGGGGATCGGGAGAGAAACATCCATATTGTTGTTCTACTTATTTATGCATTAATTTCTTGATTCTGATATGTGCCCTGACTGGAAATCAAACCTACAACCTTGGTATATTGAGGCGACACTCTAATCAACTGAGCTATCCGGCCAGGGTATAACAACCCAGTTTTGTTCTATATTTATCAATTTTTCTACTAGAATGTCAGTCCAATAAGAACTTGTGCAGTGCTATGTCCCAAGCTCCCAGAAAAATGTCTGGCACTGTTTACTGGTTGGCACTAAAGAAAACATTCTGAATGAAAGAATCCATACAATGGAATACTATGTAGCCTTTAAAAGGGAAATAGCTCTCAAGTGCCAATTTGTAAAATATAATTAAAAGGAAAGAACAGTCTACACAGTGTGATTCCTTTTGTGTAAATAAAGACAGTATAGCCGAAACCGGTTTGGCTCAGTGGATAGAGCGTCGGCCTGTGGACGAAAGGGTCCCAGGTACAATTCCGGTCCAAGGCATGCATGTTGGTTGCGGGCACATCTCCGGTGGGGGTTGTGCAGGAGGCAACTGGTCGATGTTTCTCTCTCATCTCTCTCATCGATGTTTCTAGCTCTCTATCCCTCTCCCTTCCTCTCTATAAAAAAAATCAATAAAATATATTTTAAAATAAATAAATTAATAAATAAAGACAGTATAATATCCTTATTTATAGTTTTAATCAAATCCTCATCCAGGAGTAAGTAGGCAGATGTAAGGCTCATTTTTTCTGAACATATCCACTTAAGAGTAGATATCATTGGGGAAAGGGACTGGGTAGGACTTTTCTTCCTTTCTGACATTAAAATTTTTTTCTAGTTAGCTCTGGCTGGTGTGGCTCAATTGGCTGACATAGAATCAATCTGTGCATTGAAAGATCACTGGTTTGATTCTCGGTCAGGGTTCATGCCACGTTGAGGGCTCAATCCCAGGTGGGGATGCACATTGGAAGCAACTGATCGATTTTCTCTCTCACATTGATGTTCCTCTCTCCCTCATCCTTCCTTTTTCTCTATAAATCAATAAAACCATATTTAAGAAGATATAAATAGCATTTTCTAGTTGCATGTAGGCTTTTTTAATATTAAGGTGGAATAACTGTGAGTCATTTTTTGTTTCCTTTCTTGTATTTTTCTATAATTAAAAAAAATGTACTTAAAATAAAAAGGAGCAATTGAAAACAAAATTAAAAAAGAATAATTGCCCTAGCTGGTTTGGCTCAGACCGAAGGGTCCCAGGTTTGGTTCCGGTGAAGGGCACATGCCCGCCTGGGTTGCAGACTCAACCCCCCGTAGGGCACCTGCAGAAAGCAGCCAATCAATGATGTTTCTACTGGGCTTTCCCTCTCCCTTCCTCTTAAAAATAATAAAAAGGTCCTAAAGCCAAGAAAAATAATTTGCAAAGAATTTTTTGATTGTTTCATCCATGTTGTAATTTTATTTAATCATACTGTATTTTAAATGTGCCACAAGAATTAAAATCTTAAAAGTATGAGTCCCAGGTTCGATTCCGGTCAAGGGCATGTACCTTGGTTGCAGGCACATACCCAGTAGGGAGTGTGCAGGAGGCAGCTGATCAATGTTTCTAACTCTCTATCCCTCTCCCTTCCTCTCTGTAAAAAGTCAATAATATATATATATATATATATATATATATTAATATATTTTATTGATTTTTTTACAGAGAGGAAGGGAGAGAGATAGAGAGCTAGAAACGTCGATGAGTCTACGGCCATACCACCCTGAACGCGCCCGATCTCGGAAGCTAAGCAGGGTTGGGCCTGGTTAGTACTTGGATGGGAGAAACGTCGATGAGAGAGAAACATCAATCAGCTGCCTCTTGCACACCCCCAACCGGGGATGTGCCCGCAACCAAGGTACATGTCCTTGACCGGAATCGAACCCAGGACCTTTCAGTCCGAAGACCGACGCTCTACCACTAAGCCAAACCGGCTTTGGCAAAATATATATATTTTTTAAGTATATAGCAAAGTCTCATGTAAGGCTAATAGCTACTCTCTAAATTTCTGTATTTTCTAAACCTGTTTTGGAAACAAAGTTTAGTTGTATACAAAGGGCTTCTCTTGAGTAAGACAAAATGGTTACTGGGAAGAGTTAATTTCCAATGATTTTTTAAAAATATATTTTTACTGATTTTTTTACAGAGAGAAAGATAGAGAGCTAGAAATGTCGATGAGAGAGAAACATCAACCAGCTGCCTCTTGCACACCCCCCACCGGGGATGTGCCGGCAACCAATGTACATGCCCCTGACCGGAATGGAACCTGGGACCTTTCAGTCCGCAGACCTACGCTCTACCACTGAGCCAAACCGGTTTCGGCTAATTTCCAATGATTTTTAAAGAACAATTTGCCCTGGCCGGTTTGGGTCAGTGGATAGAACGTCGGCCTGAAGACTGAAGGGTCCCAGGTTTGATTCCTGTCAGGGGCACATGCCCGGGTTGTGGGCTCCATCCCTAGCAGGAAACATGCGGGAGGCAGCGGATCAATGATTTTCTCATCATGGATGTTTCCAACTCTTCTCCCTCTCTCTTCCTCTAGTTAGCATTGGAATTTCCAAGGGGGCCCAAGCAAAGAATTCAAGGACGATTATAGTAATTGTAGCTTGGTAAGCCAAAGCCCTCTTGCCCGCATCCGGTGCCGGCGGCGGGCGCTATCGCCCGCCACGCCCCGGCCATGGCTCCCGCCTCGGGCTCCGGCTCCCTGGCGCCATCGCATTACTGCATCACCCGCCCACGCCCTCATGGGCGGCGAGCCTGCGCCTGCGGGCCCACGGCCCAGGTGGACACCGCAGCGCCTACACCCTCTGACCTGTCCAAAGAATTTTTTTTTAAAGCAATTAAATGAATTGTCCAGGGCCACAATAGCTGGCAAATGGCAGAGACAATTAGCTTTTGGCTCTTTCCACATGCCATCCTGAGATGCTATCCCAGTGAAGCAATACCTTGAGAGCACGAACGCTCCCAACTGCAGGGACCAAAGGGCCAGTTTTCCATCCTGTATTACCTCTGCCAGGCATACTTTAAAAGTTTCTCAGTGGATAGAGTGTCGGCCCTTGTACCGAAGGGCATGGATTTAATTCCCTGTCAAGGGCATTTTTTTAATTGATTGATTGGGTTTCAAGTTTGAACCCTGGCCCCCACTGGGGTGTATACAGGAGGTAATCTATCGATGTCTCTCTTTACGTCGATATTTCTCTCTCTTTCTCCCTCCCTTATACTCTCTCTAAAAATCAATGAAAAAAATATCCTTGGATTAAATTAATAGCACAAATATATATGCATCACACTAGGCCTAAAACCTTAACTAATTTCTTTCCTCCTCCAGTTCTTCCCTCCATTTTTCTTAAAAAATATATTTGCAGAGAAACCCAGCAACACCACCACCAAGACAGGCCTTGGAATTGCCCTGTGACCCGCAACAATTCCAGCCAATATCCAGCTGCAGACTCGCAGACCTCCACATCCAAAGAAAACAACTCCGAGACCATCTGGAATCCTGTAACAGAGAGGAACAGACAGAAGCGCTCCAGCCATAAAGACAGAAGAGACACAATTCAGAGATGGAAGAAGCTGACGACGCCTCAGCACACCAGCAGACAGCAGCTGCGAGTTGCTGAAGGATGCCCAGGGCCAAACCAGAGACGGGCGGACCTGCATTACCACCATTTGTCCCCCGACCAGATCTGAAATAGCATGGCTGGCATGTACACATAAGGAACTATCTGGCATTGAAATTGGGACTCAAAAGAACTGTTGGCCCAGAAAGGAACTCACTACATACTGATTCATTTGCCTCTCAGCCATTATGGCTTGTTGCAGTTTAGGTTCTTACAAGGGTATTTCTTGGATCACATGATCTCACACATCTAGAGGAAATAATGAACAACATAAACAGACCCAGAGAAAGAAAAGCAGCGATCAGACTCTCAAACCTCAGAGGGAAAGTAAGGGAGGATGGGGGTAAGGGGAAGAGACCAACCAAAGGATTTGTGTGCATACATGTGGGCCTAGCCAGTGGCCATGGACAATGGGGATGGGGGGATGGGAAGGGGCATATCTCGGGAGGGGTTTGGGATGGGAATGGGTGAATAAGGACAATTATGTGAGACCATAATCAATAAAATAATTTTTTAAAAAATAATCTAAAAAAATAAAATAAAATGGAGGTGAAAATGATGATGATGATGATACTCTAACATTTTCCTCAAAGTGTAGGTAATTGACAAAAAATCAGGTAATGAATCTGACAAAATTTGGAAAAATGAGATTATAGTATTTTATAAATATGTACAATCGTTATAATAATTACTAGGTATCAATAATTGTACATCTTAATTAACCTAATTTTTTATATCTCATGTCAACCAAAATATTTGATAATTAATATTTCCAATATTGATTTGCTTGATTATTACTTGTACAAAATAATAGGTACTGCTATTAAAAAGAAGTTAAAGTGCAAAAAAATAAATATATATATATATATATATATATATATATATATTTGCATCATGCTAGCCCTAAACCCTTAACCCATCTCTTCCTTCCATTCCTTCATTTGTGAGATCTAATTGACATATGACATTGTAAGTTTAAGGTGTTAGTTTGACGCACGCATATATTGCAATATGGTTACCACTATAACATCAGCTAATACTTCTATCAGGTCACATAATTATCATTTCATTTTTGTGGTGAGAACATTTAAGATCTAGTTTCTCAGCAATTTTAGAATTCATAATATAGTATAGTTGGCTATAACTCTTAACTTCCTTTTCAGCTTTTTCCTTTGGTGACTCCTTTGCCCTATGCACAAGATAGGCCTGCAACCTAGACCCTATACCAGACAGAAAACTGTGAATTCCAGGGCTGGAATCACCAGAACATGTTAATTTGTGAAAATCGAGAATGTCCTTTTTTTAAAAAGTTGAACAGTGGTTAGAGCATTGGCTCATGCATTGAAGGGTCGCAGGTTTGATTTTCAGTCAAGGGCACGTACTTGGGTTGCAGGTTTGATCCTTGGCCCTGGTAGGGTATGTGTGGGAGGAAACCAATCAATGTGTCTCTTTCACCCAGGCTGGTTTGGATCAGTAAAGAGCATCGATCTGCAGACAGGATTCCAGTCAAGGGCACATGCCTGGGTTGAAACTCATTCCCAGTAGGGGGCTTGCAGGAGGCAGCCGACCAAAAATTCTCTCTCATTATTATTATTATTTTTTAATATATTTTTATTGATTTCTTACAGAGAGGAAGGGAGAGGGATGGAGAGTAAGAAACATCAATGAGAGAGAGTCATCGATCAGCTGCCTCTTGCATGCTCCCTACTGGGAATGTGCCCGCAGCCAAGGTACATGCCCTTGACAGGAATCGAACCCGGGACCTTTCAGTCCGCAGGCCAACACTCTATCCACTGAGCCAAACCGGTTTCGGCCTCTCTCATTATTGATGTTTCTATCTCTCCCTCTCCTTTCCTCTCTGAAAATCAATAAAAAATATATTTTAAAAAATCTCTCTCTTTCTCTCTGACATTGATATTTTTCTCTCTCTCCTCCTCCTCCCTCCCTTCCACTATCTCTAAAAATAAATGGAAAAAATATCCTCAGCTGAGGATTAACAAAACAAAACAAAACAAAAAAAGAAAAGAAAATTTGGGGAAAACTGATCTGGAGGGTCCTTGAGGTCCTTTCAGCTCTAATAAGCTATTATTCTACAGTGAGGTCTAACTGCACAGGCAGAAAGAGGATGAGGGAAGTGGAAGAGGATGAGGTTCTTACATTTCAGATTTAAAAAGGCCTTGAATACCAAATTAAGGACTGCAAACTTCATTATGTAAAGTAAATAGCTGAGAGGAGCAGCATGTTCCGAGTTGTACGGTATAAGCGTGCTCCAGGGCAAACTGGAATCTGGGATGGGAGAATGGAAGTGAAGCTGTTACTGCCACAATAAGGTACTAAGGGCCAAGACCTTGTTCTGGGATGGCAAACTCTGGGACTGGAAATAAAATGACACACACGACCAAGATTTGAGAAAGAGGCCAAGAGACTTACAAGCTACAATAGCAAATGATTAGGAGTCACTCTAGAAGAAATGGAGAATTCAAGTAGGAAAACTCTGCGGGAAGACAAAAGTCAGACTGCATGGGAACAAAAAGAACAGCAAAAAAATCTGTTGAGAGCTAACTGAGAAGTACAGCAAACCTGAGACTTCAATACTAAAATTTCAAAAGCTTGAAAGCTTTGGAGCATCAATAGATAAGAAGTAAATTCAGGTTCTCTCCATTAGGTGAAGGAAAATTTTATTGCATAACCTGATATTGAGGCATGGGACTGAAACTAACTGAACTATCGTCAAATAAAACTAAAATTTAGCAAATACTGTATTAAATGCTTTACACATATTAACTCACTTATTCCTAATGCCACTGCCATGAACTACTCTTATTACTTCATTTTTCAGATAAGAAACTGAGCCTCCAAGAGGCTGGTTTGTCCAAAGTCAAATAATTGCATTAGGTGATATGAACAACACTCAAATCCAGTGAGCCTCCAAAGCCCGGGTCTGGATGACATGCTATGAGTTCTTCAGTGTTATCTACATCTATAGAAAATAACTTTCTATAATCATGCCTGCTTAACAAACACCCAGCATCCCCTGGGAGAGTCACAGGATATTTCAAATTCAGTTCAACTCACGGAGCATGTACTAAGCACTTGCTCTATGTCATTAGTTAAATTGTAATCCTGAGTTCAGAAAGTAGTACAAGACTAGCCCGACTTCAAGGACTTAGCTATCTGTGAGAGCCACAAGACAAATACATACAAAGCAGTATGAACAATATAAAAGTAAATGATTATGTTCAAAATGAGAGATGCAAGTAAACAACAACACCACCCAGATCTGTTGCTGAGCGGAACAAAGGTCACTGCAGACTGAGGAAGGCTTTCTGAAGGAGGCTCCAAGCACAGGGGCTGGAGCCCAGAGGCTGGGAAGGACTGGAGGCAGTTTGACAGGATGGAGTGGCGTAGGAAGCAGAGATGAGAAAAAAGACAGAGAAGAATGGAGGCAGGGACACCAGACAGAGGTCTCCAGAAAATCAATGTCCATAAGTTACTGTGTCAACAGGTCTCCACCTGCAGACAAACCCATTTCCATGGGTGTAGACTTGACAATGACAACAAAGTGCTGGTTCTGCACTCTGGGCACCTGTCCCACAGAAACGCTCACACACGGTGAGCACACAAACATTCACTGGCCTTGTTTTTAAGAGTGAGAAGTTAGAACAACTCAAAGTCCAGCAATAGGAAATAGATTCACTAAAAAATGAGTCTCTTAGTACCAGATATTACAGTTATCAGAAGAATGCAGTTGATGTGGAGATATCTCCATGATAGGTATTAAAAAAATGCAAGCTGCATATCTATTCTATGGATTGCTACCATCACTGCATGTAAGTTTGTCAGTATACCTAAAAATACAAAAGGACATACATCAAAATTATATTGTAATTATTTCTAGAGATAAGAGTGGGATGACAGTAAAAGGGAATTTTCACTTTTGACTCTCCATGCTCTGCACTGTTTTAAGTTTGCAATGAAAATATAGTCCTGTGTTTAAAAGACTGCAAGTTCCCATCTAGCCTTGTGGTTCACATGTCTTTAACTTTCCATAAGGATATTGAGGGGAAAAGGGAGAAATCTGTAATACTTTCAACATTTGTAAAGATAAATTTAAAAAAGAAAAGAGAGGAAAAAAAAGAATGCAAGAATCACACAGAGGTTCATAAAATCTCAGTTGAAAACCTCAGGGATGTTTTGATTCAAGCCTCCAGAACTTCTGGAGCACAAGACAGGCAAAGGAAAGAGATGTGCACTAAGATACGGGAAGACACCCAAAAGGAACAAACAAATTTAAGCCCCCAACTTTTAGTGCACCATTTGGCTGAATCCTGGGCAGATCAGCTTATTCATGATTTTTAAACTGTGCAAACACAAACAAGGGATGCTGTTTTTCTCCTTTTGTCAACATTTATTGGTTCTTTCAGATTGGGCTCAAATGTTGCCTCTCTTTAAATAAAGTTAATTTTAAATTACCAATTTAATTCTAGCAAATTTTTAGACAGTACATAGGCAAAAATAAACAAAACAACCTACAGTCCTACCACCTAGATATAGCCACAGTTAACATTCACTTCCTTCCTTTCATCCTTTCCTCCCTTCCTTTACAAAAAAATACCACTGTGGTAGAAAGTTTTGTAAACTACTACTTTAAATAGTATATTGTGCCGGGACCGGTTTGGCTCAATGGATAGAGCGTCAGCTTGGGGACTGAAGGGACCCGGGTTCGATTCCGGTCAAGGGCATGTACCTTGGTTGCGGGCATGTCCCCAGTAGGGGGTGTGCAAGAGGCAGCTGATCGATGACTCTCTCTCATCGATGTTTCTAACTCTATCTCTCTCCCTTCCTCTCTGTATAAAATCAATAAAATATATTTATAAAAAAAATAAAATAAAATAAATAGTATATTGTGAGATGTTTTCCAAATCATTACATTTTCCTCAAGAGCATCTTTTTAAATTACTACATAATTTGAAAAAGAAGAGCAACCTTTTACTCAGATACTGTGCTAAGTATTTATTTATACAATCTCAATCTTCAAAGCAAGTCTCCCCTCCCCCTATATATACAAAAAAAGCCTTAGCTGGGAGTGGGGGGCATGTTGGTAGGGGTTGGGATGCACATCAGGTCCATCTAACTCAGACTGTGATTTCTTGGCCACCATAATCTCCCCTGGTAAAAACAGACCACAACTCCTTACACCAATCTTCAGTGGCCAGTCTATTTAATGGTTTCTAATTTCTCTCTGTCACTTACAGTGCTGCAATGGACATCCCTGCAGCCCCAACTTTCTCACCTCCTCCCTCCTGGCTAGAAACTTCCTGACCGGCCTAGGAAAACTTTGCTTCTCAAACTACCTGCATCTTTTTTGTTTTCAATCTATCGAAGATCAACATTTTTGTAAAAATACAACAAAAACTAATTCCTAGAAATAGGAAATGAGGCCCTTGGATAGTAGAGCCTCGGGTTCTGGGCACGTACATGAACTTTGGTTCAATCCTCACCCCTGGTCAGGCGAGTTGGGGAGGCAACCAATCGATGTGTCTCTCACATTGATGTTCCCTCTCTCTCTCTCTCTCTTCCTCCCTCCCTCCCCTGCCTCCTTCTCCCCCCAACCCGCACCCCCTCACCTTTTCCTCCTTCCCACTATAAGAACCAATGGACATAGAAACCCAAAACCTTAAATCTATATGATCATGTTAACCAATGTACCCCAATAAATCTAACTTAAAAAAAAAAAAATCAATGAAAAAAACACACTCTGGAAAGGATTAAAAAAAGAAAGAAGGGCCGAAACCGGTTTGGCTCAGTGGATAGAGCGTGGGCCTGCAGACTGAAAGGTCCCGGGTTCGGTTCCGGTCAAGGGCATGTACCTTGGTGTTGAGGGCACATCCCCGGTAGGGGGTGTGTAGGAGGCAGCTGATCAGTGTTTCTCTCTCACAGATGTTTCTAGCTCTCTATCCCTATCTTTTCCTCTCTGTAAAAAGTCAATAGAATATATTTTTTTAAAAAAGAAAGAAGGAAAGAAAACATATAAGCCCCATATGATTAAAATAATAGTTTGTTACATATATTTTACCACATTAAAAAAAAAACACACCAAGCACCATTGTAAAAAACTGTACTAGATTTAAAAGACTTTGTCAAATTGCTTTAAAAGTTTCTAAGTGCTTACTCTCAAAAGTTTCTAAAAGCTACTCTCAAAATGTTTACTGTGCAGAGGACTCGATAACATTTTGGGGACTGAAGCCAGGATGCAGACTACACTTTGAACTGCAACTCTATTATACTCTACCAGAGTTATCTATCGACCTGGCTTCCCTCCCCTGTCTGTGATTCCCGCCCATGTCTGGTTTACACTGAATGCTCTGGCTCAGTGCCCAAGCATGCTTGCCTACTCTGTGGACGTTCAAGTAATGTCTCTGACCTCAGCTGCTGACAGAGGCTACTCACCATTTGGAACCAGAAGGAAGCTTTTCACGATGCTTCTGAGGGGGCCAAGACTGATCTGATTGGTGGTGGCAAATTCAGAGAGCTGAGCCAGAAACCTTTCCACCTGCAGAAAGGGCACGGCACAAATGAGGCTGTCACTTTCCAAGCATCTCAGGACTGTAGACCCACACCCAGAAACTCTCCTTATCACAAAATACTTTACCTCTTTGGGCTCAGTTAGGAAGTGAAAAAGCACTTCTGTCAGGGCTGAGAACTGCTGTGAAGAGAATAACACAGAACAGTAAAATTCTACCCTAGTCAGTGTTCCCACATTCCATCCAACCACAGACCATTAAGAAAGAATAACATGCAGGTTTTGATCATCTTAGAGTTAAAAAATATTTACAATATCCACCACCAGTGAAAATGTGTTGATATTGTCTGAAAAACTTGTATATTTTATTGGGATACTTGGGAGGTATATATTGAGAGAGTGTGTGTATCCACAGGTGTACACATACATCTCAAGGTTCCAAATATACGGAAGAACGAACACTCTTCCCCGTGCCCCCACATACAGCCTAAAAGGAAAAGTTCACTGGAACATTAATAGCAGTCACTTCTGTTTGTTTATACTTACACATATTTATTATTCAAATATAAGCCAATCCAAATATACAAATTCTCCACCACCCCCCAAAAAATGATGATGTATTCTATGAACTTTTTCTGTGTCTTTACAAAAGCAGTTACTTTTGTGCAGTGAGATTTGGAGTAATTTTTATTTTCTTGTTTTGTCTATATTTCTGGGGACTTCCCCCATAGAAAGATTGTGTGTGTGTGTGTGTGTGTGTGTGTGTGTATGTGTGTGTGTGAGAGAGATTATTTGTAATATACTATGTAATAAAACAGTAAAGTTTTTACATTGTCTTAGACCAGGCTCTTATTATTTTATGCATATAAATCTTCTCTTTATTGGTATTATACTTTTTTTTTCCCCCCACCCCGCGGTATTGTACTTTTAAGGACTGAATGTTTGTGTCCCACAAAATTCATATGCTGAATTTATTACTGTATTTGGAGATAGAGCCTGTGAGGAGGTAAAGGAGGTTAAAAGAGGTCATAAAGGTAGGGCCCTAAATTCCTTGGAAGAGGAAGAGATACCATAAGACACATGAGAAGGCAGCCGTCTGCAAGCCAGGAAGAGGGCTCTCACCAGGAACTGAATCTGTTCGCACCTTGAGAGATTGGATTTAACATCCCCCAGAACTGTGAGAAATAAATTTCTGTTGTTAGCTGAAACCAGTTTGGCTCAGTGGATAGAGCATCGATCTGCGGACTGAAAGGTCCCGGGTTCGATTCTGGTCAAGGGCATGTACCTTGGTTGCTGGCACATCCCCAGTAGGAGGTGTGCAAGAGGCAGCTGGTCGATGTCTCTCTCTCATCGATGTTTCTAACTCTCTATCCCTCTCTCTTCCTCTCTGTAAAAAATCAATAAAATATATATTTTTTTAATTTTTCTGTTGTTAAAGCCACCCAGTCTGCAGTATTTTGTTAGAGCAGCCCAAACAGACTGACACATTTACCATAACTTGACCATGTTCTCTCCCAACGGACAGTGTGTACACAGTATGGGAAAGAGTTTAAAAGACCCAGATGTGAATCAGTGTTTTGCTATTTACCCCACCATGTGCTTCTGGGCAAGCCACTTAGCCTCTCTGGGTCTCAGTCCCCACAGGGAAAACAAAGGTAATAATACATAGCTTCCAGAACATACTAAAGGTGACATATTCAAAGCCTCCAGCACAGTGCCAACCTAGAGGCTAAACAAACGGTAGCAATTATCATAGCCATAATTAGAGTCACCATACCACTCGATCCACTTTCCTGAAGCAATGCAACTTAAACAAAATTTATGCAGAAACTTCAGCTCAAAGTCGCTAAAGCTGTACATGCAATATGATTATCAAATGCACTTAACCCTTTGCTATGAGCCACTAAATTCCACACAAACCCCTGGTATAGCTCTGTATTATTTTATTCTAAAATGTATTCTGTTTAAAAACTAGTCTTTGAAGCCCTGGTCAGGTAGCTAAGTTAAAGCTTTGTCCCAATATATCAAGGTTCTGGGGTTCACCCCCAGTCAGAATGCACAAATAAGTGGAACACCAAATCAATGTGTGTTTTTTCTTCTCTCTCTCTTTCCCTTTCTCTCTCTCTCTATAAAATTAATTAAAAAAACAAACAAACAAAAACTACCACACTAGCCTTTTGAAAAATATAAGACCAATACATATGTAAGGTTTTGAAAAGACCCAACTAGTATGAAAGATTATAAACATTTCTCTTTCTCCCAGCCCACACCTCCATCCCTCTCCCCACAAGTAGTTCCTGCTAACATCTCTGTGGCCTTCCCATCATTTTATTTTAAATACAAACTGACTCCCAGCACCTTGCCTTTTTTTCACTCAATTTTATCATAGAGATCAATCATGTCAGCAGATATAAATGTACCCAACTGTGTGTGTGTGTGTGTGCCTTGTTGGTATTATTAAACAACTAAAGGCCCAGTGCACAAAATTATGCACTAGGAGGGGGGGCCATTCCCTCAATCTGATTACAAGGGGGCATAGGCCAGGCTGAGGGATCCCACCGGTGCACACTTGGGGCCAGGAAGGGACAGAGGAGGTTGGCCAGCAGAGGAGGGACTCTGGGAGGGCTCCAAGGCATGTCCAGCTTGTCTTGCTCAATTCCGATTGGCCAGATCCCAGCAGCAAATAACCTGTCAGAGCATCTGCCGCTGGTGGTCAGTGCACATCATAGCAAGCGGTTGAGCAGCCTTAGCATATCATTAGCATATTACCCTGTAATTGGTTGTTCTGCTGTTCAGTCTATTTGCATATTACTCTTCTATTATATAGTATATATTCTAGGTCAGAGGATATATGCATTTTTTAAATTCTGAGAAAATTTTGCCAAACTGCCTTGCAAAGAAGTTGTACAGATTTACACTCCTGGAAGTGTCTATTGTCTCGAAATTTTAATATACCCTGGACACATGTTAACCAATGTTGATCCAGGCATTGTCTTTCTCCAGTATTTGTGATATTGGGTAGTAGCCTTGCTTAACTGCTGATTCTATAAAGTAAATACAACAGGATGGGCTTGAGAATGTGTCCTCAAACTATTCATGAGTTTTTATGTCTTTACATTTCTGCTGCAAATCTGTTGAACTATCAGATCTTTGGCCAACTGTATTTCCTGATACCCAGGGCCTTAAAAATAAACAAAAAATAGGGCAGCTGAGAAGCCCTCCAACTGCTTTTCCATTTCCAGGCCTCAGCCTATCAGTCAGCCTCAGCCCCCTTGTGAGGTCTCATCCCCCATTTCTCAAGAGGGGCCTCATGCTAATCTGGTCTGTCAGTTGTCCCTATCTTCACTTGCCCAAATCCTCGTTGTCCTGCAAAACCTAGGACAAGATACCAGGACACTCCCAACAAGAAAGGGACCTATCCAGATTCTTCATCTCTGAGGCTCCCCCTTGGAACTTTCCCTGGAGGCACTTAGAATTTTCAATCCAGATAAGGAACAAGAACAAGTCTTCCCAGAGATTCCTTGTATGCCTTTGTAAGGTCACAGCATCTTAACGTTGTAAGGGCACAGTAAGTATTTATACACTAAATCTTTGAATACTTTCCCCCATTCTTTGCCTTTGTACCTGCATAGCTACCTCTCCCTGGAATGCTCACCTGCCTGTGACTATCCGCTAAATCAATATCTTAACTATTCTCACCAGTAAACATATGAAAAGATGCTCAAGATCATTTCAGATTAAAGAAATGCAAATTAGTAAAACACGGAAATATGATTGCTGTTGTTTCCATTTATGAGATCTTCAAAAATAAAAGTTAAAAATAATAAAAGTTTGATGACTGGTCAAAGTGCAAGGAAATACACACGTTCACACACTGCTGATGAGAGGATAGATAAAGCAACATTTCTGGAGGGCAATTTGGCAATCTGCATCTAATTTAAAAAGTTTATTTATTTAATTATGAGAAACGGGAGGGAAGGAAAGAGATATTAATTTGTTGTTCCACTTATTTATGAATCAATTGGTTGATTCTGGCATGTGCCCTAACTGGATCGAACCTACAATCTTGGCATATCAGGACAAAATTCTTTTTAAAATATATATATATTTTTATTGATTTTTAGAGAGGAAGAAGGAGAGATACAAACATCAATGAGAGAGAATCATAGACTGGCTGCCTCCTGCATGCCCCCAGCTGGGTATGGAGCCCGCAACCCAGGCATGTGCCTTTGGCCAGAATCGAACCTGGGACCCTTCAGTCCGCAGGCTATTGCTCTATCCATTGAGCCAAACCAGCTAGGGCCAGGACAAAATTCTTAACCAATTGAGCTACCTAGCTAGGGCTGCATCTAATTTTTAAATGACCATGCCCCTTGACCTAGTAGTTTCATTGCAAGTACATCCTTCAGATATGTTCAAAAAGTAATCCGGTTCTGTGGCTCTGCTTCCTCGCCTGTAAAATGGGATTTATAATAGTACCTACCTGAGAGGGTGGTTGTAAGGACTCAAAGAGTTAATGTACATAAAAGCACTTAGTACTATGCTGAGCAGTACAGTAACCACAAGCCACATATAGCTATAAAGTGCTTAAAAGGGCTAGTCTAACTTGAGACGTGCAATAAATGGAAAACTTAGTACCAAAAAGTAAAATATCTGATTGATATTTTTATGAGGATTACACGTTGAAATAATATTTTGACATAGTGGATTTAAAAAACATTAAGATTAATTCCCTGTTTCTTTTTAATTTTTAAATGTGGCTATTAGAAAATGTAAAATTAGACATGTGGCTTGTAATTTCTTTCTTTTTATAATGTGTATATATGTATGGATGTGTGTGTGTGTGTGTGTGTGTGTGTGTGTGTGTTTATTTATTTATTTATTTATTTCAGAAAGGAGGGAGAGGGAGAGACAGACACATGAATGATGGGAGAACCACAGGCCAGAAACCTCCTGCACAAACCCCCACTGGGGATGGAGCCTACCACCCAGCATGTGTCCTGACCCCAGAATCGAACTATGACCTCCTGGTTCATGGGTCAACAGCCAACCACTGGGCCACACGGGCCGGAATTGCCATTTGTTTCTATCAGACACCACCGCCGGAGTCAGCATTACTTTATGAGAAAATAGTAAGTTGTTTGTTTTTTAGGGGGGCGGATGTGTGGAGATGAAAGAGGCCAGGTGAGGGGGAGAGCTGCACCTCCGCGGTGGTGGTGAGAGGTGTCACTTTAGTCTTTTTACTTAGCCGCCTTGGCCGCGTCCCAGGGACATCACCCCAACCGGCACAGGACAGGAGCCTCCGAGGCGGGCGGACAGTCCCGGTTTCTTCCTCTGGGATCACCCGGCGGTTCGGTTCCTCAGCCGGTGTGGGCGGCGCACGTCCCCCGCGCCTGGCCCGGCCCGGCCCCGCCCGCACCCTCAGGCCTCAGGCCTCAGCCCGCAGCCGGGCCGCCGGCCCCGCCCCGCGCCCCTCGGGGAGCCGGGACCCGCAGTCCCGCCCCGGCCCCAAACCCCTCAGGCCCCGGCCCCGGGCCCCGGCGCCCTCGGTCTGTGACTCAGCTCCCCAAACTCCTCAGCCTCGTCCAGGCGCCCCTCAGCCCCGCTCCGGCCGCCTCAGACTCTGCTCGTCCCGGAAGTGCCGACCCCACCTCCGCCCGCGCCCTCAGCTTCCTCAGGCCTCCCACGACCCTGGGCCCCGAGCTCGTCACACCCCATTCCGCTCCGCGCCCCCGGGAGACACGGCTCTGTCGGGTTCCCCCAAATGCCCCTCAAACCCCACCACCACCACCCCCCGTGCCCTCTCAGGCCGCCGCGCCCACCTGCGCGCCCAGCTGGTTCAGCTGCTGCATGTCGCCGCCCACAGCCTCGGGCACCGGGCCCTGCGTGCAGTGCAGGCGGCCCATGGCGTCCTCCCGGCGCGGACTCGCCGCTCCGCCGCCGCCGCCCCGCTTCCTCCTCGCCGCCGCCGCCGCCGCCCCTCGCCGCGCTTCCGCAGCCGCACTTTCGCCACGGCCCCCGCCGCCGCGCTCCTCCCCCGCGGCCGCCCCGGCGGAGCCCGGACACGCGCGAGCCCCTGGGCGTGGGGCGGGGCGCCCCCGCGGACACGCGCAGACCCGGGGTCGGGGCGCCTGGGTGGCCGCTGCGGCCGTGGACGTCCCTGAGGAGTCAGCGGCCAGACCAGGGATTCCCTACCGGCTCTCCCGCTGGGAGACCCCCCCACCCCGGGCGCAGCTTGGCCTTGCTGAACCACCAGTTTCACTAAAATCACCGCTGGGGTGGCCAGTCCCCCCTGAGTTGTTTAGAACACAGCCTGCCACACAGGAGGTCCTCGCTGCTACCGTTATCGTCATTATTCTGCAGATTCTTATGGCAAGGGCCTCCCGGGGCCAGGCCCTGTGGTGGGGACGTGTCCCCGTAGGGCTTTCTGAGAGCAGGCAGAGCAGTGGGTCTCAAGCTGGACCGTGCATCCGCATCTTGGGGCGGGGGGGTGGGGGGGGTGGTGGTGGTGGTGGAAGGGGGCGGGGGCTTGCTCCAGGCAGATTACGAGGTCCCTGCCCCAGAGTGTCAGATTAGAAGAGCCTGGGGTAGAGTCTGAGGATTTGCATTTCCAACAAGCTCCCGGGGACCACACTTTGAGAACCTCCGGAGTGGAGGAACTGACCTAAACAAGTGCAAGGGCAGCCCTGGCCCCGGTCTGGAGGCGGGTGGGAGACAACCAATTAACACATCCATGTTTCTCTCTGCCTTACACTCTCTCTAAAACACACACACACACACACACACACACACACAATGGAAAATATCAGGTGAGGATTAACCAAACACAGAAGTGCAAGGGCTGTGCTAGTGCCAGGGAGAGCAGTGATCAGGTGGGTGAGAGAAGGTTACTGGGACAGTTGGTCATCACTGCGGCCCTGTGAACCCCCAGGCTCTCTTCCCAAGGACCCCTCGAATTCTCCAGCTCCCCACTGGAAAATGGAGGCATGCTCCTTGCAATCTAGGTCCTGATCTCCAAGCCCAAGAGCCTTTTCACCTTCTGGGAGGGTTTGAACAAGATGTCTTCCACCCAGCCCTAGCCGGTTTTGCTCAGTGGATAGAGTAATTGGCCTGAAGACTGAAGGGTCCCAGGTTTGATTTTGGACAAGGGCACATGCCTGGGTTGTGGGGTTCGATCCCAAGTAGGGGGCACAGTAAATCAATGATTCTCTCTCATCATTGATGTTTCTTTCCCTTCCTTTCTGGATAGAATAATTGGCCTGCAGACTGAAGGGTCCCAGGTTCGATTCTGGACAAGGGCACATGCCTGGGTTGTGGGGTTCGATCCCAAGTAGGTGGCACAGTAAATCAATGATTCTCTCTCATCATTGATGTTTCTTTCCCTTCCTTTCTGAAATCAATAAAAATACATTTTAAAACTGTCTTCTACCCAGAGGCCCAGCTCCTCGCATTTCATTATTATTTCATTCATGCATTCATTCAACAAATAATATTGAGTGCCTACAGTGAGGCAGATGCCAGGACAGGTGCTGGGACCCCTTGTGACAAAACCAGATGCAGAGCCTGGCCTGGGAGAAGTGAGTTTAGTCAGGAAGGCAGACCCACACATTTGAAATTCATATGTGTATGAAATCATTAACTGATGCCAAGAAGTACAAAGTGTTTCCAAGTTCAAGGTACCTTGAAGAGAGCAAACCTTCCAGTCACAGACAGACAGGGAGTGAACTCAGACTTCCTGACTCACCATCCAGGAATTTTTATTTTAAAATATTTTTAATCTTTAAAAAAAAATTCTGTCAGAGCATTATATTTACTTATATCTTTAAGTGTTAAATCAACTTTGTTGAGTTATGACTTACATACAATTAAATGCTCCCATTTTAAGTGTGATTCTTTAAATTATTTTAGCCTTTTTTTTTTTTTTTTTTTTTTTTTTAGCATCCTTGAGGAAACCACTGGATTTCCTTTATTTCTACTCCCACGGTGCTGAGCCACTTAAGAAATACTTCTGGAATTTGATTAGCCTATGTGACAGAAAACAGGGAAAGGGAAAGAAATTCATTTGAAACTGGAGGCCAACACTGCAATGAGTAACTATTATCTTATAGTCTTTTTCCATATGACAGGTCATTGGGGTTTCAGTGATATGTCTTGTTTTTATATATTCAGGGCTCTCCCACGCCCTGAATTCAAAATGTCGTCCTTGGACCAGCAGTAAGGACATTACCTGGGTATCTGTTAGGAATGCAGGCTTTAGGCCTACCCTAGACCTGCTGATTCAGGACTTGCTTTTTTTTTTTTTTTTTTTAACAAGATCTCCAGGTGATCACTGGGAACATTTAAGTTTGAAGTACAAATAGTAAGCATTTTTTTAAAAAAAATGCCTACCATATATAGAGCTTTATTTTAAGCACCCAAATATATAGCATGTGTAATGTTAATACTTTGCATTGCCTACCTACTGTTGCCCATACTATTTTAATGTTGATGCTTGTCACATTGTGTTATTGCTGTTGTTTACACATTTCTCTCCCCCACTTACTAATTATGGTGTCTTGGGCAAATTACTAACCTTTCTGTGCTTCCATTTCTTTTTACAATTGTAAAAAAAAATAGATATTTAATAGAACCTACTTGAAAAGATGAAATGAGGTAATATTTGTAAAACAGCACAGCAACTGGCCCATGGTAAGTGCTCAATGCATGTTTGTTATTATTATTCCAACTTTCCAATCTTATAAAACAGAACAAGTCAAAAAGCATCCCTGTACACAATTCTTTTGCCATATCTGTTTCTTTGGGAGAAGGGTCAAGGGATACTATGTTCCCAATTTCTGGGTTCAAAACAGCACAAGGATGGACAAACTTCCAAGGCAGGGAGAGGCTAGACCATAACTGATCTCTCTGAGAACACCCAGAAGTTAGCATTTCAGCCTGAACAGGCACCTGGCAGCAGGTTGATCCTGCCCACAACCCACATTCCCTGAGCTCCAAGGAGAAGTTCAAGTGCTCCAAAAGAATCTCAGACAACCCCATTCTTGGCTTCAATTGTACGTAGTACAAAAACATCATAAAATGCCACTGCAAACCCACATGATTTTTCAGTTTTATTAAGAACGTCTCAACTGACAAAGACAATAGATAAAAATGCTCTTTCCAACATTCTCGGTCACAGTCCACTCTAGGAGAGAGGAAGGAGCCGTGATTACTGTTAATGTGACATTGTAGCAGGAAATGCAGACCTGCGGCCAGGCCACCCTTCTAAAGAACCCTGCCCCCAACAGTTCTCATTTCATCCTTAATGAGGGACCTTGCTCCCTTCATTCACTTTAAAATGTCCCCAGAGAAAGCAAAGGAACCCCCCTCCCCCAATCCCTGCAAGTGAAAGAAGTTCATTAAGAAGTCCTTTCTGAGGCGTGAGGGTTCCTGCTGGGAATTTCACCAAGGGGACAGAATCTCTCCAGGAGAAGGGTTGCCCCATTCACTCTGAAAGGCCAAAGGACAGTTTATAAAATGAAACTTTTTATTTTGAGATAATTGTGACTCAGATACAGTTGTAAGAAATCATACAGAGAGGTCTCTGTACCCAGTCTCACAATCAGGAGATTGACATTGAAACAGGTGATATACAGAAGGATCCTACGTGTTGCCCAAGGGTATTTTTTTATTTAAAAAATGTTATTTTTAATGTTGACATAATTGAAGGTGTCCCTCTTTTTCCCCCTTTTGCCCACTTCCATTCACCCCCAACTCTCCTTCCTTTGGCCTTCACCAAACTATTGTCTGTGGCCAAGCAGTATGCATATATGGTCTTTAGCTAATCCTTGCACCTTCAAACTATACCACAAGGCCATTATAGTCAAAACAGCTTGATACTGGCACAAGAACAGGCACATAGACCAATGGGAAACAATAGAGAGCCCAGAAATCAACCTATGCCTCTATTTTCAATTAATATTTGACAAAGGAGTCAAGAGCATATAATGGAATAAAGATAGTCTCTTCAATAAACAGTACTGGAAAAATTGAGCAGGCACACGCAAAAAACAAACAAATAAACAAACAACAAAAAAAAACGAAAGAAAGAAAAGGAACTAGACCACTATACACAAGAATAAGTTCAAAATGGACAAAAGACTTAAATGTAAGTCGCAAAACAATACAAATCCTAGAAGAAAACATAAGCAATAAAATCTCTGCTATCTCTCACAGCAATATTTCTCTGCTCTATCTCCAAGGGTAAGGAAAGCTCAGGAAAAGATAAATAGGACTACATCAAGTATTCTCATCATTGATGTTTCTACCTCTCTCTCCCTCTCCCTTCCTATCTGAAATCAAGAAAGACATATTTTAAAATAAACAAAATACATGCTAAAAGTATGTAAGGTAAAGAAAGATAAAATGTTCCAAAAAAAATTGAGGAGGTAGTGCAAATATGGCACATGTTAACAATTGGTGACATTGACTTTGTATTATTCTTGTAACTCTTTGTAAATTTGAATTCATTTACAAAATAAATTTTAAAATGGGGGTAAAAAAAAGTGAAATGATCTTTGTTCCCATCCTGTCATAAGGGAAGTCATTTTCTATTTGAACAAATATCTGTTTGTGTACTCAGTCAGGGAGAGGCGCTGGCCATTTACATGCATTTTTCTCCCTTAATCCTCTCAGTAACACCACCTGGAGGTGTTAACTCTTATCCTTGTTTTTTGTAGGAGAGGAGATGGGGCTTGGAGAGGTGTTATCCAGTCACTTGTTGGTTAGGGGCACATCAGGATCACTCTGGAATGATTAGCTTTTTCTCCATATTATTATTACTTTTTTTAACCATGGACTCATACCTGCACTGCTTACACTATTTATAGCATCTTGCCTTTTCACTTAGCGGCATATCTTGGAGTTGATATCAGCACTTTCAGATTTGCTAGTTCTTTTCCAGCGGCATAGTGTTTCATTGTATGGAAAAGTCCTATCTGATTTTAACCACTTAGGGTTTGTCCAGGTTTTCACTATTACAAATGCTGGAGAGAACATTTCTGCATATACAGATATCTGATGAATAGAGTTACTGGGTCTTAGAATGGAATTGCTAGGTCAGTACCTTCCATTTGGGTTGGAGTTGCCAAGTTGCCCAAGAAGATTTGAGTTCAGCCTTGTAGATACTTTAGTCCATTCGTGCAGCATGTTGAACACCTACTATGCACCCCCACATCTTGCTGGCTGCTGGGGAAAAACTGAGCCAGGTTAAAACTCCCTTGTTGGGAGGCTGTTAGGCAGAGGAGATGAGACAGGTAAAGAAGGAGTTTGAAAAAATAAGAACAGTAAATCTGGACCGGGTTGGATGCAAATTCACCATCATATGGAGCTGTGGCGAGATTACTAATGAGCTGTCAAATTAACGATAGAGCCTGCTAGAAGCTGAGGAAGAGGAGGCAATTCCATGTTTAGGTTTTTATCTTTATACAGGCAAATTAATACACACACTATTCTATTGTTGGATTTCTAAGTCAGCTCCGATTCTGATTTTTTTTCATAGGCTGGGGTGACGAATTCGCTTCTCTGCTTAAAAACATTCTTCCAAACCTCAAGATTTTTCCTTGAGACAAATTTGAGATATGTAATTCCTCAAGATCCTTGGCCTAAACTTCAATGGACATTTAAACCGTCCCCTCTAGAAATTTGCTCTTTAAAAGGGCCTTTTGGTAATTCCTAGTTTGGAGGGTGGGGGTGATAATGACTCCAACCTTTTGGATATCTCACCCTTTATTTCAAATTCAAGGTAGGACTCCTTTGCCTAAGAAAAATCACGGCTCAGATCTCCATTGTCCGCTTTGTTTTTCTCCTCAGGAATGCCTGGTCTGGCCCAGATTAAGACTGCAATGCAAATTGCTGCTGGGTGCTGTGAACCCAACCTTGGGGTATAACCTTGGAGGGTTTACCTGAAGAACTTTCTCTTCTAGACCATTTTTATTATCTTAAAGATGAAGGAGTCCACCCATTCATTCATTCATTCATTCAGGCAGCACATATTTATTGAGCACCTACTATGTGCTGGGCCCGTTGCTAGGCGGTAGGGACACAGTAGTGAACCACACAGACTACTGCTCCTCACCCTTGTAGCTCACAATCCAATGGAGGAAACAGATTGAACTTGAAGACGTTAAAAAGGGATAAATGCTAGGAAAGAGAGTGGGAATTGTGAGCAGGTTCAAACATAACCCTGGTAGCGGGAGGAGGAAGCCAGGTGTAGGTAGACCTGAAAGATGCATAAAAAAGTTAAGCAGACTGAGTTGTCAGACCCTGAACAAAATAATGTAACAATCAAGGGGGAAGCCCTGGCGTCTTGGGCACCCACATTGCCTTCTCTCATTACTCCCCAGCTCAACAGAACTGAGTACAGCAGTTCCCACTTACCTGCAGTTTTGCTTTCCGTGGTTTCAGTTACCCATGGTCAATCATGGTCTAAAAATATTAACTGAAAAATTCTAGGAATAGACAATTCATTAAGTTTTAAATTGTGCACCCTTCTGAGTAGCCTGACAAAATTTCCCGCCATCCTACTCAGGGCGTGAGTCACCCCTTTGTCCAGCATCCCCAGGCTGAGCATGCTTCCACCCCTTAGTCACTTAGTAGCCAGCGTTGGGATGCTTCTGTCCATTTCACGTAACGTTGGCCCCAAAGCGCAAGAATAGCAATGCTGGCAATTCAGGTATGTCAGAGAAGCCATAAAATGCTTCCTGTAGGTGAAAAGGTGAAAGTTCTTGACTTAATAGAGAAAGAAAAGAAATCAAGCTGTGGTTGCTAAAATCGACGGTAAGAGTAAATCCATCATTGAAATTGTGAAGAAGGAAAGAAAAATTTGTGTTAGTTTTGCTATCGTACCTCAAACTATAAAAGTTATGGCCACAACCTTGGCCAGGTTTTCTCAGTGGTTAGAGTGGCCTGAGGACTGAAGAGTCCCCGGTTTGATTCTGGTCAAGGGCACGTACCATGGTTGCAAGCTTGATCCCCGGTCCCCAAGTCAGGGCATGCAGGATGTCTCTCGGTCTCTCTTCCTCCCTTTCATTCTCTCTAAAAAAATCAATGGGAAAAAAATATCCTCGGGTAAGGATTAACAACAACAACAAAAAAATTATGGCCACAGTACATAATAAATGGATAGTTAACATAGAAAAGACATTACATTTGTGGGTGGAGGACATGAACAGAAAAAGTGTTGATGAATAGCTTCGGACAGCATTGAACCCTGCCTGACATGAAGAGGAAATGCTTTTAATGACTTTCTCAGAGCTTTGGTCATTGAACAGGTGGTTTTAAAGGTTGTTTACAGAATCTACAATAATGATATCCTGCACCCAGACGTTGTTTTTCATTAATAAACTCTGTAATACTTGTTCTTGGTAGAGCTATTTAAAATCCTGGAGGAAAATGAAGAGAATAAAGAGCATGGTAGTTAAAAAAAAAAAAAAGAAAGAAAGAAAGAAAGAAAGAAAGAAAGAAAGAAAGAAAGAGAAAGTGTTGATATGGAGGAGAAAGAAAGAAAGAAAGAAAGAAAGAAAGAAAGAAAGAAAGAAAGAAAAAGTGTTGATATGGAGGCCAATGTGTTGCACCAGAAAGCATTAAGCCTGTATGAAGACTTCAGGAAGGGTTTCCCTGAAACGAGGGACACCAAGCAATTTACTGCAAGTAAAGGCTGGTTACACAGACTCAGGAAGAGGTAAGGCATTTTATCATCTCACATCATCACAAGAAGAAGAGTATAGAACAAGGTATTTTGAGAGAGAGAAAGAGACTACATTCACACAACTTTTATTACAGCATATTATTATAATTGTTCTAATTTATTCTCAGTGTTACTAAGAATCTCTTACTGTGCCTAATTTATTAAACTTTACCATGGGTGTGTCTAGGAAAAAAACATAGTATAATGGGGTTCAGTAGTACTAGAGGTTTCAGGCATCAACTGGGGACTTGAAACGTATCCCCTGGGAGTAGAGGGGGAACACTACTGCAATCCCTTTCCACAGCCCAGCCTGCAGGCAGGGTTATCGGCATGCTGAGTATGTGCGCTTCCTGAAGCTTTGAGCAAGAGGGCCTGCCCAGGAGAGATAAGGGCAGGTCTGCACTAGGGGGTCCATCCCCTCTATTTTATCCCACAACAAAAGAGGGGGCAGAGTCTGGATCCACAGCAAATCCAGGAAGTGGAATCTTTCCTTTCCAGTCCCCCAACAACAATGACAGTAGTTAATATTACTGCATATCAGGCATTGTGTTCAGATTCCACATGGCTTCTTATCTAACCCTCAGTAAACTTCTGAAGCAGATACTAGTTGGGCCCGGGAATTTGAATGACCTTTCCAAGGTCACATGGGTGTCAGAAGCCAATGTCCTAAGCCATAGGACCTCTTCAGTAGCAACCCTTGGGCAGTATTCTACAACATGCATTTCCGCGTATCATGTAACGTATCATAACAACATAATGAGGAAAATTTTGGGAGCCCGCTTTTAAGAAGAAATCCAAGTCTTAGAGCAGGTAAGTGATATAAGTAAGTCCCAAACCTTTGTTCTCTCACTCACCAACAAGTATTTACTGAGCACCCACTGTGACAGTGGTGGGCAAACTCAGTCCACAGAGCCAAATGTCAACAGTACGATTGAAATTTCTTTTGAGAGCCAAATTTTTTAAACTTAAGCTTCTTCTAACCAACGCCACTTCTTCAAAATAGACTCACCGATGCCATGGTGTTTTGTGGGAGAGCCACATTCAAGGGGCCAAAGAGCCGCATGTGGCTCTCGAGCCGCAGTTTACCAACCACAGCACTATGAGGTAGGCCCTATTTTAGGTCCCAATGAACCTAGCAGTGGTCAAACATGTAAATAAGCTGTCTCTCAAAGACTTATTCTAGTCAGATAGACAATAATAAGTAAGTAAATACATTGCATATTGGACGAAGATATATGGAAGGAGGGTGGAAAGTGCATAAATAAGTGGAACAACAAATTAATCTCTCTCTCTCTCTTCCTCCCTCTTGCTCTCTTTCTGTCTCTCTCTTATCAATAAGAGAGAGATAGAAAGAGATATATCTTTCTGTGTGGCTCAGTTGGTTAAGCATCATCCTGTGCACCCAAAGGTTGCTGGTTCATTTCAGGTCAGGGCACATGCCCAAGTTGCAGGTTGGGTCCCGGTTGGGGAGTGGGGGAGAGGCAACGGATAAATGTTTCTCTCTCCCTTCATCTCTCTCTAAAATCAATTTAAAAAAATTCAAATCAATAAGTGAAAGTTTTTAAAAATAATGAAGCAGAAAGGAATTCCCCCTAATGGCTAACAGGATGTTCCTGTTGAAAATGAAAGGTGAGAAAGAAAAAAAAGGGGAAAAAAATGAAAGGTGAGGAACCTACTTTGCAAATGAACGTGACCTCTAATGACACTGCCATTGAGACTGAGTACTTTACAATGAGGGCCTTTCACATCCTTGGGCTCTGTGAATCCCTCAGTCATTCTGGGAAGTAGGCATTAGGATGATTATTATTATTCCAATTAGATGAGGAGATGACTGAGGTCCAAACTCCTTAGCATAGTACACTCAGAGCTGCTCCGAGGAGGGGGGTGGGGCTGGAGCTGGGCAGCTAGTCCCAGCTTTGCCACCAGCCAGCTGTGGCTTCCAGGAAAACTGCCTTCCCTTGCGGAGCCTCTGTTTCCTCGACTATAAAACGGGCTCATGCTACTAGACACTGCTCGTAGACCTAGGGGTTAGCAGGGCTTGCCTTAGCGGCTGGGAGCCCATGAGATTGAGAGGGCAGGGAGAGGGCCATTTCCAAACCTGCCGAATGCTGGGACAGCCGGGAGAGCAGAGCAGCGTATATTCATTACTATTAACAACAACGTATGTTTGTAATCTAACACTCTTTTTTGATGTTTTGCACGTGCCAAAAACTGTTCAAAATAAATGCCTTACATGTATTAACTCATATAATTCTCATAAAAAATCCTATGGAGTAGGTACTGCTATTAACTCTTTTGCAGATGAAGACAGTGAGGCACAGAAAAATGAAGTCACTTGCTCATAAAAATACCTACCATATATGAAGTATCTATAATGCATCAGGCATTGTGTTAATCACTTTGCATGTGTTATTGAAAACCTGTACCTACCCCAGCGAATTTGGCTCAATGGATGGAGCATCGGCCAGCGGATTGAAGGATCACGAGTTCAATTTTGGTCAAAACTAATTGCACGTATTTTGATCGTGGGCTCGATTTTTGGGTCAAGGTGCATGTGGGAGGCAACCAATCGATGTCTCTCTCATGAATGTTTCTCTCTGTTTGTCTCTCCCCCAACTTTCCATTCTCTCTCTTAAAAAAAAAAAAAAAAATCAATGGAAAAATATCCTTGGGTGAGGATTGACAACAACAACAAAACGAACAAACAAAAACCCGCAGCTGCTCTAAGAGTTGCAGAGATGATGGCATAATTCAACAGAAATATAATATTTAACCACAACATAGGTATAAGTTCAATGTCTTGACTTACTAGCATGAGAGCTGGTAAAAAAGTTCACCTACCTCAAGCAGGCAACTGAGAACAAGTGCCGGGCACTCCAGGAGTTGAACAAGGCCTATCGCTGAATGCTGGCAGACCGGGAGCATGCTTGCACATTGGCACTGCCTCCTCCTCCTCCTGCTGCTAAAAGGACTCCTCCCCAGGGCCATCTCCTCTCAAGGGAGAGTGGGGACACTTGCTTAAAACACTGAGGCACCCTCCTGGTTTCCCTTCTTCTTCTTAAAAATAAAATAAAATTATATATATACTTTTTATTTAGATCCGAGAGGAATGGAAGAGAGAGATGAAAACATCAATGATGAAAGAGAATATTCAATCAGCTGCCTCCTGCACACCCTCCACTGGAGATCAAGCCCACAACCCGGGGGGATGTGCCCTAACTTGGTATCGGGAATCAAACTGTGACCTCCTAGTTCTTAGATTGATGCTCAACCACTGAGCCATGTCAGCCAGGCCTGGTTTCCCTTTTTTGTTCACATGATTGAATCTGTTCTGGAAAAAGTAGCAGATTTATATAATTCTATGTACAGCAGCAGTTTTTAAAAACATTTTTAGGTATGTATTCATTTTAGAAAAAAAACACATCAATTTGTTGTTCCACTTATTTATGCATTCATTGGTTAATACTTGTATGGGGATTGAACTCACAATCTTGGTGCATTAGGATGACATTCCAACCAATCGAGCTACCGGCCAGGGCTATGTACAACTATTTTTCAGTGTCAGCTCTGTAATGTATTTTATTATCTCCTGAATACAGTGATAATATTGAGTCTTCTAAAAAGTTTTTTTTTAAAGTATATTGATTTTATTTATTTATTTATTTATTTATATATTTTATTGATTTTGTTCAGAGAAGAAGGGAGAGAGACAGAGAGTTAGAAACATCGATGAGAGAGAGTCATCGATCAGCTGCCTCTTGCACACACCCCACTGGGGATGTGCCCGCAAGCAAGGTACATGCCCTTGACCGGAATCGAACCCAGGACCCTTCAGTCCCCAAGCTGATGCTCTAGCCATTGAGCCAAACCGGTTTCGGCGAAGTATATTGATTTTAGAGGGAGAGAGAGGAAGGAAGGAGGAGAGAGAGATAGAAAGAGAAACATCAATTTTGTTGTTTTACTTATGAATGCATTCATTGGCTGATTTTTGTATGTGCCCTGACCAGGGATCAAACCCACAACCTTGGCATATAAGGAAGATGTTCTAGCCAACTGAACTACCTGGCCGGGGCAACATCAATTTGGAGGTGGGGGGGGGAAGAGAATGGGCACCTTCTTAATCAATATAATCTCTAATTTATGTAAGTGTTGTAATACTAGTACAAGGAACTCTTAAAATGTCTTTTAGTCAGATTCACCATTTATTTACATTTTGCCCATCTGCTTTATATTCTCCCTCTCCCATATATAATATATGCATCTTATTGTTTCTGAACCATTTAAGGGCAAATTTGGTGACCTGTGTCCTTACTCCTAATAAATACTTTAGTGTTTATTTCCTAACAGCAAGGACATGCTCTTATCTGTGTGTGTTTGGGTGATGAAACAAATGACCTTTAATCACAGAATTTTTGTTGTTTCCTTTATAAATATTGATTTCCATCATGATTACAAAGATTGTGATGTTACAATAAGATTTTAAGTAAATGCCATTTTATCAATATGCAACCAGAGGAATATTTAAAGTCAGTCTAGGAAAAAAGTTTTTTCTAACTTTCCATGTTCTCTGCTGCCTTTGTGTGTATATAGTAATACCAATATATTTTTTGAACATTAAGAAGCAAAATCTTTCTTTAAAAGGGGAGGGGGAATAGTGAAAATAAAAGCAAAGTCTTTCTTTAAAATTTTTTTTCCCCTATTACAGACAAATAAAATCTTTCATAGAAATATTTCTGCCCTAGTCAGGTGGCTCAATTAATTGGAGTGTTGTCCCCTACACTAAAAGGTTGTGGGTTTGATTCCTGGCGTGGCACATACTTAGATTGTGGTAGATATGTGCCATGACCAGGCACATACCTACCGTATGATCTCATACGCACCTCAATTCCTGGTCGAGGTGCGTATGAGATGTAATCAACTGATATTTCTTCTCTCTCTTTCTCTCTCTCTCTCTCACTATTAAAATCAATAAAAATGTGTCCTTGGATAAGAATTAAAAATACAGGGTGTCCCCAAAAAAATACATACACACTTAACAGCTGATAGCTCAATTGATGTTTCTTTTCAGATTTAACCCATTGGAATTACTAATTATTCAAAGTGTATATATAGTTTTTTGGAATACTGTGTGTGTGTGTGTGTGTGTGTGTGTGTTTCTTTGGGGGCCGGAGCTTTGTTTGCCTAACTGGGTAATCCAGCATCAATGTTTTCATTTAAGTGCATTCCATTGTCCCAGTAGCAATTCTGTGAAGGATTCTTTTTTTTGTAGCTGAGTAAACTGAGGCTCAGAGAAACCAGGTGATTTATCAGAGTCATGTGATCTTGGAGGTGAAATTCAAACAACAGTTTGATAAAATGCCTCCCGCCACCACCACCCCTCAGGACACAGAGTCAGTCCCTCTAGGAATGCATGCCGGAGGAGAGGATGTGGGGTGGGAGATGTATATGACATGTCCTATCACACAGACAGAAAGAGGAACACTAGGAATGAGAGGCAGGGGCCTGGGCAGTAGCCCAGCACACAGTGGGTGTGACTCCACAGTCCCATTTACAGTCACATGGCCAAAGCAGATCCATTGAACTTCCCTCCAAATGCACATTCTAGGAGCCTTCCTCATTGAGTTAGTGAACCTCCCTTCCCATGGGTGCTCAGGGTAAATCACCCACTCTTCCCTTCACCCCTGGAACCATCAGCACCACTTCACTCAATCTCCACCACCTATCCCAAATGCAGTCACTTTCCCACTTCCTTTGGTCCCACCACGGTCCAGACCACCAGATGACCAGTCTTCCTGATCAGGTGCCAGCCTCCTCCTCATCCACCTCCCTACGTGGGTCTGTTTACTATATGACTTAGATCATGGTTCGAATGGTGACATCCAAAGTCCAAAGTCACCAAAACTTATTAGACCCTGCAAACTCTTAAGTAGGCTTAACTAGGCCTCCCAGGCATTCCTGGTGGGGCACAGACATCCTTTACCACACGACAGGTCTTAGCTTATGATCAGAAAACAGAGGCCCGGCAGCCTGCCCAGAGGCCCACCAGCTCATATATGTTTTATTTCCTCTTAAAGACATACCTCTTCTGCCGGGACCGGTTTGGCTCAATGGATAGAGCGTCGGCTTGGGGACTGAAAGGTCCCGGGTTCGATTCCGGTCAAGGGCATGTGCCTTGGTTGCGGGCATATCACCAGTAGGGGGTGTGCAGGAGGCAGCTGATCGATGACTCTCTCTCATCGATGTTTCTAACTCTCTATCTCTCTCCCTTCCTCTCTGTATAAAATCAATAAAATATAAAAAAAAAAGAAAAAAAAAAAAGACATACCTCTTCTTCCTGTACCAACTGACTAGAGCCCAGCTTTGGATGTCTGTGCCAGAGGCCAAGGAGTTCCTACTGCCCGTTCACACGAGGTTCCACTGGCTGCTGAGCGCGTTCACTGCTGTATCTCCTGGGCTGAACAAAAGCCAGTAAGTTTAGAAGCACTTGCAGCTTCCAGAGAGTTTGCCATTTACTTATTTGCAAATACCTGGTAAGAGATGAAGAGAGAAAGCTGTGGTTTTACTCAGAGCCGAGAGCCCAGGAGGCAGGAAACCTGTGCTCATTCATTCATTCGTTCATTCATCAAACTTGTATTGAACTCCTGTAGGCACCGGAAATAAAGCTTGAAACAAGACAGGCAGGTGTTTTCTGCCCTCATGAAGTAGAGTTGATTGTGTGTGTGTGTGTGTGTGTGTGTGTGTGTATGTGTCTGTGTGTAACAAGAAAAACAGATGTAAACAAGGAATTATGCAAAATTATTCAAACAGCTGTAAGTGTTACAAAGAAAATTAAATTGGAGTGATGGAGAGAAAGACTGTTCTGGTGGCATGGTCAGGAAAAGCCTCTCCAGAAGGTGACCTTTGGGAGAGAACTGAATCGTGGTGAGAAGCTGGCCATGCAGAGATCTGGGCAAAGAATGTTTAGAAACATGCTTAATGTGTTTGAGGGATAGCAAAGAGATGAGAAGATTAGAGTGATGTGAGGGAGGGTGAAGGTAGGAGGTGATTAGAAAGGCAGGTAGGAGCCAGCTATTTGGCTTTGAAGGCCATCATGTCATTTGTTCTTTCATTCATTCAACACATTTATTGAGCACCTACTGTGTGTTAAGACACACTGAGACCCTGCCTTCACAGTCTAATGTGTAGATACACATAAACAGGGGGTGGGGGGGAGGGGGAATCGCACCCAAAAACAAATACAGGGTAGGGGAAAAGTAGGTTTACAGTTGTTTGTATGGAAACTAATACTATAATTAATAAATAATAATACAGGAATAAACTTTCATTTAACTTAAAAGTACAAATCTACTTTTGCCCCACTCTGTAAGAAGTATAAATACCAGGTATGATAAATACTAGGAAGTGCGGTTTTCCTGTAGTTTAGTGCCCCTTCAAGGGGAGAGGAAGTCGAGACCTGCGAACAAAATGAGGCTTCTCCTGTTCCTGATGCAAGCAGATCCAAGAACCCAGGCGGCCGGGGACCTGACCGCCTTCCCTCCCCTGCTCTCCCTCCCCTCCCTTCCCCTCCCCTCTAAGATGGCAGATAAAGGCTGAGCCCAGAGAAAGGAAAGACTGACTAGTCTGCCAGTCCCGAACGGGGTGGCTGGCTGGCAGGGGCACCGCAGCGCCCAGGTGACCTTGCAGCTGGAGGTGGGGGTACCTGGCTGCTGGGGAACGCTTCCCTCTCTGGGCCCCCATATCCAGACCCAGACCACCTCTGTTTCTGTGTCCGGGATCGGGGTGCGGTGGGGGCAGAGAGGAGACTCAGAAGGAGTCTCGTGTATTGGGGGACCCCTGCCGAACTCCCCGTTAAGCCTCGGTGCCCCTGTGGGTGACTTCACTGGCCCGGGCGCAGGAGGCGGCGCCTGTGCCGGAGGGTATCCAGACCCAGACCTCTATTTCTGTGTCCGGGATCTGGAGGGGGGTGGGAGGGGAGACTCAGAAGGAGCCTCGTGTATTGGGGGACCCCCTCGAACTCCCCATTATGTCTCGGTGTCCCTGTGGGTGACTTCACTGGCCCGGGCGCAGGAGGCGGCGCCTGTGCCGGAGGGGCGGAGGGCAGGCTCCGGAGTGATTTCAAATTTCCCTCGTCCCCGCCCCTCGCTCCCCCCGGCGCCGCAGGCCGGGCTCCGAGTGGCTGCGGCGGGGGCGCCCCGGGGCGGGGGCGGGGCGAGCGCCGGGCCGTGGCTACAAGGGGCCCCGGCGCCGCCCCCGGCCCAGCGCGTCCCCAGCCCCGCCCGGCCCGCGCGGCTCCTCGCAGCCGCTGCCCCGGCCGCAGCCCGCGTGGAGCTCCGCGATCCCGGCCCGACACCGCCGGCCCGCTGGCCCGCCGCCGAGCCAGAGGCCGCGCCCGGCCGGCAGCGCGGGGGTTAAGCGGCCCAAGTAAACGCAGCCCCGCGATCGGCGCCGGAGATTCGCGAGCCGAGTGCCCCGCACGGCCGCCCGCCGGCCCCCCGCCCGCCCGCCGGGACCCGCGGCGGCACCTCGGCGCCGCGTCCGGGCCGGGCTCTCGGCAGGTAAGCGCCCCGAGGTGCGGGGAGGGTAAGCGCCCCGAGGTGCGGGGGGCTGGCCCGTCCCGGGGCGCCGGGGCTGGTGGGGGAGGGGGGCGCCCCGCGGAGCCGGGACGGCGAGGAGGAGCCCTGTCCGGGGTGTCTGCCGGGACAGCGGCTCCCGTCCGGCCGGGGACCGGGCGCGCGAGGGGAGGAGAGGATCCCCGGCCCTGCTTGGGGGGGAAGCGCTTGAGGAGGGCAAAACAGGGGGTCCGGGGGTGCAGGGCGGAGTTTGTGTCTCCCCGGGATCCGAGGGGAAGGGCTACCCTTGCTGGACTCCCAAGTCCCCGAGGAGAGGAGTTAATTCCAAGGGCGGAAGACCGGGCGGCCTTCCTGGGGTCTGGAGCCGGGTGGAGGGGGTGTCCCCGTGGAGAACAGGGGGGCTCAGCGGGAGGGGGTGCCCTTACCTGGCCTCGGCTTGGGAGGGATCCTCCTGGGAGAGGGGAACGCGGAACAGAGGGGAGTTCTGCCTAGGAGCTGGGCATCCGGCGTCCGTTCTTAGGACTTAGATCTGGAGGTTCAGCTGAGAGAACTAGTTTTATTTCCCCCACGAGGGGTAGGAAAGAAGGGTTTTGTGTGTGTGTGTGTGGGGGTGTGTGGATGGGTGCCGGCGAGCAGGTGGGCCGGGGTGTGCGCGCCGCCGGGAAGGGAGGGGCGGGCTCCCGGGTCCTCTCTGGATGGACCACGGGGGGTGAGGCGCAGCGGGGCTGCAGGGATGCCCGGGGCGTCCGGGGGAGGGGAGGCTGCCCTTCCCAGCGCACACCTGGCCGGGAGGAGCGGCCTGGGGGCGGCGCCTCTCTGCCTGGCCACTGCCTGCCCTGGGGGCTCACTTTCCATTCCTTTTACCCCTCTTCTGGAATGAGGCCGGTCCCACTTCCCAAACCTGTACGCTGAGGCCTGCAGGCTGCTCTCTAGCACCCTCTCCCAGAGGACAGGCTTCTTTACCGGGGTGACTGGTGGGTGAGGGAAGGTGGATGTTGAGTCCCCACTTCACAGGTGAGAAGGTGGAAGACGGGAGGGCGGACTTGGCAAGTTAGCAACAAGGAGCAGCTCCGGGGCCCAGCTTTTCCTGCTGGAGTTACTCACCTGTGGCAGGGAGAGGCTGCAGGAGTGCTGGGCCCAGCCCCAGATCTGTGCTTCCAGCCTGCCTCCTTCCTTTACCCCCTGGGCGGAGAGGGTAGGCTGGGCCTTTGTGCTTCCACCTCCCCCCACCTGCTTCTCCATTCCCCCAGCCCAGAGGTTCATGAATGAAACAGAATTAAAGACAGTATAAACCTTGACCTACCTCCTGACTTCTGGATGCTGTGTTTTTTTTTTTTTTTTTTTGCCAACTGGTGCAATTGTTTTTGGGAAGTAAATTCCTGCTGGGGCTCTTAAAGTGCCCAGGAGGCTGGCCTGCCTCTGCCCTCTCGGAGGCCTGCTTTGCTTCTTGAGTGGAGGCCCTTGGACTCCCCACGTGCAAGACTTGATTATTTTCTGGAGTGGAGATGGTGGTACCATTTTGATAGGAATTGCATACAGTAATCCCTCAATAAAAGTTTGCCACTGTTGGCATTATCTAGCACCTGGGCTAAGCAGGTTGCCTTTTTTTGTGGGGTGGGGTGGGGTGGGGGGGTATGCATGAATCTTTGGCCAGTGTTTAAATCTGCCTCCAATAAATCCATTGTTTTCTGTGTCCGTGCTATTCTGTGAAATGGGAACATGCAAAATAACCCCAGATTGTGTAAATGAAGCCAGTTTGAGTGATTTTAACCTCTAACCACCAAAGCTCCTGATGGGTGGATAGTCCCTATCATATACCGTATTAGGTTTGGGTGGAGACTCAGTGAGATAGTGCTTGACCAAAGCAGGTGGTGAATATTAACATCTGTAGCTCCTCTTTTAAGGGTAACCATTAATAAAAATGAGGATGAGGGGAGGCACTCCCTACTGGCCCCTGCTTTCCTGTCTCCCTCCACCAAGGTATTCCTGCTAACTTATGAAAGCTTTTCCAAATCATCATCCTTGATTTGGGAGTTGGCAGGAAGGAGTCTGTTCCTTTTTAAAAGGAGTCATTTTTTTTTTTTTTCTTTGAATGGGTTGGGGACATTTTAAACTGCCTATCTTCCTCCTCCCCGCAGCTTGGGGCCTTGAATTCTTAATTTCAAGCTAGGGAAGTTCCTTTACCTTGCCCCTCTGGGCTGGAGAGGGCTGAGACAAAGGGGTCAGGTTGGGGCTAGCTGCATCCTGCTTCTTAAAGCCATGGGCATAATCTTCTCCCCTTGCAAATGTGGGGTGTGTGTGTGTGGTGGTGGGTGGGAGGGAGAGCATGTGGGAGCTGCAGGGGTCTAAGGGGAGGAGCTAGGGAGAAGTTGGGGGATGCTGCTTCCCTTTCTTCCCTTCCTCCAGCCACGTGGGGGACCTGTGACCCAGAAGTGCCTGTCGCCCCTTATTATTGCAGCCCCAGAGACTTGGCTTCTGATGTTGGGTTTGGGCAAGTTCTTCTGGGGAAACTTAACCTTGAGATTGAGTCCTTTGTCTCAGACCAGCTCTCATGTCAGTTGTGGCGCATCCAGGCTCAGACCCCCTTTCCAGTTTCATCTGAGATGGTCCTGGCTAAATCTGAAAAGCGGGGTCCTACCCTATGGCAAGTGTCTCTTCCCCAGAGCCCTGAACAGTAGGTACAGGGCCTCAGATCAGACATGCCCTTGTGTTGAGCAAGTTTTTTTTAAAAAAAAATCTGCACTTGATTTTCAGTTTCTAGGTGGGCCAGGGCTGGAGGAGTCCAGAATACCTCCTTTTCCTTGCAGACCGTCCTCTTTGTAAAGTGGTGAATGGATTTGCATCTCTTCTGGGGGTGTGATGCTCTCACTGGGCCCTGTTTGCAGCTGAGGGGACTGAGGGCCTGGGATACCCAGTCACTTTCAAAATTTGGTAGTTCTTTTCAGAATGCTCTTACATCTGCCACTATCGCAGGACAGAGTTGGGGAGGGAACATGCCTGGAAAATGGCAGAGGAAGCCTGCACACAGGGCTCTGCATCCTGCTCTTTAAAACCATAGACAAAACCCCCTCCCTTTCTCCATTTTTGTTTCCATCTGTGTAATGGGTACAAGCACACACCTACCCAGAAGAGTGCCTAGGAGGACTAAATGGAAACCAGGGGCCTTTTAGTTTAGCAAGCCATAGTCATTCATTTATATTAAGTTGGGCAGGGGGGGGAGCAGGAGAAGGGGGTTCTAAATATTGTAAAGATTCTGTTATTTGTTGGGTCGTGTTATTTGTCCCAGACAATAGACTAAAGGGGTTTGGGCTTTGAAATTAACGTTTGATTTAGAGTCCTCTATTTGTTTCATTTATAAACCAGTGACCTGAGCCTCAGTTGTTCCATCTGAAAAATAGGGGAGTTGTTGGCCAATCCCAGGGATATTGAAGTTTAAATAAATTGAGTTGCTTATGTAGTAAACACTCAAAGATTGGTAAGTGGTTATGATTCACTTCCTGAAAGAAATGCAGTCTCGGTTAGTTAGCATTCACCAGTTTTTCAGGTAATAAAGAATTTGGGGACTGTTTTGTGCAGAGAATTTGAATATTTCAAAAAATGATATTCACTGTGTTTCATGCAAATGAAAGTCAAATTCACCTTCTGATCATCACCTGTGAGCTTGTCCCAAAGTACCTCATGCTTTGTCTTGGGCCTCCGTTTCTCCTAAGCATGGAGAACAGTGTAGTCGGGGCCTGGAGCCCTACCTATGCGAAGGGACACGAACCCCAGGAAAGGACAGGTGGGGAGGAGGGGTGAAGTCTTAGATTTAGAAGGCACTGCTGTCACTGTGGGCCTGAGGGAAGGCAGTTTTGGGTACCAGTGGGAAGAGATTCTTTGGAATCTGCAAAGCTTTGACCAGCTTACCTGACCAAAGTGCTTAGGTCACATCACCCACAGAAATGTCCATTCATTCAGTGCAGCCTATGGCCTCTGCCCTTGCAAACCCCTGCCTGTTCCCCACTCCCCAACCACTCTGCTTGTTAGTTTTGCGACATAAGAATTAAACTTAAAACTTCCAGAAAATGTCCTTTGAAATTTGTGGAAGAGCGGTAGCCATTGAAAAGATTATAAACAGGAAATTAGAAATGCATTTCCAAAAAATGCCTGAGTGGATGGGTGGGAGATAAACAGTTGTCAGTGGGGGAAAGTTCTTAACCAATAACATTCCCTTTGGGGCAGGTTGATGCTGATCAGATGTGTGGATGGAGAGGGTGTGGAGAGAGGAGGGAGGAAGGCCCAACTTAAAGTTGAGGGAATAAATTTTCTTGGATCATAATCTTCCTTGTGTTTATTTTTTCCCCCCTTCTTCCTCTCATTCTGTAATTGTTATTCAGATATTGCACCTCCTGGCCTGGTGGAATTTTCAGTGATCATTTGTTGATTTCAGAGAGGGAGAGTAAGAGAAATGGAAACAATGATGAGAGAGAATCATCTGTTGGCTGCTTCCTGCACGCCCCCTACTGGATGGAGCCTGCCACTCCCTAGGCCTGTGCCCTGACTAGGCATCGAACCATGACCTCCTGGTTCTAAGATTTGTTTCTGAATATAGTTGTGTTTTTTATTTGTTCGTTTGCTTTACTGTTCAAACTATCGTCGTATTTGGGAGCAACCAAAATTGTCTGGCACTTGGTACTGAAGGATTTCTTTGTGAGACAATGCCTTGGACTTGTCTTGATTTCCCGAGGTCTGAAGGAGCTTCTTGGCTGTTGGGTCTGTCTTATTTCCCAGAGCAGAGGGATCTTCTGGTGCCCTGCCTGGGAGGTACAGGCCTGGCTGCAGGGGAAGGGTACTGCGGGGGTGGGGGGAGAGTTAGGAGGGCAGAGGAGGTCTCAGTCTGCCTTCAGAAGTGTTCCCCTGTTGCATGCTGGGTGGAGGACTGGTTGCCTCTAGAACAGGCTGGAGAAGGGGGATGTGGCAGGCAGGCGGGGGCGGTGTGAGGGGGCGGGGGGGGGGGAGAGGGCCCTATTTCTTTTCCATTCTTCCCTGCAGCCCCATGTTAGGTTAATTGGACCTCTTCCTAAGTAGCATATTTGTTTCCAGTTTCGTTTGCTCCCTGTTGCAAGTAAACATGCTTGGGCCACCACTGGGGCTGGTTCCCAGGCATTCACTGGACTCCAGATCCTGGAGAAGGGATAATGCCTCTTGGCCAGTTTTCCAGCAGCCAGCTCAGTGCTGGGCCCCTGGCACCTGGCTCCTTGGCTGTGTACTGTAACTTGGCTAACGCAGCAAAAGCGGGCATTGCTCTGAGTGCCATGTAACTGCAGCAATGGAACCCTCAGGAAGGAAACCAGCTCACCCGGGATGCGGTGAGAAGTGGAGTGTTAACTAGGTCGGGCCCCTGATCAGGCAGGTGCTGTTGACAGATGTTCAGGGTTGTTCTGGGTTTTCTTGGGTTACTTGGGAGGCAGTGTGCAACTGGGTAGTAGGATTTGGAAAATTCTGAGCAAATGTGTAGAATCTCATCTTGAGCTCTTGGCAAAAGGGTATCTGTAGTGTAAGAATAGTGTAGATTTTGGGGTGAACCAATCTTGTTATTGTAACTGTCTCCTAGCTTTCTTTTCCCTTCACCCTCTCTGAACCCACTGGCAGCTGCATGAAGACAGGGGCTGTCTGGCCTCACCTGCCTCTGATTCTCAGTGCTGAATTCTCTGAAGCTTAGCAGGAACCTCCTATCTGATGAATGGGTAAGAATGGCCTTTCCCAGTGTCTTGAACTGTCCTTGGATATTATGTGAGGAGCTATAAGCAGTTATATTAAATATCAACACATTATTGCTGTAATATTGAATAGTCACCATTACATAAGGCCACACAGCTAGCGAGGAGAGGAATCTTGGTTGTAATGCTGTTAAATTTCTTTGAGACCCTAGTCTCCACTGGGCTTGGAGCCACAGAACTGAACTGGTAGGATACACAGACGTGTTGGATTGAGATGCTTTGTCTACAGGCCTGCTATGCGGCACCACTGCTGAGGTGGATAGACCTGAAACCTGTTACCCTATCACCAGGTAACTTTTTGGTTTTTCAAAAAATATTTTTTGAAAAATATTTTACTGAATTTTTTTTTTTTTTAAACAGAGAAGAAGGATAAAGAGTTAGAAACATCCAATGAGAGAGAAACATCAATCAGCTGCCCCCTGCACACCCCCTACTGTGGATGTGCCCACAATTAAGGTACATGCCCTTGACCAGCAATTGAACCTGGGATCCTTCAGTCTGTAGGCTGATGCTCTATCCACTGAGCCAAACCAGTTAGGGCTCAAAAAATATTTTAAGCCTTAGCCAGCCGGTTTGACCCAGTTTGCTGGCTTGATTACCAGTAGGGGGTGTGCAGGAGACAGCCAACCATTGATCTCTCATCATTGATGTTTCTGTCTCTCTCTTCCTCTCCCTTTCCTCTCTGAAATCAATAAAAATATATTTAAAATTTTTTAAATTTATTTTTAGAGAGAGGAAGGGAGAAGGAGAGAAACATCCATGCAAGAGCAAAGCATCAATTGGCTACCTCCAACACACCCTTTACTCAGGATCCAGCCTGCAACCCCAGCATGTGCCCTAACCAGGAATGGAACCGTGATCTCTTGGTTCCTAGGTCGATGTTCAGTCATCAAGCTAAGCTGGCAAGGGGTAGTTAACCTCATTCTTTTCTTTCTTTTTTAAATATATTTTTATTGAGAGGAAGGGAGAGGGGGAGAGATAGAAACATCAATGATGAGTCAAACCCAAAGATGAGCCAAAACGGCTAAGGCGGGGTTAATCCTTCTGATAATTCTGATCAATATTCCAAGGCCCGATGTTTACTGTACAAAGACCTAGACGCACTGAGCAATTCTCAAATGCCTTCTTAGTCATCAGGGATGAAGCGATACTTTGCTCTGTGTGAGGCATAGCTGAGAAGTCTGGCAAGATGGCCTAGAGGATGCGTCATTTCCACGTCTCAGGATTTTGTCACCTACGTTGGGATCCTGAGCACCAATTACCCAGGAAATTAATTAGGCAGGGTCACTTCATTTTACAGATGATAACACTGGGGTTTGAGAACAACATTGGAGGCTTTTGCTTTCCTGTGAATCTGTTCTCTCCTGGAATTTAGGGGTTATTTCCTGATCAAGCAAAGGCAGTGAGCTGGGACCTTGTGCTCTGCTTTCTGGCCCCCTTGCCTTCCTACTGAGTCTTCCCCCCCTGCCTGGTGCCTCCCTGTTTTCTACGCACACCTGGGTGGTATTCTTCCCTGGGCTTAACTTTATAACTATAGTTGCCACATTGTTTTAAAGATGTTTTCCAGTTCTGTCCCTTGGATGAGGCCCAAATCTCCATCATTTTGTTGCTGTGTGAGCCTGGACCAGGGGGGTCTGCCGACCTGCTTCCTCTGAGATGCAGTCAGAAGTAGCTTGCTTTTTGGTGAGGTACATAATGAGTGGTCCATCTTCTGGAATATTGGACAGTGGGAACAGCTCAAAAAGACCTGAGCCCTTCAAGGGGGAGATTCAGAAAGCTGGATCCCCCTCCCATAGGTTTTAATCTCTTCCAACCTCCTCTCCCTTTTTATTTCAGAGTCTCACTTCCTAGTCATGCCCTCCGGCCTCCCTTTCTGCATTGTGAGTTTAATTAATGCAATTAACATTTACAAGGTGCTGCTGCCAGCCTGCAGGAAAAGAATGACATCACTTCTCGGCTTTATAGAAGGTTGGGGAGGGGGAGTGGGGGGGGAGGGAGTCCATGGGCCTCCTCCCAGGGTCTAATTGGTGGTGCCACTCATTCTCGCGTCTGCCACATCCCATTTGGACACATCTGACCTGGTTCGGTTTGAACACACGCACCGTTCACTAATGAGGCAGGGCCTTGCGGGAAGAACCCTGAGGGGGAGCCCACCTCGCTTGGCTGCACACCCCACAGTCACGTGTTGGACCCCAGCCTCTGGGAAAGGGTCAGAGTTCACCCTGCCTCAGGAGGTTAGATCACCACCTCCTGTCAGGCTAAACACTCAGTTGGTATATCATGTCCCTCAGCCAAAAAAAAACCACCAAAAAACAAAACAACCTATATAGCTCCTGGGATGGAGGATGCACTGTTAGAACTTTATAATATATTCTCCATGCCCTTGTTTCCTGTACGGCAGTTACAGGCACGTGCCCTGCACTGCCTGGGCATGAGTCTTGGTGGTGCCACTTTGTTGAATGACTTAATTAATCTGAGCCTGTTGAGAGCAGATGGATAACAGGACCTGCCTCGGGATGGGGTACAGGAGGAGAGATGTTTGTGCTGCCTTCAGCTGACGTAGGAACTGGGGATCTGTTCCTACAGCAGTGGGATGACGAGGTGCAGTTGGAAAGCTGGTATGCCAATCATTCTGGAAAAGTCTCATGGGAAGGTGCCACCTCTTTCAAGGAGGTAGCCCAGCCAATTTTTCCTCTAGCCCTGGCACGATCACACCAGATAAAGCAGTTGGCTTGTGTTGGAGGAATGCATTTCTCTGGAAAAGGCCTATCTTGAATCACCAGAAGCCAAACTGAGATACATAGGATGAGGTGAGGGAGGTGTGTCTGACCTTACCCACCAGTCCCTGGTGCTAATTTATTCCTGTTGCCAAGGGCATGTATTTTCTTAATTTAACGTCCCTTGACTATGGCACTTTAAGGCACATGGATCAAGTATGTCTTACGTTATTTAACCTGTCAGTCTCAGTTTGTTCATTTGTGCAATAGGGATAACAATATTTTCCACATGTAAGGATGAAATGAATTAATACAGGTGGAGCACAGAAGAATGCCTGGCATCTAGTAAGCACTGAAAAAGTTAGTCTATTATCAGGTGAGAGGGTTTGCATGTTTACTTGAGGAGCAAAGGCCTGTGGGAGAAACCTTCCCGGCTTCTGAGATGTGGTTTCTGAAGTCTGAGTAATACGGAGGCAGGCGATAGGGAGATGGAAGGGCGTCAGCAGCGGTACACACCTGGAGGCTGGCTCTGTTTGTCTGTAGAATGTGGCCAGGGAGAGCGGAAACAGGCTGGCTGCAGGTTGTGGCAGAAAGACAGCCAGGGGAGTTAATGTTCTTGCAAACCCTCTGATGAAAACTACAGAGAGCGAATATTTTATGAAATCACGTTGAATTAGGTATGCAACTGGAAAGAGTATTTTTACCTGCCCAGCTCACTCCGGGGCAGCCAGGTAGCTGGCTGGTTTTCTTCCCTGAATCCTTCTCCTCCAGGTCCCATGGATCTGGTTGTAGGGGCAGATGTTTCCTGAAGGCTGAGACCTGGCTTTGGGAAGGTGCTCTGCTCACAAGTCCCTCAGGCAGGCCTGCAGCACAGATTGGCAGTGCTGAGCCCTGGGCCTGGGGGGGAGCCTGAGGTGGTTAATCATTGCTGGCTCTGGGCAGCAGGCTCACCTGGGCCTGTCTAGTTAATTGACCCCGTTAGGAGCTGCCTGAGGGAATTCAGGGTCCCCCCAGATGAGAGAGGAGTCCTGCACTTTGATTCAGCATATGGTCTGCTACCAGCTCCTGATTAGAAACTATGCCCACCCTCCACAGGGCTCCTGGAGCCTCACTCAGGGGCCCAGCCTCCCGCCTTTTGCCAGGTTACTTAGTTCACTGGTTTGGCCCGGAGTGAAAGGCAGGGAATTATTACTTTGAACCACACTCGAGCAGTTTTCCTAGGATTCTGCCTGTTTGATCTCCCTGGAACTGGCCATAGGTCAGGTAGCCTGTTCTAATTCCAGGTCAGGGCTTGGTAGGGAAAGGTACTGAGAAGCAGCCCATTGGGCCTGGTCAGGCATTGCTCTTTCTTCCCTGGGGCTGGTGAGATTCCTTTACATGTGTTGAGGAACTGTGACCCTGCACAGCCTAGAACCAATGGGTGTGTGTGTAAATATTACATTGTACTCTCTATCAGCATATACATTTATAACCAGAACAGTATCTCTCTTTTTTTTTAATCCTCACCTGAGGATTTTTTAATAGCTATTTAGAGAGAGTGAAAGGACATTTTTTTCTTTCACATTAATTTTTTGAGAAAGTGGGAGGGGAGAAAGAAAGACAGAAACAGAGAGATACATAGATTGGTTGATTGAGCCTGCAACCTAGGTATGTGCCCTTGACTGGAATCCAACCTGGGACCTTCAGTCTGCAAGCCCACTCTCGATTCACTGAGCCACACCAGCTATGGCCAGAACCTTGCATATTAATCATCCATGGATCTTGTGAAAATGTCTGTCCTGATTTAGTAGGTCTGGAATAGTGCCCGAGAATCTTCAGTTCTAAATGGCTCCAGCTGATGCGAAGGGCGCTTCAGTTCTAAATGGCTCCAGCTGATGCGAAGGGCGCTTGGTCTTTGGGCCATGTGGAGAACAGCAGAGGTCTAGTTGCCCTACCCCAGTGGTCTGCAAACACATCAGTCAACAGAGCCAAACATCAACAGTACAATTGAAATTTCTTTTGAGAGCCGAAAACAGACTTCTGCGCATGGCCTAGAAGTTTCAATTGCACTGGAGGCGTGCGCCCGCATGTGGAAGAGCCACATGTGGCTCACGAGACGCAGTTTGCCGACCACTGCCCTACACCCATGCCTGGGGAACGGACAGTTACAGTTGCAAAGGACGGAATCTGGGACCCTCTCCCAGTGACATTGGGAATCCGCCTGGGGGCGCTCTAGGCCCCTCACTGAGCCTTACGGCGCCCCCTGGTGAGCACGGCACCAGCGTCATCACTGCAGCTCTATATACTAGATGCTTCTAGAAGGAACCCCAGGATGCTAGAGTGAGTCATCTGGGGCATTTCGTGTTATCTGGCTTCCTGTGTAATCTGTCACTAAATGTAAGTCCTTGAGGCAGGGCTCTGGGGCTGAAACGGGGCTCCGGGGACCGAAGTGTCTGTAGGCAGCCATTTGCTGGGGAAGCTTTCCCAGGCCTGGTTCTTCATCATGAAGGTGTGCTATCAAATACTTCTGGAATTGTTTTGGGAAACTAAGGAGTCTACCCCTGGCCAGATAGTTCAGTTGGTTAGAAGGCCGTCCCAATAAGTCAAGGTTGTGGGTTTGAGTCCTGGTCAGAGCACTTATAAAATTAAATCAAAGTCACCCTACTGGTGGAAGTTTGACTCAGTGGGTAGAGCATCGACCTGCGGACTGAAGGGTCCCAGGTTCGATTCTGGTCAAGGGCATGTTCATTGGCTGCGGGCAATTTCCTATGGGGGGGTGTGCAGGAGGCAGCTGATCGATGTTTCTCTCATAGATGTTTCTAACTGGCTCTCCCTTCCTCTCTGTAAAAAATCAATAAAATATATTTTTAAAAAAATCAATAAAATAAAATAAAAATCAAGAATATTTTTAAACCAAAAAAAAAAAAAAAAAAAAAAAAGAAAGAAAAAAATATCAGTCTGAGGGCCTCACCCTGTACTTGGGCTCTAATTTTGCATTGGCCCCACTTCTTAGATGGGATCTTTGACTTAACAGTAGTAAGGTCTGTGTGTCAGCTTTTCTCTTCTATAAAATGGGCCCACAATGACATTAGGGAGGGATAAATGAAAGGTACAGGTTCTTGCTGCCAACATGTTATAGGTGGTGGGCCAGGTCGAAGGTCACATAGCCCTTGAACCCATTTGTGAAGACCTGGCCTGAGCTGGTCTTACTGAGTAAGTGATGGTGCATTTACCAGGAGGAGCAGCAGTAGGAAGACACAGGCCCAGAGTGGGGTAGGGCTGGAGCAGATTGGGGGCATGCCTCCAGTTAACTGTCCCGGTCCTTTGCCTGTGCTTCCTCTATCCCTTCCCTTCCTGGGAACTTGGGACTCTCAGCCTCAGCTGGTGAGGGTGGAGAGGAGAGAGTGACAGGCAAGCAGACCAATGGGTCCCTGAGGTTGGGGTGGGGCGGGGCTTGTGCTGCCATGGAGAAGAGAGAAGCTGTTCTGTGGGGGAGGAGGGGGCGGTGGGAAGAGGACCTAGAGATTGAGGGAAAGGGAGAGAGCAAACAAAGGGGTCAGGAGGGAAAATAATGCACTGGCTTCCTGAGGCCCCACAGAAGCTGGGCAGGGAGAAGGGGCCGGGGGCAGAGGGGACCAAGGCCAGCGGCAGTCAAGGCTGAGGCAGGCGGTTACTAAATGGCATTGTTTGAAGTGGCCAGCTAATTGCACAGAGCAGCCTGAGCCTCAGACCAAGGCCCAGCCTGCTGGGTGCTGGCGTCTGAGCCTTCGGGCAGCCTGGTCACATGGAACCAAGTCCTGAGCCTCCGAGTTTGGTGAGGGGGGCAGGCTATGGGGGCAGTCGGGGAGGGGTCCTGGGAAAGGAGTATTAGCCTGAGCCTATGTCCTAGGGCTTCTCTTGGCCCGAGGGCATAGGACCATCGGTGGGCAGTTTGGGGCTATGCTGCCCCCTCTAGCCCTTGCTTCACGGCTGCCCTATCTGTTCTGACCCTCTCACAGGAAACAATGAAGGGAGACACCAGGCCACTCAGCAGAGAGGAGGATACCAGCGGGAGGGAAGACTCCATCATCACCAATGGGGACTGCAGCAACCATTCTTCCGACTCCAAGGACGCGCCGTCACCCCCGATCTTGGAGGCCATCAGCACCCCGGAGATCAGAGGTGGCCGGGCCTGTGGGGAGGTGGGGTGGCACAGACATTGCACCGCAGCTGGGACATGAGCCTCCTTTTGGGCAGGCTGCGGGCAGATTGTGGGGGGAGAGGGTCTGGTCCCCAACGACCTGCCAGGGAAGGGAAGAGGAGGATATAGGTGGGCAGAGCTAAACCTGCTTGTCACCCTGCCACAGCCCTTGGCCTTCGTCCTCTCCTCACCTCAGCGGGAACTTGGAAGAGCAGACATCCCTGGTCCCCCCCCCCCCCCATCACAGTGGGGAGGCGGTGGTGTGGTTGCAGCATAGCCTAGGGTGTTTGGTTCTTCTGGGACTGACTGGGAAGAAAATCACTCGGGCTGGAGGGACTGAGGCTCCTTTCCACCTTTCCCTTGCCTCTGCAGTTCCCCAGGTCAGATGACCTGGGATCCACCTCTCTGAGCTTTTCTAACCCAGATGGTTAAAAAAAATCCCGTATTGCCCCGTCCTGTTATCGACAGCTCCTCACATTGTCCTGTCTGATACATGTGACAGTGTTCTCTTTCTGTATTGTTCACTACAAAAGCCAGTAGCCACACATGAGCACTTAAACTGTGGCCGGTGGGAGAGACCCTGGACTGTCCATCTAAGTGTAGTTAGTGCCACTGAGTTGGGCAGCACAGTTCTGGGAGGAGTTTTTGATGCCTTCTCTCATGAGAACCTCTAGTTTTGTTTTGCATCTTATAATGTGTCTGGCCCCGAACACTGTTGCCTGATGAATACATGGAGGTGACTACAGGTCCTAAGTGGTTAGGCATTAACCCTTGAGGATGCCAGCAGTGAGATCCCATCAGCCCAGAGAGGAAGCTACAGAAGGCTGCCCATTAGCAAAGGAAGACATGGCTCCTGACCAGCCCCGTGCTGCCCCTTCCACAAAATAGGTTGCGTTTCTCTTCCCTCCACAGGCCGCAGATCAAGCTCACGACTGTCCAAGAGAGAGGTCTCCAGCCTGCTAAGTTACACTCAGGTATGGGCTCCACACTGCCTCTTTCAGGATTCAGGGGGACTCCCTTTAAGCTTTCAATAAGTGGGGTCTACAATTCAATATTTGTTGAATGATGAGTCTGAGGACTGCTAGGCACACAGTACTTTGAACAGCCTCACACTTAGAATGGCATGTGCTGCCATTGTATGCCAAGTTTTTTAAAAAAATCATAAACGTTTATTTTACCAAATAATGAAGTTTTCTACTAGCTGCTTCCTGTGTAATTTTTGAAATCACTTTTTTCTCAACCTGAATAATCAATCAGTTACTTAAATTGATAAATTCCTAAAGAAGCAAATTGTCCTTTTATTCCTGGAATGAGTTCAACTTCAACTTGGGCACGTTATGTTTTGAATTTATGTTTTAGCATCTACTCCATGAGTTAGTTGTATGATTTTATTTCTCATAATCTTTCTGTGTCTGGTTTTGATGCACATTAGAAATAACTCACCTGGCTTGTTGTAGGGAATTTTTTCAGTCATTGCAATATCAAGAGTTTCTACTTGATCAGTTTTTTTCCCCAAGTCACAGTCTTCCTGAACATTATTTATGCCTTCTGTTTTGTTAAATCCTTTAAAGTTTTGTCAACTTGGTTAACTTTTTTCAAAGAACCAGTGTCAGGCATTAGGGACAACGTCATGATAAAAGTGCATAAATAAAAGCTCGGACTTTATTACAGCTTCTATTCTGGGGGGCTCCCAGCTGCTGGGGACAGTGTGCTGGACGAGAGGCTCAGGGCAGCTGTTTTGGTCAGTAGTTACCAGTAATAGTAATGCAGTCTCCTGCCTGGACAATTTCTCAGTGCTGCTATAACCCTCTTGTTTTATAAGGGAAGTACTGTTGCTCCAATTTTATTTTATCCTCACCTGAAGGTATGTTTTTATTGGTGAGTGAGTGGGGGTGGGGAGAGAGAGAGAGAGCAAGAGAGAAAGAGAAACATCAATATATTAAAGAAACATTGATCAGTTGCCTCCCCATACACATCTCTACTGAGGATGTACCCTGACTGGGAATTGAACCAACAGCCTTTCTCTGTAGGGGACAACGCTCCAACCAGCTGAGCCACACCACCCAGGGCAGGGCTTTTGTGCCAATTTTAAAGGTGGAAATGGACACACTGAAGGCCACATAGTTGAGACTGGGGTTCAGGTCTCCCTGCTTGGGATAGCCAAATTAGTCTAAGGCGTAGACAAAGAAGTCTTCATCATGTATATTGCCATCATACAATGTCTTTGGCTTTCTGATTCCACTGGGGTCTTATCTTTCATGTCTTGAACTCATGATCCTATGGTTTGAGCTATTGTAAAATTTGTTTGGAGCCAAATTAGGTAGTTGAAGATATTTTTAGGCCTCTTGGACCAACATTAATATTTTAATATGATTGACTCTTCATTTTTAAGCTATTTTGGTTTTATAACCTGTTCATGATATCCTGAAGCACATGTTTCATTTATAAAGGACCTGACGGGTGATGGAGATGGCGATGAGGAAGACGGAGATGGCTCCGACACTCCAATAATGCCAAAACTCTTCCGGGAAACCAGGACTCGGTCTGAAAGCCCAGCTGTAAGTCCCACCCCTGAGCCAAGGCACCATCTCAAACCACTCATAGGCCTGTGGTAAAAAACCCCACATATTTTGGATCTCCTAGGGCTGTGATGGGCAAATTGTGGCTCTTGAGCCACCTGTGGCTCTTTGGCCCCTTGAGTGTGGCGCTTCCACAAAATACCATGGCCTGGATGAGTCTCTTTTGAAGAAGTTTGAGTTTAAAAAATTTGGCTCTCAAAAGAAATTTCAATTGTGGTACTGTTGTTATTTGGCTCTGTTGACTAATGAATTTGCTGACCACTGTACTAGGGGGGACTTTGAAGAGAAGTAAACCGTTTTTGAAAGTAGAAAAATGATAGCAAGGCTTATGAAATATCATTGTTTTCTTTCACATGGTAGTTTTTAAACTCTTAAAACACTCTTGGATGTGCCCAAGGGTGATAGAGTTGGCAGCTGGTTGGCTCAGTGCCAGTTACCTATGAGAGTCGCTTCTGTGGGTGGATTCTGTGAATGGAAGATACTTATTGCTCTTGGCAACCCAGTATGTTAGAGAGCCGGCTAACCCTTGGTGACCATTGCAGGTGCAGTTTATATTCACACTCTGCTCTAGGAAATGATGTGTATCATCCCCCTTTTTACGGACAAGAGAAGATTCTGGTAACTTACCAATGGTTCAACATTAACTCTTCTGTAGGATTCCAACACAGGTCTGCAACCCCCCAAGTTCATGCCACTTTGAGAAAGAAGCCCAAGGCTTTCCATCCATCTTGAGGATCCAGTACCTTCCTGAAGAATGCAATAATTATTCTAATGATTTTTTTGGGAAAAACATGTTTTGTTAAGAGTGAACTTGGATTTTATTTTTCAATCCAACTTACAGGTGCCGGTTTCAGCTGTGACAGGCAATGGGGTCTGCTGTGGATTGTCCGTCGCCCCTGCTGGCTATCCCAACCCCTTATCGCATGAGTTGGGGAGTGTCTGGGTGGAAGTTGGCAGTCTAGAGTCTTCTCTACCCCCACTTACATGCCTCGTGCACTTCTGTTGACCGGAATCTGCCTCTTGAGCCCAGTCCTCTGGGCCCCAGTGCGACACCGCATGCCTACCGTCACCAAAGGCCTTGTGCTTATCCTCTCTTGCTTCCAGGTCCGAACCCGAAATAACACCAGTGCCTCTGGCCGGGAGAGGCACAGGCTCTCCCTCCGCTCCACCCGAGGCCGGCCCGGCCGCAATCACATGGACGAGTCTCCAGTGGAGTTCTCAACTACCAGGGTTGGTTTCTGGATGCCCAGACCCCTGTCCCCATCTCTCATTGGAAGATCACCATGGAAGTACCCCGTGTCTAACCCTAACTGGCTTCTGTTCTTCACACTTCTGCTTTTCAGGGTCTTGCCCTCCCTTTCTCTCCTGGGTGCTGGGTAACTTCTCTAAAGCCTGATGACCTCTCTGGCCTGATCCCGGATGGAACTGTGGTGGGAATGCAAGCATTCCCTGGTGACTGGGTTCTTGCCCCTCCTTAGAAACAAGCTATAAGCCACTGACTTCCAAAACTCTCTTGTCTCCTTGGTGTCTTCACTGACTGTCTTTTGAGAACACCTGCAGGGGTTATAGCAACTCTCCGCTTCTGTTGCAAGTTTGGGCACACAGTGTAAGCACTTAGGAAGTCGGTGGTCCTCTCTGGGCGTGGCTCCGAGCCTCGACGTGAGCATCACTCATTCTGTGCCTCTGCCCTCAACGGTCTGTTTTGATGGGAGTGGCTTTGCTTTCTCCCACCACTTAAGGGATATTTGGTCACGGAAAACCATTCTTACTGGTCTCTGTACTGCTTTAACTTAAGTCTTTGTCTTCCTTTTCTCTGCTTGCCTGGGAGGCAATCTGGGTGCCACTTAACTCTGGTCATCCGCCTGGCGTGCTGTGGCCCACACCGTGTGTCTTTCTGTCCACAGTCCCTGAGGCGGCGCACAGCATCGTCGGCAGGCACCCCGTGGCCGTCCCCGGAGAGCCCCTACCCCACCATTGACCTCACAGATGACAGTGTGATGCCCCAGAGCAGTAGTACCCCTTACACCCGCCTGGCTCAGGACGGCCAACAGGAGAACTTGGACTCCCCACAGATGTATGCAGAGGGCAGAGATACGGACAGCACCGAGTATCAGGTACCACCAGGAAGGGGTGAATTTAGGAGAGAAAAGCATACTGTTCCTGGAGGGGGGACTAATTACTACAATTTTGGATCACTTTTGGCATAGCATTTGAATTGATTCAAGTACATTTCCCACATGTACCATGATCCTTTACCCTACATATCTCCCAGATAGCTCAAGCACATGATTCCTGGTTTCTAGAAATATATATGCTATTTATACATAGGGCATGATTCTGTTCATCATTGTATAGTATACATACACGTTAATTGGCTTTTTTCACACAGGAAAATGAGTTGTCTTTTCATGCCTATAATCAACAAACTGAGCTTGTTTTCACTCAAGCACTGCAGTATAGTTACGTAGTACATATCTATGTACACATGTCGTGTTGACATCCTTTTTTCACCGTACATTAATTCAGAGTAGATTATACCATATATTTTTTTAATATATTTTTTTTATTGATTTTACACAGAGAGGATTTGAGAGGGATAGAGTGTTAGAAACATCGATGAGAGAGAAACATCGACCAGCTGCCTCCTGCCCACCCCTGACTGGGAATGTGCCCGCAACCAAGGTACATGCCCTTGACCGGAATCGAACCCGGGACCCTTCAGTCTTCAGGCCGACGCTCCACCACTGAGCCAAACCGGTTTCGGCTATACCATATATTTTAATAAATTGCTTATTTTTATGGGCACCTCACATTTTATGGCAAGCTATGTGTAAATGGCCAATTTTATTTTATTTTTTATTTTTTTTCATTTTAATGGGTTTATGCTACCCCATCTGATGGCCTGTGGTGGAATATCCAGCTGATTGTGATTATTTGACTTTGATTTATTTCCTGTTAGTTTTCAGTCAACATTCTTGCATGCCTAAATGCTAGGTTAAATGTTATAGATCTAATATAATCCCCACATTCTCATCAAACAACCAATCCTGCCCATCCATTGCCCCTTACATTTTTATTTATTTTATTTATTTATTTTTATTATTATTTTTTAAAAAATATATTTTACTGATTTTTCATAGAGAGGAAGAGAGAGTGATAGAGAGCTAGAAACATCGATGAGAGAGAATCATCGGTCAGCTGCCTCTTGCACACCCCCTACTGGGGATGTGCTCGCAACCACAGTACATGCCCTTGACCGGAGTCAAACCTGGGACCCTTCAGTCCGGCCGACACTCTATCCACTGAGCCAAACTGGTCCCGGCGCCCCTTATATTTTTAAATTTCTTGATTTTAATTTTATTTTTTAAAGATAATTTTAAATTTTATATTGAGAGAGGGTAAAAGATTGTTTTTTGTTTTTTAAACTGGTTTCTTCCACTTGTTTATGTATTTATGGTTGTTTCTTATATGTGCCCTGGGTGGAAATTTGACCAGGACAATGCTCTAACCAACTGAGCTGCCTGGAGAGGGCCCGCTGCCTCTTGTTTTAAGCCATTCTCACTCCGGCTTCTCCTACCATGAAGTGTTGGAGGTGGGTAGGCAATGTCCTGAGGCGCTCTGGCAGGCACTCCAAGGAAGCCCTGGTGGCTTCGTCAGGGGGTTGCTTGCCATTGGGGTTGGTGGGGCTGCAGGAGTTTCTCTTGGTCCAGGTAGTCTGTCTCATTAGGATTCTTTCATGTGGTTTATCTTGCAGGATGGGAAGGAGTTTGGAATAGGGGACCTTGTGTGGGGAAAGATCAAGGGCTTCTCCTGGTGGCCTGCCATGGTCGTGTCCTGGAAGGTCACCTCTAAGCGCCAGGCCATGTCCGGCATGCGGTGGGTCCAGTGGTTTGGCGACGGCAAGTTCTCGGAGGTGAGTCCAGGGAAGAGCAGATGGCATAGGCCTGCAGACCCACAGCGTCTCTGTCCTTTCTTTGTGCAGTTGCCTTTTGAGATAAGGGCCTGTGCCTTGCTATTTCCAGATGGGTGAGATTATGTTTGACTCTGTATCCAGGGATAATAACAAGTCTTCCTTGTAAAATGGCTTAACAAGACACACACAGGGTCTTGTGGGCCAGAGCTCAGTCTACCCTTACAGGAGACAAATGGATGGGAAGTCCTCTGGGTCCATGGCCACTTGGTCCCTGTTGTTTCTCCCCGGGGCAGAAACAGGAGGTGAACATAATTTAGCCCTGCAGAGGTGGCAGATAGGCGCCTGTGAGTAGCCTGGAGATGGTCTGGAGTTGCCTGGTGATGGTAATCAATCTTGCAGAGTTGGTTATTTCAGGGTTTTTCAATTATTGGAGTTAGTCATAAGAGTGGTATTAGACACAAATGAATTATTAGGCTGTTGTGATTTTTATATCTATTTTGAAGGCACATTCTGAAATGTCCAGATGTGTTTTTGCTTTGTTTTGTTAATCCTCACCTGAGGTATTTAGTCATTGATTTTAGCGAGAGTGGAAGGGATGAGGAGAGATGGAAAGGAGAGATTGGTTGCCTCCCCCTCGAGCCCTTGGGCTGATGGTCTAACCATTAAGCGCCCGGCTAGGGCTGGAGTCTCCAGGATTTGAGTAGAATGTTGCAGACAATAGTTTTCCTGGAGTGGTGTCTTTTTGAAATGTTCCTTTAACCTTCAGCATGCCCAAAGATTAGGTGAGGATACAGAAATTAGACGGAGGCAGATGTGGGAATGAAGGACCTCTAGTACATTTGTGGGATTTGGCCTCACGTTGAGGTTTTGGTTTCTTAGGAATTGGGCTTCCGTTGGGCCATTTGCTGTAAACACATTGAAGTTCCCACAGGGCAAAACTTCCTGCCTTGCATGCTGGTGTCCTCGTTGGCCAGCAGAGGGAGCAGGATAAGTGTCCTTGTCGCTGCTCTCCTGGAAGCATCTAAAGGCAGGGATGTGGGCAATGAATTCTGTGTGAAATGAAGAAGCATGGATTATTTGTGATTGCTTTGGCTTGATGAGACATAAAATGCACTTTGGAAGACTGAGTCTGATGCTAATAAGATAAGCGTGAGGCTGTTGGCATTAAGGAAGGGATTGCCATGTGAGGTTGGTGCTAAGCCCTGGTGCTACATTGGAGCAGCTTGGCGCTGGGAACAGCATTTGCATTCAGTGTACAGCTACGTTGAGCGCCGTTTCTTCTAGCCCTAGATATGGATGTAGAGTTGCCTGGTGTCAGGAACCCCCACCTCGTGGGACCTTGGGCTAGAGGTGTGTGTGAGTGCGAGCATGTTCTGTGGAGAATGAAGCATCATGTGTGTCTTTCAGTCTGATCATTACTCCAAACACCCAGTTTCATCCCTTCCTGATTGGTTCCTGCATGGCCTTGGAATTGGAAGCATGAGATTTTATGGATCTTTGGCTCCAGTGGAAGGAAGATAGCAACAACAATAAAACCCTTATACTGTACCAAACACTGTTCTCTAAACATAATAAGTTCAACTAACAAATTAATAGAGGACTAAGTAGTAATCATAGCTAATATTTGTCACATTTACAAAGGAGAGGGAAGAACATTTGCAAAGCCCCAATGTTGGAACATCCACAGAGAATTTCAAGATTCACCTGCAAGGGGCCCACACCAGGGACCATGTGGGTCATGTGCCCTTTAAATATGTATAAATACAGGGTGCTTCTAATTGTATCCACTTGGAGCAGAAACTTTCTCACACTGGGAGCGTCAACCATGCTTCTGGCTATTGGGTGCATCAGGAGTATACATCATTTCTATTTTCTCTTTTATTCTTTCCCCTCCCTTTTTTAAAAAAATATATTTTATTGATTTTTTACAGAGAGGAAGAGAGAGAGTTAGAGAGCTAGAAACATCAATGACAGAGAAACATCGATCAGCTGCCTCTTGCACACTCCTTTCTGGGGATGTGCCCGCAGCCAAGGTACATGTCCTTTTCCGGAATCGAACCTGGGACCTTTGAGTCCGCAGGCCGACGCTCTTATCCACTGAACCAAACCGGTTTCGGTCCCCCTTTTTTGAATCTGAACTTGATCCCCTGGAATAATATCCCCTGTGAAGAGATAGGTCACCCCAGATGCAGGGTAGGTGGATGTTGATGATGTCTCTCTCTTTCAGGTCTCTGCAGACAAGCTGGTGGCCTTGGGGCTATTCAGCCAGCACTTTAATCTGGCGACCTTCAATAAGCTGGTCTCTTACAGGAAGGCCATGTACCACGCTCTGGAGGTAACACGGTGGTGGGTGGGTAGGACCTGGCCCCCAGAGCAGGACTAAGGCAAGAGACGTACAGAAAGCCAGCTCAGGCCACAGTGTAACCAAAGATGGCTTGGAAGGGACAGGCAGGAGGTGAATGCAAACTTGTTGGCCTGAGGGCCAGACTGGGAAGGAAAGGAAGGGCTTTAAGCCTTCCATATGACTGAGTACTAACTACTTCAGCTTCTCCCTGGTGGTTCTCAGTATTGCTGACTGAATTAAGGAGGAACATTAGAAAGTGGGGGACAATGTTTAATAACAGTGAATAATGCTTTTCCAGAGCTAACAAAACCTCCTTCCTTTATTTAAAAGAATTTTTTTTATTGATGTCAGAAATGAAGGGGGAGGGAAGGAAGAGAGATAGAAAGAAATATCACGATGAGAGAGAATCATTGATCTGGCTGCCCCCTGCATGCCCTCCACGGGGATCAAGCCCGCAGCCCAGCATGTGCCCTGACTGGGAATCAAACCCTGATCTCCTGGTTGATAGGTTAACGCTCAATCACTGAGCCACACCAGCTGGGCAAATCCTCCTTCCTTTAAATGGCGTTGTTCAAGGCCAACACAGGGCAGCCACTGAGGACAGCTGCCTTTTCCCCTTGTCGGTGGGATCTATCAGGCTCTTTCTTTCCCTTAACTTAGGACTGAAAAGATCAGTGGCCTGTGCCCAGCACTTATGAACCAGCCTCTGCTTAGTTAGGGATCTTAGTGCTTCTTAAATAAGGCCTAAAACGTGACACCTCCCCATCTTCATTAGGAAAACAAACCAAGAAATCTGGAGCTTTCTCAGAGTTGGTGATACTTCCATATCTAAAAGTAGCAGTGCTAATTCTGATCCTCTGCTCTCTGAGAGGGAGCTGACCACTCAAGTTCTCTACAGGGAAGAGGTCGTATTTGGTGCCTGCGTGGCCTCCCGCCTGTCCCCTGCACAGGCCCCTCCCTGTCACATACCATGCCCAGGACAGCTGCCTGCTTATGAAAGGGCCCAGAGTGAAGGGGAATGCAGGCCCCCGCTGGGGGAATCCCTGGGTGCCACCTGGCGAGCACCCACCCCTGCTGTTCATCACAGACTCGCCTTTATCTCGCCAGAAAGCCAGGGTGCGGGCTGGCAAGACCTTCCCCAGCAGCCCCGGAGACTCATTGGAGGACCAGCTGAAGCCCATGTTGGAGTGGGCCCATGGGGGCTTCAAGCCCACCGGGATCGAGGGCCTCAAACCCAACAACAAGCAAACAGGTGGGAACGGGTCCCTGTGGCAGCCCTTTCTGTCATTGCTAGTGGGAGCACCCTTGGGAGATGCAGCCACCCCTCCTGCCCCTTGCCCCACCCCAGCTTTCCAGCAACCAGTCAGATTTGGAGACCTTCTCTGTCACCCTGTGAACCCCAGGGCTATGGGAAAACAAGCAGCCCAATCTTCTCTGGCTTCGCTGGTCTGCAATGCAATCTGTTCTGTAAACTTGAGTCAACAGGAGATCAAGATGGAATCTTCACCAGCACCTTTACTTTTAAAAGGAAAAATTGAGCTCTGCTCATTGGTGAAAACTTGGAAAGTATTTTAAAAACCTCCAAAACCCCAAAACCATGAGCCACCTCCAAAAGAGGCATAACCTTATTCTAACATTTTGACCAATAGCATAATTCCTCCATTATAAGATATGTATGTATAGTTTTCCCATTATCACTTTCTGGAAATCCAGGATGCCTGAAATCCATGATTTGTCTGATAATTCATACATTTAACATAGTGTTTTCTGTTTTGTTTTGTCTCCCCCATTAAAAGTGGTTAATAAGTCGAAGGTGCGTCGTGCAGGCAGTATGAAATTAGAATCAAGGAAATACGGTATTCCCTTTCCCATCCTTTGTCTATGTACTATTTTCTCTGCACTTTCAATTTCTTTGCCTATACAGAGGTCACTGGAAAAGAAATCTCAACCTGAACCTCATCCCCCACTTCACTCTCAACCTTCACAAGTCCTCCATCCAGGTTAATCTTGTTGGGTGTGCACATCCTTCCAACTTTTCTGTACACTAGTTGGATTCCTGCTTTCCCTTCTTGATATTAATCATACGAGCACTGTCAGATGTCACTAAAGAGTCCTTATGATTTTTAATGACTGCATAATTTCCCCCCCCAGGAACAGAGTCAAATTTAACCATGCCCCTTATGTGTATATATACAGTATAAGTTATACTGTATATATACATATTGGAGCTAGAATATATATAAGTGGAATTTAAAGAAATGTAAAGAATTTCCACATCATATATTTTAAAGAATGTTCTAATAGCCACATTGAAAAGAGTAAAAGAAACAAAGACAGTACTAATTATGCATTTAATTTAGTCCAATATTTCCAACATTGAAGCATTTCTAACAGTCAGTATGAAAATTAAGTTATTTTACATTTCCTTTTAGTACTGTTTTTAAAATCTCATATTGAATGTGTTTTATATCTTAATTTGGGTGTGAAATTTTTGTTAGAAAAACTTGATCTATATTTTCACAAATGTGTAAGTTCCAAATTTTCACTTGACCAAGTTCCAAATGAACTTACTTAATTGGAGCAATCTTAAAATTTACATTAACATTAAATGCAAAATGCAATTCCTACATTTTAAGTGCTCAGTAGCTTTAAGTGACCAACAGCCGCTGTTTTGGGCAATGGAGATGAATGTTTCAGGGTTTCAGCTATGGGTTAGCCTTTGCCTAATGTTTGTGCTGGGTCTAAAGCTCTTGAAAACCCTATAAACATGTTAGATGTGTGAGGGATTTTGACTTATGTCCCATTGTGGGACCATATGGTGGGCCCAATGTGGACCCTGTCATGGCCCAAAAGCATCTGTCACCCAGGCCCATGTTCTCCCTGCACCTCCTACCAGCCCGGCTGCTATGTCCTTCCCTTTCACAGAGAACAAGAAGCGCAGACGCACCACAGATGACTCGTCCACCTCCATGGACTACTGCCCCCAGCCGAAGCGCCTCAAGACAAACTATAATAATGGCAAAGACCGAGGAGAGGAGGACCAGACTCGAGGTGATTCAGTGGCCCATGAACACCCTTTATTGGGAGGGCACATTGTGAGGACAGCTCAGAAGGGCTTAATGGATCAGCAAGAGGCTCCCTGACCCCATGTCTCACCTTCTTTTCTCAACAGAGCAAATGGCTTTGGATGTTGCCAACAACAAGAGCAGCCTGGAAGGTAATGGTAATACTCTCCCAAGTCCTCCCTTCCCGTCCTGGGCAACCTGAGTGGGTAGTTCCAGGCCTTGCCTGCTTGTCTATCCTGTCCTGCCTGCTGATAATGAAGGGAAGTCAGGGTAGCTCAATAGTTAACCACCTGGGGTCTGAAACTGTGATTATGGCCTTGTGTAGAGTCTGGTCATTGGAAAGTCCTTTCATGATGTGACAGTGAGCAAATTGGTGTCACCACCAATTGTCCCAGAGTCCTAGTCTTTGAAGAGTCTCAGAGATCTGTGTGCCAGGCCTCTGCAGCTTGTCCTTGTGCTGGAGGGGCCCTTGCTCAGTGTGTGTCGCACGTCGGGGGTGGGTTTGTTAGCGTGGAAGGATTGTTGAAAGGAATAAAGCGTGAAGAGACCTCAGTATATTGCTAGTGTGGAACGAGTGTTCAAGGACCGTAGATCCGAGGCTTTAGCAGCTGTTACTGGTCCTGAGGTGTCACAAGCTGCGTGCATGCTTTCTTACAGACAGCTGTTTGTCCTGCGGTAGGAAAAACCCCGTGTCCTTCCACCCTCTCTTTGAGGGGGGCCTCTGTCAGACATGTCGGGTAAGTCTATCCCCTCCCTGGACTTCATTGCCCCTTCCCTCCACACAACTTCCCTGACATTCCCCAGAGAAAAGGACCTGCCATTGGGGAGGGTTCTAGGGAAGCCCGCCCTGGCCACCATCGCCCCCTCCTCCCCTCTGAGGTCAGTGCTGCCACAGAGGAAGCCATCTGCAGTGGCACGCTCACCCCAGCCAGTTCACCAATGACCTGTGTCCTTCGAGCCAGCGGGCCCAGTGGGCCCTGGTCTCTGTTTTATGACGTTTCTCTCTGGCCGCCAGGACCGGTTCCTCGAGCTATTCTACATGTATGACGACGATGGCTATCAGTCCTACTGCACCGTGTGCTGTGAGGGGCGCGAGCTGCTCTTGTGCAGCAACACAAGCTGCTGCCGGTGAGCTTCAGGCCAGCCCTGTGGGTGAGACCTGAGCCTCCCACGTCATGTCTGGGATTCCTACAGCCAAAAACACTCAGGCCCAGGGGCTGGGAGTCCAGTGGACCTGAGGACAGGGGCCCAGAGTTACTGCTGCTCTGCAGGGGCTGTGGTTCTCATTTGTTTAAGTAAGACAGAAATGTCTGAGGGTGGTGCCTGAGTTGTGGAAGCCTCCCGGGAGAATAGCACTTTGAGGGGTAGAGATCCTTTGCTGTGCAGAGCCTTTGCACAGAGGGTACTGATATCCTGTGAAAACGAGGTTAGTGTATCCCACATCACACTGTGGGGCCGTTCTGCCCATGGGGAGCAGCAGCTGGTTTTTTAGACAGTGCGTTATTACCGTCTACCTGGGAAGGGAGGACTCTGGATGTGGGAGAAAGGCCTGATGTCCTCTCTGCGCTCCCGGCCGCAGGTGCTTTTGTGTGGAGTGCCTGGATTTGCTGGTGGGCTCGGGCACAGCAGCCGATGCCAAGCTGCAAGAGCCCTGGAGCTGCTACATGTGCCTCCCGCAGCGCTGTCACGGGGTCCTGCAGCGCCGGAAGGACTGGAATGTTCGCCTGCAGTCCTTTTTCACCAGTGACCCTGATCTCGAATACGTAAGCCACGGGCTCCTTCTAGCACCTCCTACCCCAGGGAGTTGGGACTGCAATGCCCTCGAAGTCTGTTGGCAAGATTTCATAAAGAGGTCCATTATACAAATGACTGGCTGAGTCGCTCCTACTTCAGAGACAGGGCTAATTGATATGTCCTTTGTGCAGTCCTCAGGCTTCCCCTGTGGTCTTTCTCTCCTTTGTGGGTTTTCTAAGGAAAGAGAATCCCGTGACGTAGTATTTAATTGTGGTGGGAGTGGATCTTCATGGGCTCCATTCTACCAGGTCTGTGAGGCAGTCCCAGGTCTTGATGTTTAAGGTGCCATGTCCTTTTGTGTGTGTGTGCATCTGTCTCAAAGTCTCTGTGTTCCATGTCTTAAGGGTAGACTAGCCAGTCTGTGCCAAAGCTCTTAAGGGGATCCCTGCTAAGAAGTGGCAGAACACAGGGTTTGAGTTCCTCAGAGGAAGGTCAGCTCGCCCAGAGGTTGAGCCTTTCCCCCCGCACCTTGACCTCCATGACCTTCTTTAACCTGGCAGGAGGCCCCCAAGTTATACCCTGCGATTCCTGCAGCCCGAAGGCGGCCCATTCGAGTCTTGTCCCTGTTTGATGGAATTGCCACAGGTGAGTGTGGAATTCACCTTGGGATGCTCACCTGGTCCAGGTGTCTGTCCTCAATGCCAAGCCAGACCCCTGGGGTTATCTGTCAGTTTTGAGAAAACCAATGGCTTCTTGTTTCTCTCCTCAAATCTTCTCCACCACGTATTTCACCCGCTTTGATCCTCTTGTTTCTTTTAAAAGTCATATATACATATTTCATATCTTACATTGTATTATATGTAGATATCTTGGAAAATTATTTTTACTGGATAACATGGATATATTGGAGATTAACAGACAACTCCTATTAATATCCATTTTTTCCCTCCCATTCCTCCAGTTTCCACATGTTTAGAATAAGCATATCCAACAAGCATGTCACCCTTGGGGAGCTTTTCCTAATTTAACACATTTAATACTATAAATTGCTCTGGAATGTAAGACTATCTCCATTTTGCCAGAGCAGGAAGCAGTGGGGATAAAGTGCTATGCATTTAGCATCATTGTATTTGTGTGTGTCTGCCAGTGTCCACTTGCCTAAAGCAGACAGTTTTTAATGACCCTCAGGGTCATGGCTAGCTGCTTGTTTTCTCCACCCTGCTGCATCCTCCACCTGTGTATGCTGGCACAGGTAACCCACAGTTGAAAATGGAGCCTTGGCCATTGTCCCCTGACTTTGAGGTTATTTTCTAAACATGGTTTTGGTGAAGATCCCTATCCTGTGTCTGTGCTTGATTGTGCTGGGCAATGGTTGTAAAACTGTCAGGTTTTTGTTTTCCTTTTTCTTTTTTGTTTTTGTGTGTGTATGTGTGTGTTGTTAATCCTCACCTAAGGATATTTTTCCATTGATTTTTTTTTTTTTTTTTATACAAGTGGGAGAGGCCGAAACTGGTTTGGCTCAGTGGTAGAGCGTTGGTCTGCGGACTGAAAGGTCCCAGTTTCCATTCCGGTCAAGGGCATGTACCTTGGTTGCGAGCATATTCCCGGTAGGGGGAGTGCAAGAGGCAGCTGGACAATGCTTCTCTCTCTTGACATTTCTAGCTCTCTCTCTCCCTTTCTCTCTGTAAAAAATCAATAAAATATATTTTTTTAAAAAAAGAGTGGGAGGGATGGTTAGGGTGAAAAGAGGGAGAGAAACATGAGTCACATCCACTGGTGCCTCCCACCACCCCAATTTAGGGCAGGGATCGAGCCTGCAAACGAGGTACATGTTCTTGACCAGAATTGAACCCTTGGACCCTTTTGTTTACAGGCCTACAACTATTCTCTGAGCCAAACCAGCCAGTGCTAGACATGTCAGTTTTAATAGGTTCTACCAGTGGTCTGTATAGTTGATACATGTCTGTTTTCTTCAAAAAACTCTCTCCTCTAAGGACTCTGCTGTTTCAGCGAGTTTGTGCTATCTGCAGAATTTCACGTGAGGGCTACAATGTACTTTTTGGGTCTGGTGTGAGTTCTTGGATATGACTTAGAATCACTGGAGGCAAGATGACCCTGAGTGTATTTTATGTCTCCCCAATCCCACACAGGGTACTTAGTCCTCAAAGAATTGGGGATCAAAGTAGAGAAGTATGTCGCCTCTGAAGTGTGTGAAGAGTCCATTGCCGTTGGAACTGTGAAGCACGAAGGCAATATTAAATACGTGAATGATGTCAGGAACATCACAAAGAAAAATGTGAGGACAGCCTGCACCCCTGGGGGCTTTATAACACCCTCCTCCTCCAGGCCCTGAACCCCACACAACCTCACAGCCATGCCCAGGGTTGTGGGTAAAGGTAACCTGTGGTCATAGCAGGCAAGCTATCTTGACAGGCTACCTGCTGGAACCCAGGCTGTCTGTCCCTCCATTCTTGCTCCTGTCCTCCTGTGAGAATACTGTTTTTCTTTCACAGGTTGAAGAATGGGGTCCCTTTGACTTGGTAATTGGTGGGAGCCCATGCAATGACCTCTCAAATGTGAATCCCGCCAGGAAAGGCCTATATGGTGAGTATCCCTCCGTTTGGTAGCCCCAGAAGACCCTATGTCAACTGAGTGTTGGTGCAAGAGTGTACTGAGCAGAAGCTGTTAGCTTCTTGCCAGCCTTACCTGTCAGCTCTGTCCATGTCACATTGTGAAGCTTCAGACCCACCAGATACTTAAAAAACATGGCACTGCCAATTACGGGAATGTAGGGCACCAGCCTCAGTTAGGTGATCTCTGGGAACCCGGTGGTTGCAATGTGGAGGGGTGGTTTTGACCCCAGCCAGCCATCTTCTTTTGTGGGCTCAGAGGGCACAGGCCGACTTTTCTTCGAGTTCTACCACCTGCTGAATTACGCGAGGCCCAAGGAAGGTGACGACCGGCCCTTCTTCTGGATGTTTGAGAACGTAGTAGCCATGAAGGTTGGCGACAAGAGGGACATCTGTCGTTTCCTAGAGGTGAGGGGACCTAGGGTCCTGATGGTCAAGACTACGTGAGCAGGGAAGGCCCTGCCCTCACTGAGTTGTGAATTTTGTTTGGGAATTTGACTGAAGACCTATGTGGACCCCCGAATGATGGAGTCAAGTTGTTGCAGTCTCTTTTGTTCAATATCCTTTGGTTCAAATATTTTCGAGGGGAAAAGAAAATGATCTCTGAGTTCATCCCGAACCTATTGAAGTTGGATGATGAAACAAACCATCACTTTTAGAGATCTCATGAGATTTGACTCTGATTTTTACTCTAGAGAGTTTTTTAATCCTTATTCTGAGAATTGTTTCTTTAGGGGACATAGAAAATTCATTATCCAATCCTTAATATGCATTAATTGTAGTAATACCTTTTTTATACACTTACGTCATTATCCAATCCTTAATATGCATTAATTGTAGTAATACCTTTTTTATACACTTACAACGTCATTTAATTTTCCCCAAAGCTTTACAACTTATCAGTGACAACAACTGTAGAACTGGCTAGTTAGTTCTCTCATGCTGTGTGAACCTGACAGTTGGGTGTCACGGAGCGTCATGTTGCCAACACTGCATTTCCAAACTGGGGCCTTGATTTGCCAGGTTTTTGTTTTGAGCTGTTTTTGTCACCTGTGCATCATAATAATCAGTTGCGCCCCAGCTCATACCTTCTCAGAACTTTCAAGTCTGATCTGGTCTCTTTTCCCACCATTTATATGGGGCACTAGCTATGCCTCCAGCCAGATTCTTGCTGAGAACTGGTCTGTCCCTTGGCTGGCAGGAATCTTGTGTCCTTGGTAGCCAAGGAGCAGCCCTGTCACCTGTCCCACTCTGGTTGCTTCCTGGATTCTGCTGTGGGCTCCTAGAAGCTATTTGTTCTTCTGTCTCCCTACAGTGTAATCCAGTGATGATTGATGCCATCAAAGTGTCTGCTGCTCACAGGGCCCGATACTTCTGGGGCAACCTGCCCGGGATGAACAGGTAACACAGGGTTCTGTGTGGGACAGACAGATAACGGCTAAGTGAAATGCATCTAATGGTGTGAGCTCTGACTGGTTTATTCACGTATGACAGAGCCACCCTGGGCTTCTGACCAATCTCTGGTGTTACAGATTGACATCTGTTAAGATATACAGCTACCTGGAAGTCTCGGGCCAAGATTCCTCAGTCTGCTCCAACTTGTTTCCTGCTCTGCCCAGGGGCCTGGTTCTTACAGTGCCATGTGCTGGAGCAGACAGGCATCTTCTCCCCTCTGGAGATGCTCATGTTTTATACCCCACCTCTTCTCTTGTTGCCTGTTCCACTGGGAAAGGGATGAGGGTGTTAGACATGCCTTTCTCCTTGATATGACCGAGCAGGTAGCAAAGCTGAGATGACAATTGGGAGCCTAAAGCCTGGCATCCTTGAATTTTCTTAGCCAAGAACTTTTCCCAGTTTTTTATTAGTCCATTCATATAACTGAGGATTAATTATATTCTATATGTGGTTTCAGAGCTGTGTGATGTTATAATTAAGATAAAAATCGTGATGGTAATTTGATTTCCCGGACTGACAAATAAGTTTTAAGCCTATAAAGATTCTCCTTTAGAAGTAAGTGTTGGAAGCATAAATAACTCTGGCCATTTAGCAAAATGTAGACAGAGGTGAGAAGGTACTGGTATAGCTTGGAGGATTTCTGCTTGGACATCTTGGCATTTAAAAAACAAATTAAAATATATTGATTTTTAGAGAGAAACATCCATAGGTTACTTCCTGCATCCTCCCCACAGGAGATGGAGCCCAAAATCCAGGCATGTGCCCAACCTGGTACGTGGGCCAATGTTCAACCACTAAGCCACAATGGCCAGGCATCTTGTAGTTTTATTTGGTAGTCACTCAATCGGATAGTGGAATGCCAGCTGAATTTGGAGTGAAGTGGGCTCATTCACTGAACTCTCTCCTTCTGTAGCAGTCACTGTTGTACATACTGTTGGTTTACTGGTGAACATATCAGGTATAAGTCTTCTTTCTGAGTTAACATGCTAGTGGGGGATGGGTAGAGAATGATTTCAGGGTAATGGCTGGAGGAGGCAGGGCATTGGAAGAGTTGATGGGAGGAAGGCTTCTCATTCCAGCAAGGACCTACAGTAGGAATGGAGCCATAGTCATTTGAGAGAACATTCTGGCAAAAGGAAGAGGGTAAGGGGTGGGGTTGCAGGGCATTGTGTTCCTCATTTGTGAAGGGCTGTGAGAGGAGGACAGAGAGCTCATTAGTATGGGCCAAATTATGTGGGGTCTATGGGTCCACTTAGATCTACTTTTGGAATTCTAAGAAGTTTTAAGCTGAGGAGTTGTGTCCTAGATTCAAGGTAGTTTCTGATAAAATAGTTGATAGTGGGATGAGGGCAGAAATGAAGAGAAACTTGAGATGGTCATGGTCCTTTAGAGGAGGAGTCTAATTATTGTTGATGGCCCAGGAAGTGCCATTCATACACACATTGCACCTCGAGGCATTGTATTTCCCTCCAGTGCTGTGAAACTAGTAGGAGGAATCAGATTCTAGATAATGTGAGTGTTGGACTTGCAGGATTTGCTGAGGCACTGGATGTTCTGGAATAAAAGACAATAATCAGAGTCAGCAAAGATGCCACAAAGTTTTCTGTTTGAGCTGTGATAAGAATTAAGCTTTAGTACAATAGCCGACGCGATAGGGTTCTAGAATGATGACTCGGGCACAAACAGGGGTCACAGAGCCAAATCCAGCCTGGAGGTGGAAAACCTTAGATGTGTACCGTCATTTTCTCCAAGTCCCTCAGCCCCCTGGGATTATAAGGAAAGCAGAGAATGGGAATAGAGTGGCATTGGAAATGTGAAAGGTAAGATCAAGGAAGATTGATGAATCTTAAGGAAATGTTTTATATGATTCAATGGCCTCTCTTGTGGGCACTTGCTTCCATTCTTATGTCTGTTTTGTTTGTGACCTTGAAGTTGTTCCTTACATGGGAGCTGCCCATGTATTGATGAAGTGTGGATACAGAGCTCTTCATGGTTTCTGCTCTTGAACTGCTCAACCACTTTGGTTCTGAAGCTCTATCCCCCTCTGGGCACCCGTTTGCCTTTCTCTGCATTTGCAGGTTGGTTTGATAGTGAAAGGTACAAGGACAATTAGTGTTTTTTGAACCATCTCCTGTCCTTCCTACCTGCATCCACTTTTAGTCCTGAGACCCTCCTGTGGCTGCATCCCTAGTATTAAGCCATCAAATCATGGCTTTGCAATGCTCTTTGTAGCATGTAGACCCACAAAGATCTAATCCAAGCTCCTGAGACACTAGGTCCTGTTTAACTGCTCAGATGAGTTAGTAATTGGGATGGGATCGGACAGGGTCCCCTGACTCCAATGTGCTTCCCCATTCCTGCTCTATTCAATGGGAGCCTAATTTGACTAATATTAAAATATGAGGTAGAGGTTCACTTATTCCTTGACATTGATCTTGCCCCTTGAAACTAGTCTGTCCCTGACTTTGCCACACAGCTTTGTGCTTATGCCAGGATCTTTTTCACCATATAATTTATTTGTAACAGTTCGCTGCCAGAGCACATTTTGCAGGCTTAGGCTCTCACTCCCACCTTGGGAGGTGTCTAGCTAAGGCCCATTGGCAAATGGTAGAAAGTAATGGGTTTTGGCTGTTCCCAGGCCTGTGATAGCATCAAAGAATGATAAACTCGAACTGCAGGACTGCTTGGAGTTCAATAGGACAGCAAAGGTAAGAGGTGCTCACAAACAGTCTGTGGAAAATGCACTTGGTGACCTCCAAGCGGAACTAGATCTTGGTACCGTTTGTCCTTGTCTCCTCTCCCTCACGTGTAACTCCTTGGTGCTGGGTCTCTTTCCCCAAATGATTCTTCTGTCCTACCTGTTAAGTACAGAGTAGGAGAGGTACTTGATAAACAATAATCACTATATGAGAAATGGCAACTAGTCTAATTTTGAATGCACATGCCATAGAGACACACACATAATTTTAGCTGGTCCTCCCAAGAAGTGAATAATTAATACTTTGCTCAAAGGAAAAATATCTGCTGTCAAGTCATAAATAATTAAGATGTCCATAAACTTAATTCTTACTGTTTACATCAAGCCAAAATCCTGGTTTGGCTGACCATTCCCTATAACCTTGGGTGGACTTTTACATTTCAGTTAATTTGCTTGATCAGTTGTGTTCTCTTGGCACCCATGTGATCTCATTCATGGGCACATTTTTATCTCTGGTTCTGAGGCTGATCCTTTCTGTGCATTAACTTCTTGGTGCTTGTGGGAAGCACAAAATGTCCTTGTCCTTCCAACTCTCCTTATTCTCTCTGCGAGCCCAGCACTGCCACCTTCTCCCACCTGCCTCCATCCCCCATCTTCCCTCGGTGCTTCTGAGTCTTGATTCATCCCCAGAATCCTTCATTCCGTGCTCACTGCATGATGTCATTTTGTTCTCCAGTTAAAGAAGGTACAGACAATAACCACCAAGTCGAACTCAATCAGACAGGGGAAAAACCAACTTTTCCCTGTTGTCATGAATGGCAAAGAAGATGTTTTGTGGTGCACTGAGCTAGAAAGGTGAGCGAGGCTGCATGTGGAAAGGGAATGATGCAGGCAGAGAGGAAGGGGAAGAAATGTGGCCAGCAACACAGATTAGCCTTGCTTGCCTTCATGCTACATGGACCCACTGGCCTTCCATGTTAGCGGGGCTGGGAGGAATACCTTTTCAGAGTTAGTCCTTATTTCCTGCCATAAGTGGCGGAAGGGTGGTGGTGAGGAGGAATCTGAAACATGAGGTCATTAGACAGCACAGTATGTGTCTGCCTGCCTCAACATGCTGGGACACTAGGATGTAAGGAGCCAGCTAAAGAAAACCCCACCAACATGCCATTGCTCTTTCTCAGAAATCTTCCTTCTGCCAAGTTGCTCTTCTATAGCTGATTCCCACGGAGCCACAAGTCTGTGTTTGGCTAAGTTTGGTAGCTTATCTCTTTTGATTCAAAGAACCAACTTCTAAGTTTCAGTTCTCCTATTCTGGTTTTAATTTGTTTTTCTCATTCCTTTTGTTTTTCTTGTTTATTATCTTATTTTTGTTAGAATATATCTGTTAAAGATATAAGAAGGGCTATAGATGGTCCCTCTACATTTTTGGCTTTGTCTTGAAGGATTTGATATTTTCATTCCCAATATTTCAGTTCTACAATCACTTTTATTCTTTACTAAACAGTAGTGTTCTTAGTACAAAAGTTCTCATTAGTAGAAACAATCGGGTCCTATGGTTTACTCTGTACAGTTGATCCTTGAACAACATAAGTTTGAACGTTGTGGGTCCATTTATATGCAGATTATTTTCAATAAGTATTGGAACATTTTCAGAAATTTGTGACAAAAAAAATCACAGATGAATCATGTAATATAGAAATACTTTAAAAATAAAAAAAAGGTATGCCAAAAATGAATAAAATATGTAGGTACTTGTGTTATTTTATCACTTTCTACCATAAAATATATACATAAAATTGACTGATCATGTTATCAGTAAGGCTTCTGGACAACACACTGACCTACCCAGTAATTATGTTTTGGGAGACACAAAGTTATATTTGGATTTTCAACTGCATGGAGATGGGACATCAGCATCCCTAACCTCCCCTATATTATTCATAGGTCTATTATATTTTAAGGCCCAAGCCTAACATGTTCGGGCCAGAACTGTGATATGAGAATTGGTGCAGATGGCTCTCCATTATATAGACAAATTAAGACAGAAGCCTCTGGACCTGCAAATACATATTTCTTTTGATACCCATTCAACATTGGCCCATTGATGAGAATTTTATGTTAAGAAGGTAAATCTGGATAAGAATAAGGTTCTCCTTACCAGGCCTGATAAAATCACATAAGGGAGGCTTTTGGTATATTAGGTTGTTACCTGTTATGGGGAGATGATGGGATGCACATAGCAGGTACCCTCCTGGAGGTGCCATGCCCCTCATGACTTAACATTTGTGTTCTGAAAGAACCCTGCACCTGACCTCTGGGGGTCAAGAGATGCTCATGTGCACATGAGTAAAGTGGACAAAGGTATATTTTTAAAAAATCTAATAAAAATGAAAAAGTAAAAAGAATAAAATAGTGTCTTTTCTAAAATAAGAGGGCTCATAGAGTGGGCCCGGACAAAGGGCAGAGAGTGGCGCATGGTGCCATCTTGGCCATGGTGAGAGGATCTCCCATGGGCACTAAGTAGTTGCAGGTGGGAGGTGTGACTCCTGTCTTCTTTACTCTGGTGCCCCCAGGATCTTCGGCTTTCCTGTACACTACACGGATGTGTCCAACATGGGCCGTGTTGCCCGCCAGAAGCTGCTCGGGAGGTCCTGGAGCGTGCCTGTCATCCGACACCTCTTCGCCCCCCTGAAGGACTACTTTGCCTGTGAATAGGCCCCCAGCCACTCTGGGGCACTAGGGTGTGTGGGACAGAGCTGGGGCCCAGGAGGTACATCCCAGGCTCTGTCCTTTAGCTCAACTGTGTTGGGGCCACAGCATGGATCTTGGGCCACAGCTACCCGACACCCTCCTGGCAGGGGGTGCCCGGGTGCCACCTCCTTGCGCACAATTCAACTTGGCCCTCTTGGAATGGCCAAACACGGTGCTCATCTTGTCTTCTAAAACTTTGAAACTTGAAGTAGTTAGTAAAGATTGCTTTTTTTTTTTTCCCCCTCCTCCTGGGTTTACTGCTCAGAAACAATAGCTAATATACCAAAACCACAGTGCTGACTGCTCTCCCACACTCAGGTTAAGGCTGAAAAGTTAACCGAGACAGTGACTGCAATACTTTTATTTTTTAAGCGTCTGCAGCAGATTGTTTCCAGGAGTGTACAGTGGTAGACATGTTGTAGCTGAGGGCCATTTTAAGGGACCAGGATGCTTTTTTCTTGGGCAGATTTGGAAATGATGTCTGCCATTCTTGAATTTTACCCAGCATGTTCCCCTCACCTTAGTATAAAGGGCTGGGATGCACTGTTGGGGCCCATTGAGAGTATTGTCCACACTGGTGATAATTTCAGGGCTATTTTCCCCTCTAGACACAAGGAAGGAAGGGTCACCTTTAGCTACATCCCTCACAGTGACTGCAATAGAACCCTTTAGGCAGTTCAGGAAGGAAGGAGTGGCTGGGTCATATAATGAAGGTAGGTATGACCTCTATCTCCCATGTGAGGAGTGAAAGAGGATGCTTGGGTAAGGACTTCCCCACCCCCACACAAACACACACGAATACACGAATGCACCCTCCTGACTTCATAGATACAAGTCCCCCAGACTGGAAGTATGACCCTAGCTCCTCGGCCTTTCTCAGAACAGAAGCGGCGATAGCCAGGGGCAGAAGCACATTCCTCGAATCTAAGAGATTGCAGGGGGAAACTGAATAAAAGTGTGACCCTCCTTCCAGAGATTTTTTTAAAGTCCTTTTTTTATTCCATGGTAATTCTTTTGTAGGGATAACATGAGGTGGGCAAGCTGCATTTCAGAAATGCTGTTGTAATGGTTTTTAACACCTTTTACTCTTCTTACTGGTGCTATTTTGTAGAATAAGGAATAATATTGACAGGTTTTGTGGGCGTTTTTTTAATACATTTTTTAAAACTCAGACTTCTATTTTTGTTTTACCATTTTCATAGAAATTTTTTGTGTGTGACTGGAGTCACATAACAAGGATGGGGGTAAATTGTGCCTTGTTTCAACAGTTTTTTGTTAATTTTTAGGCTGGAAGATAAGGGATGCCTATTGTTTACCTTATGTTGGATTAAAATCAGTATTTCTCTATAACGGTCTAGTGTCCTTTGTGGGGTTTTTTTTGCAGGTCAGATGGGTGGGGATGGTGGGCTGCTGAAGTAGGTCAGTTAACCAAAGCACGGTGAATACCTTGGTGCCTAAGCAGGCGAGCTCTAGGGCCCTGGTCTCCAAGCTCCAGTGTAGTCCCCGGCAGGCAGGCTTATTCACGAGATTTCTGGGACCCATCTTGTTTTCGAATCATTGAATGTGTATAGTGGAGACAGAATTCCATGCCTCTGGGTCAGAGACCATACTGGGTTAGTAAATGGGTTTCTCAATCTTGGCTTCAAACATAAGTGACTGGAATCTTAAAGGCTTGTGGTCTCCCAGGTCTTTATGCTACTCTAGCACCTGTTTCCACTGCTCCCATGTTGCCATGTTACAGTTTGGCCACATTCGTGGGGGGACTTGGCCCAGGGAGAGGACTGGTTGGGAGGCCCCATGATTCTAGCATTGCTGCCCATGGTTTAGCTCTTTGGGAGGAGCATGTGCCTGTTGCTCTTCTAAGTTTAACATCGGAACTCCCTTCGGTAGTTCTGTCTTCAGCCACTAAGCCAGGTGTCCAAAGACCAGAGTATGTCATAATCCTGGTGTCTCACTGAGATAGGAAAATTCCTTGGCAAGTGGAAGAGGGAAACGGTTCAATGACCAGACAACAGTTTGCATCCATCTAGTCAATCCTATCTTCCTTAAACCAAGAATACGATGGCTTAATCCTTGGCCAGATGGGTTTAATTAATTGGTTAGAGAATTGTACTGATACACTAAGGTTGTTGGTTCAATTCCTGGTGAGGACACATGCAAGAATCAAATGATGAGTGAATAAGTGAATGAAAAAAATGGATGTTTTTCCTTCTAAAAGTAAATTTTTTGGAAGCTTTTTTTTTAGAAAATATTTTTATTGCCAGGACCGGTTTGGCTCAATGGATAGAGCGTCGGCTTGGGGACTGAAAGGTCCCGGGTTCGATTCCGGTCAAGGGCATGTACCTTGGTTGCGGGCATATCCCCAGTAGGGGGTGTGCAGGAGGCAGCTGATCAATGACTCTCTCTCATCGATGTTTCTGACTCTATCTCTCTCCCGTCCTCTCTGAAATCAATAAAAATATTTTTTTAAAAATATATTTTATTGATTTTGTACAGAGAGGAAGGGAGAGAGAAACATCAATGATGAGAGAATCATCAATTGGCTGTCTCCTGCACACCCTCTACTAGGGAAGATTGAGCCTGCAACCTAGGCATATGCCCTTGGCCAGAATTGAACCTGGGACCCTTTAATCTGCAGACTGTAGACTGACACTATCCACTGAGCCAGACAAGCGAGGGCATAAATAAAATTTTTTAAATGTAAATTTTAAAAAAGTAAATGGTTTATATACTTCTCCCCAATCTGTAAATAGCGTAAATCACAGTACTCAGAGATAACAGAAATAATCTGGCATTTGTGCCAACCACAGCTAAGGACAGATGAAGGGAATAAATCTCATTTAATCATATCAGCATAAAACATGAATATTCTATTGGGAATATGAAAGAGCTTAGCATAGAAGCTAAGCTTCCCTAAGACCTCCCCAAAACTGCCAGCCTTTAAAAACCCTCAAAATGAAGGTCCCAGGTGAGCTAAAGGGTCCTCTTACCCCTTAGGCATGCATCTTCTAAACTCTTAAGGAACCCCAGGGGAGTGATGGGCAGCGGCTAACCCCCTAAATCAGTCTCCATAGCCCCCTTTCCTCTGACTTCCCAGTGAGCTAAAGCAGCCCCGCCTCAGCTCATTTCTTTCCTATAATTTAGAGAACCAAAGCAGCCCAGCATAGGCTCTCCTGTTCTTTGCTAAGCCTTCCTTGTTTCACTGTCCCCACCTTTTAATAAGTCTACCCTCAAAATCACTAAGACTTCCTCTACCTGGTTTGGCTCAGTGGATAGAACATCGGCCTGTGGACTGAAGGCTCCCACCCCACCCGGATTGTATTCCAGATAAGGACACATTCCCAGGTTGCAGGCTAGATCCCCAGTGGGGGATGGCAGCTGATCAATGATTCTCATCATTGAGGTTTCCATCTCCCTCTCCCTTATTCTTTGAAATCGATACAAATATATATATTTTAAAAAACTTAGACTTTCGTTGTGATATATTTCCTGCATGAATTCAAGAACCCACACACCATTGGCCAGCCCTAGGCAGACCCTAAGGGCCAAGCCCCCTTTCGGTAATATCAGTACCTCTAGCCTAGTCAGGGAAAAGGAGTCTACAAAAATTTAAGGGAGAAAGATGTGTAAATGGGTGATGCCCATGTAGTGTATCAGTTAAGCATTATTTAGACTTAGTATCTCTGAGCCTCTGTTACTTCACATGTAAAATAGATTATAATCCTAGCCACCTCCATGATTGTAGTGTGCGCCTTCAGATTGAGTTTCTAAATGATATGGCTCAGATTTGGAGTGGAGAATGAGAAACCAAATATTGTTTTTAAATGCTGCTGGGCTTGAAACTCTCTGTCTCTCTCCCAGGTGTGAGTTGCTATGGTGAGACAGTTGGCAATTAGTGAGCTGGTTGGCACTCCCCTCTGAGATACTGAGACCCCAGGGACCTTAGTGCCCTGTTAAGCCATCTTGTGTACAGTGCTGCACCAAATGCCAGGACAGGATGAAGCAAAATAAACAGCCCCGGCTTCGAAACTCCAAGAGAGGAGATGGACGAGCCTTCCAGGTGAGGGGCCTTGGTCCTAACCTGCTTGTGGGGCAGACTAGGGGAGGCCTGTTCTATGGGGGCAGTTCTTTTTATTATTATTATTTTATTAATTTTTTTTATAGAGAGGAAGGGAGAGGGCCAGAAAGTTAGAAACATCGATGAGAGAGAACATCAATCAGCTGCCTCCTGCACACACCCTACTGGGGATGTGCCCGTAACCAACATTTTTTGGAATGGAACCTGGGACCCTTAAGTCCAAAGGCTAACGCTCTATCCACTGAGCCAAACCGGTCAGGGGAACAATTCTTTATGAGTTTTCTCAAGATAGCGAGAGTTGGTAACAAGTGATCTCAGGCTCAGTGGCAAGGGGATGAATGTTCCGCACTTGAGGGCCTTTTATGAAGCAATCTTGCAGGGTCTGGCATGTTTCCAGGATCACTTTGGGCAGGTGATGCTTGGACTTCTTGTTTGGTTTTCTTTTTATCTCTAAAAGGTGGGGATCATAAATCCTATCTACTTCCTAGGGCTACTGTGGGCGTTCTTGGGCATGATCTGGGTAAAGAACGTGCTTTGCCTGGTGCCTGGCATGAGCAAGCCCTCACATGCACTGGATGGTATTGTGATGGCGAGCCATTAACAGTGTGAATGGGTGCTGGAAGTGATGGTAACACGCCATATTTACTAACATGTTCATTGTTTATTATGTATTAACTAGAGGCCCGGTGCATGAAATTTGGGTGGGGGGAGGGTGGGGGGGGGTGGGGGAGCCTCAGCCAAGCTTGTGCCCTTTCATAGTCTGGGAGTCCTCAGAGAATGTCTGACTACATTTAAATAAAACCACCCTGAACTTAATTTTCTTACTAACTCCTCCTTTTAAACTCCTCTCTCACATTCTGTTTCTTTTTCTTATTTAACTATTTTCTTGGCCTCACCCAATTTGAGCATCCTTCTCTTTCCTGCTTTCTTTCCCTTCCTCCCCTTGAATCTCCCATGCCCCTCTCCCTCCCTCCCTCCATTCCCCTCGTCTGTCTCCTTACTCCTCCCTCCTCCCCCCTCTTCACATTTTCCTTGTGAGCCTGAACCCTGCCTCCCTCTCTCCTTCCCTATTATTTCCCCCCCTCTCCCCCCATGTTCACTGGTTCCTCTTTTAACCTTCCCCTTTCCTCTCTGGGACCTGCTTCCTCTGTTCCCCGCCTGGTCCTTGATTCCTCTCTGCAGCCTGGCTGGGTGCCTATTCTAGCTTTATCCTGAGTTGTGACCTTAGGTGTGTTCATAGCCTTTCCGCCTCAGTTTATCCAACTGTAAAACAGTGATAAATGATATCAACCTCTTAAGGCTGATGTGTGAACCAAATGATTCAGCATATGTGAAACGCATAGAAGAGTGCTGAGCAAACGGCACTGCTTTATTGCTATGCTGGAGAACCCTCCTAGCAGCCCCGGAGTGAGGCTGTGGTCACAATGATTATAGGTAAGGGAACTGAGACTGAGGACTCCCATAATAAACTCAAGCCACCCAGCTAGTGGAAAAGGAGTCGTGAGGTGGAATCTGTTCTGTGAAGCCAACATCTATTACTATTTCTCCTTGGTCTTACTTGCATCTTTTTTATTGTTTGTTTACTTATTTATTTATTTATTATATGTGTAGTTTTATTTTTTGTTTTGCTGGAGCTTGAAATTACTTGCTAACCTTTGCTGCATGTGGTGCAATTTGCCTATTTCCCTTTCTTCCTTCCCTACTTTCTTCCAGCTTACCTTCTCACCTCCCTCCATCCTTTCTACCTTCTGTTTAACATCATTGATTCCTTAAATTTATTTATTTATTTTTTAAAAAATGTTATCACACATGCTATTGAATGCTTGATAACATTTATTTATTTTTTAATATATATTTTGTTGATTTTTCACAGAGAGGAAGAGAGAGGGATAGAGAGTTAGAAACATCAATGAGAGAGAATCACCAATCAGCTGCCTCCTTTTGCACACCCCCTACTGGGGATGTGCCCGCAGCCAAGGTACATGCCCTTGCCCGGAATCGAACCTAGGACCCTTCAGTCCGCAGGCCAATGCTCTATCCACTGAGCCAAACCGGTCCCCGCCCTTAAATTTATTTTTAAGATTTTTATTGAATTTATTAGGGTGACATTGGTTAATAAAATTATACAGGTTTCATCAGAAAAATACCCTTCACCCAAATTCTTCAAGTGTTAACATTTTGACACTTTTGGTTTGTCATCCTCTCTATTATCTTTTTCTCAACCATTTGAGAGTAAGTTGTGGACATGAGGTCTCTACTCTTAAATCCTTCACTGTTTATTTCCTAAAGACCAGAACATTGTCTTACATAACCACAGGACATTTATCACAATCAGGTAATGGATATTCATTCACTTCTTTATCTAGTCTACAGACCTTACTTACATTTTGCCAATTGCTCCAATAATGCCTTTATAGAAGAAAAAAGAAATATAAATAAATATAAAATTTATTTTTGTAGTTGTGTCCTATAAAGGAACTAGAGTTCCTCAAAGCAGCTGAGACCTCCTAACACCATTTTTGAGTTAAACTTGTAATACATTTGGAAAACTCAGGCCTTGAATTTTAGTTTTGTTTTTGGAGAGGAGACTCACAATTTATTTCTGTGATAATGAGATTACATATTAAAACACTTTGCTTATGCCGAAACCGGTTTGGCTCAGTGGTAGAGCGTCGGTCTGCGGACTGAAGGGTCCCGGGTTCGATTCTGGTCGGGGGCATGTGCATTGGTTGCGGGCACATCCCCGGGAGGGGGTGTGCAGGAGGCAGCTGGTCGATGTTTCTCTCTCATCGATGTTTCTAGCTTTCTATCCCTCTCCCTTCCTCTCTGTAAAAAATCAATAAAAAATATATTTAAAAAAAAACAAACCACTTTGCTTAAAGATGCCTATTACAGTCTCTAAAGCTGTATTTCTCCATCTGGATGGAAATTCTTTTTTTTTTTTTTTTTTTTAGTTTTTGGCTCTTTGTAGACAAGGCTTAATCTGACCCAGATGACCTTGGCTAGCTCCCTCTCAGGGACAAGAATGTACTGTGAGCCCATCACATGGTCCTGTCTCACCTCTCTGGGAACTGTCTCTTGGGAGGGTAGATGAGTTTGACTTCAAAGGCCCTTGCTCAGAAACCTCCTATGATGTGCTGTGTTTCCAGAACCAGGTCCAAACTCCTGGTCTAGCATTCGATGCTCTTCCCACAGCCAAAGTACATGCCCTTGACCAGAATCAAACCTGGGACCCTTCAGTCCGTAGGCCGAGGCTCTATCCACTGAGCCAAACAGGTCAGGGCTCGATGCTCTTCTTGACTTGACTTTCTCCACTGATTTCATCCACCACACTAATGTCCTGTCCTGCAGCCAAAATGGCCTTCAGGTAATGCTGACAATAACTGCCATTAATTGAATACTGACATTAATCAAAAGGGACTCAGGAATCACTAACATTTATTGAGCACATACTAGTGTGCTAGGAGAGTCAAGAACTTTACATATCTCATTTAATTCTAATTCCTAGCAGAATCAGGAGTTGAACCTGGACCTGCTGGCTTTGCTACTTATGACATTCACTTAGTCTGTTGGAAACTTAATGTCCTTATGTATAAAATAAGGACACTTCTTTTTAAATATTTTTTAAAAATTGATTTCAGACAGGGAGAGGGAAAGAGAAATATAAATATCAATGTTGAGAGAGAATCATTGATTGGCTGCCTCCTGAATGCTCCACTTAGGGATCGAGCCCACAACCTGGGCAATTGTCCTGATTGGGAATTGAACTGTGACTTCCTGGTTCATAGGTTGATGCTCAACCACTGAGCCATGTTGGCCTGGCAAAGATAATACATTTTGATATGAAGCCTGAGTGATTGATTAAAGGTACTCCTAAATGCATTTGAATATCTTTACTTGATTATCCATGCTTCCTATCAATTCACTATAATGCTAACATTACTAATATTGCTGTAATCATTTGGGTACAGGGCTCTTGCTATATCCTCTTGCTTGCTCTTTCCTACCCTAATGTTCTTGCCAGGTGACATCTAATCTTTTAGAGCAAAGATCATTTCTGAGAAAAGCCTTCCTATATTACTCGGGTGAAGTTGGGTCTCCTTGCGATGTACTCTTAGACTCATACCAGACAACCAGCAGTACTCATAATTAAATGCCTCCAGACTGATTGGTAAACAGCTCCTGCCACATTCTGCCCTGGATATCTTTCCAGGAATCTGCAACTGGGTGAGACCTGGCCGGAAGGGCTCTCCAGGAGCCTATTCCATGCAGAGATGTGCCATCACCCTTGCCACATACTGCTCCTGCATAACACTAAGTCTGGTTTGTAATTAAACCGTGATTTGTGTCATTAGTTATGATTTGTGCTTCCCCTGCCAGACCGGAAACTTGAAGAGCTCACAGGTTGTCTAGTTTTTTGCTCACCATCAAATCCCTAGGACCCGATTAACTAGGGACTATACACTGAGTGGCTAGATTACTATGACCACCTGACGTTGTAGGCAAATTAGCTATAATTTCGTGCTGAAGTTGCCAGAGGGCCAGACCATTGTAAATAGGGAAGTGGGCTGTTTACCACGACAGAAGTGATGTTTTTCCTGAAGACAGTGCTATTCATCAGGCATGGTGTCAGATTCCTCGCACGGCCTTTCAACATCTCAGTGGGGTCAATGCCAAGAAGAATCGCTGCAGTGTTGAAGGCAAAAGGTGGCCCAATGAAGTACTGATGGGGAGGTCATAATAATCTGGCCATTCAGTGTATATGTTTGTTGAATACATAAAGAAATGATATCTAGACCAGAAAACTAGCTCGAAACCTGCATCAGCCTCTGATGCCTAGCCAGTCAGGTGACCCTCTGAGCCTCAGTTTCCTCTTCTGTAAAGTGGGCGTAATTCATTCCTTCAACAAGTCTCTAAGAACCGATGTATCAGTCACTGGGACCCAGGTAGAACAGGACTGAGAAGATTTCTGCTTCCGTGGAACTTAGGAAAAGGCAGACAAAAAGGCATAAACAAACAAGATGGCTTTATATTAACAAGAAAATGAATGCATGTCGATAACAGGCTGACAGAACGTGCCCCTGAGCCGACTTTTTACAGTTTTTCCTTAAAGTTCCTAACAAGTATCTGTACTTAGTAACCTATTTTTGTATTAATTCATTGTAAAACCTAATTTTTTTGGTGCGGTGGGAGAGGAGGCTTACCGGGGCGGAGAATTTGGAGCTGGATCCCGCCTTCCAGGCGGAGTCACACTTCGCTCGAGGAGAGCTATCATTGGATGCGGTAGACCACGTGGCTGCGAAGACTCGGCAGTCTTGCCCCGCCCCTTGGGTGCCTCAGCTGTCGATCAAGGGGACTGGGTCCCGCCCCGGGCGCTCGCTGAGTCTCTATAAAAGGAGCCGGCGGACGATGACGAGCTTTCACGTCGATGCGTAACGGGGAGGGTGCGTGTGAGGTCATCGCGCGGGCGGGCGGGGTCGGGCGGTTTGAACGAGACGAAGACGGAACCGAAGCCGGGCACGGCAGTGGACGTGGTTCCGCCGCGAGCCGGTGAGCCGGCAGGCGGGCACAGGGCAGCGGGCACGGGGCGGCAGCCAGGCGGCGCGGGGCCGGCTCTGTGGGCCTTGGGCTGAACAGACGCCGGCGGGTCCTGCGGACGGTGCTCGGGCCGCTCCTCGCGGCGCACGGTTCGGCCGGGTGGGGGGGAAGGGCGGGGCCGTGACCCGGCGCGCGCGGACTGGGGGGCGCGCGCTTCTCTATGCCCCAGGGGGCGGGGTTTCGGACCGGAAGCGGGGCTGCCCCACGGCGCGTGGGGGTTTCTGGGTCGTGGCGGAGGTGTGGAATCCGGCCCGAGGTGTGGAATCGGGCCTTTGGTGGCGGGAGGTTCCGGGGTGGCCGACTCGGTTGGGGGGTATGTGTTGTTGAAGTGAGGCCTGACGGGAGCTCTGGGGACCCCCACTGTGGTAGGCGGTGTTGCCTGATGATTAAAAGTTCGGGTTTTGATTCAGACCTGGGTTCGATTCCCTGCTGTGTAACCTTGGGCAGGTGCTCTAACCTCTCTGGGCTTCAGTTTCCTCATCTGGGAAATGGGGAAAAGGATAATACAAAAAACTAACGCCGTGCATAACAGAAACCAAGCCAGCTCAATGGACTCCTTCCTTTTTTAATTGGGTATTTGGTGAGTGCCTGAAAGGCACTATGCAAAGCTCTGGCTATACACCAGGAGCAGAGGGCAAAGGCCTGAAAGTCCTTTCTAGGAGTCTACATTGTGGTGGGGAGACAGGAAGTAGCAGATGCATACACGGATAGGATAATTTCATACAACTACTAGGAAGACAATATATGAACAGCGCTTTTCCAATGCCTGCTTCACAGCTGCCCTAGGGGTGCTACAGGGCAGAGCTTGGTCTCTGCCCCATTTGGCGGATGAGGATTCTGAGTCCTATTGAAGGATACACCAGGACTGGCATCCACCTCTGATGGGTGTCTCAAAGAGTAGTAATAATAATAATTATTTCCTAATTGGGCACTTGCTAAGTGTCAGGCATCGTGTTAAGTGCTTGATGGGGCATTATGTCATTTAATATATCACTCTATCTAGAAGAGATAGCATCTTCATTTTATAAATGAATGGACTTAGATTCTTAGAGGAGGAGATATCTGCTTTATGCTGTCCAGCAAGTGGCCCAACCCACTTCTGGGACTCGTAATTCCAGGCTCTTAACCTCTATATTCCACTGCCTCTCTGAGGTCCAGACCTAGAGAGAGCATGTGTCATACCATTGTGTCATTTTTCCTGGTTTGTCAGTGACTAGCACCGTTTCTGGTACGTAGGAAAGCCTAGGATATGATGTACTTTTCACTGGAATGTTTTCAATTAGATTCTCATTTAATCCTCATTGCAATGTCTTGCAGAAGATATCGTTCACCTTTTACAGGTGAGCCATTTTGATCCAAAAGGTGAGGTGTTTATTCAGGGTCACATCACTTTTTTTCTGGTGGTATGTCCTTCTCCTGGTGCTCATAGCTAGCATTGGATCAAAATGAGTTTGGGAGCCTTCTAGGAGAACTGGTAAAGGAAGGAGAGCTTCTGGGGTGAGGCAAGAGGAAGCTTCTTCATGGCAGTCGAAACTTGGCTGAAGGAGGCATTTAAGGGTGAAGTTTATGGGGTGGTCATGGGGTCCATCCATTGAGACCAAGCATGGTATACTTATGGAGGAAGGGGGAGCTGTAGCTCTAAGAACTGTGCTCTGTATTGACTGCCTGGGAAAGCCAGTTAATTGGTTAAGTCAGTAGATGTTTATGGCACATCCACAGAGTCCTAACCTCATGTATTTAGTGGCTGTAGAGTTTTTGAAGCACATAGGACCCAGTATTAATGTACTGGTAATGAAGAGTTTAAAATTATATGATGATGAAAGGCCACTAATGTTTTTCTGAGCTGAGATGTGGTCAGCAGTCACACATGGCTTAACCAGCTGCTTACATTTTTGGTAGCACGACACACACAATACCTGATGTATGTATGAATGTCACCAAAATAGATTACAAATGCTCAGTCTGGGACCATGTTTTTTTGTTTGGATGTGTCCTTTGGTACCTGATAATAGTGTTTTACACACAGTACAGTATTCTTATAATTTATTTGTTCATTCAAGGATTTTAAACAGGGAGACATGTGATCTAATTTGTGATTCAGAAAATTATCTCTGGCTGCTTTGTAAGAATAGATTGAGACTAATTTGAACGCTGTGGCAGTTGATCCAGCTGAAAGATGGTGGTGGCAGGTCTTTGTTTTTTGCACTGAAGTTAGGATGAATGAGACAAGATCCCTCCCTGCCCTGGACCTAATGTTCTGTATCAGATTGCATGCCAAATATTTTATGTGCCTGTTTCATTTAAACCTCATCCTTCTCAACTAGGTGGCATTAATTTGTAACTGAGGTGCATTGAAGTTAAGTAACTTACCCAATTTCATATAGCTAATGAATGACATCCTCAAGTTCAAATTCGGGTCCTTCTTGCTTGAAATCCTCAGTTCTTTGCATAAAGCAAATTGCCTTTTGGCCCAAATCTGGTCCTGGAGTGATTCAGAAATGAAGAGATAATGATGGTGCAGTGCAATAATGCCTATCATAAGAGGTTTGAATGAATTGCTATGGGAATGTGGGGATTAATTTCCCAGTGGAATCAGGAGCTAAATTATGCTGGTTCTTTATTACAGCTTTAACATTTGAGTTTAAGATTATAAAAGTGTTAATTGATGGTTTGCTTCCGAAAAAAGTTTACATTTTTTTCAGAAGCAAACATTTAGATACATTTTTTTCCTCTTTGACAATGTCCTGTCAACCTGAAAAAACAAGTAACTTTTAATGAGCGCTTACTGTATGCAAGGCACTCTGCCAAGAGTTGTGTGGGATGTGAGGGCACAAACTTGGTAAGTCATTTACCTCTCCAGACCTCGGTCACCTGCTCATAAAAAGGGGTTGGATGGGTAGATCTCTATCTCTTCAGCCTTCACATTCTATAGCTATGTCATGAGGCTTGCAGCAGCCTAGTACAAAAGACAGGGGTGGGTGGGAAGAACAACTCATATACTGGTCACTGGGTGGAGGGAATGAAGTGCCACAAGACAGCATGGGATCTTATGGTGGTTCTGATTTTGCTCTGAGCACCACCCCCCCATCCGACCCCGCCCTGCCCGCCACAGTGGGAGAGGTGGGATGGAGGGAGGGAAGCCCACCGGAAGTGTTGCAGGAATATTCCTGCAACAGGTGCCTAGTATATATATAAAAGCCTAAGCTTTTACCATTACAACCGGTTGACCGAACAACTGGTCGGCTGGTTGCTATGATGCATACTGACACCAGGGGGCAGATGCTCAATACAGGAGCTGCCCTCTGGTCATTGTGCTCCCACAGCCAACCTCCCGCGGTCCCAACCCCCTGGCTGGCTGGCCAACCTTTCTCAGTCCTTCCCCCCGGCCAGCTGGCCTTGATTGGTCCCAATAGCCAACTAGGCTGAGGGGCCCCACCTATGCACGAATTTGTGCATTGGGCCTCTAGTTTTAATATGTTAATGGATAAGTTTTAACTGATATTTTCTAAATAGAATGCTCTTGTTTGTACATCAGCCTCCCTTCATAAAACATTTAAACTTCCCTTTACTTAGTATTCATTGTAGCTTAAAATTTTATATCAATCACATTAAAATGGGGCCTAAATTTTAGGCTGGCTATTGTTGGGCAGGTCATTTCAGGTCATGTTAGTCCAGGCTCATGGCTAGAATGCTGGTGTCTCTGATTTGGCCTTTTGGGAAAGAAGGTGAGACTTAAAAATTGAGAGTTCCCACAAGTCTTGTGTGAGGTGTAGGAAGGAAATGCTTGCTTTCCTTTGCATGCTTAATAATGCAAACCCTTTCCTTTTCCTCACATGCTATAGAAGATGGCAGTGAACGTATATTCAACGTCAGTCACCAGTGATAACCTAAGTCGACATGACATGCTGGCCTGGATTAATGAGTCTCTGCAGTTGAATCTGACAAAGGTCGAACAGTTGTGCTCAGGTAAGAGAAATCCACTAGACCACTTTTCCAGGAAAGCCTATAGGTCCTTCAGGAATGTGCATGTCTGAGTTTGACTGCAAAAGCCACAGGTTCAGATTTTATGTTAGGCCTGCCCCATTTCTTCTCAGCCCTGCCCTGGTATCACTTCTGAAAGAAATGCACTTAAAAAGAGCACTCTTCTGGCTGGCCTGTCAGTCCTCCATCTCCAGCCTTAGAAACTGAATTATGAGGCCTGCAGCTTATCCCCAAGTCTCCTTTATGATCTTTCACGTTTAGATTTGAAATGTTTTGAGGACAGTAATTATAATTGTTCTAATTAGTTTATCAGTGGCATTTCTTTTTTTGTTTTTAATTTTATTGATTGATTTTAGGGAAAGAGACAGGTAAGGAAGGAAGAAGGGAGGGGAAGAAAAGGAACATTGATTTGTTGTCCCACTTATTGATGCATTCATTGGTTGATTCTTGTATGTGCCCTGACTGGGGATCATACCTGCAACCTTGGCATATCGGGATGTCACTGTGACTAACTTAGCCTCTTAGCCAGGGCCTATCTATGGCATTTCTTATTCCAAGTAGCACAAGACCAAAGTCAGATACATGCATTTCAGCCACAATTTTATTGAACTTCTATTTAATAAAATTTGGCAGAGAGATAATGATTTAAAAAAAGAAGAAAAACATGTTTTGTTTCTGTATATACGAATGATACAACATTTAGAAAACTAGAAGAAGGAAAAAAATGCTTGTAGTTTATTATTTAGAGAAAGCCACTGTTCAGATGTTTTACCTTTCTGTGCACTTTTTCTGCTAAGCTTTGTATTGTGGATATTCTTTAGTGTCACTTACTCTTGTTGTATTAGTTATTTTAAAAAAATAAATATTTTATTGATTTTTTTACGGAGAGGAAGGGGGAGAGAGAGAGAGCTAGAAACGTCGATGAGAGAGCTGCCTCTTGCACACCCCCCACCAGGGATGTGCCCGCAACCAATGTACATGCCCCTGGCCGGAGTCGAACCTAGGACCTTTCAGTCCGCAGACCGACTCTCTACCGCTGAGCCATATTGGTTTCGGCTGTATTAGTTATTTTTAATGAATATATGATATTTCTTTCTATAGCTATGCTGCAATTGTTTAATATCTTACCAATTTTTGGACATTTTAGGTTATTTCTAATTTTTCCATTGTGATTATGACTAGGTTAAGAATCCTTTAGCATAAATCTTATCTCTGTTTATTTCCTCAGTGATTCCTATAAATGGAATTACTAGTTAAGAGGGTATGAACTTTAGGTTCTTGGTATTTTTCATAAAGGTCTTATCTGTTTCTACGACTTCTGTCTCAGCCCCCCCACCCCTTTTTTTTTGTTTGCTTGAAATAGTAGAAGTGTATTATTCTGTCACTTCTGGAAGCTCAAGGTCAAAATCAGGGTGTTGACAGGGTTAGTTCCTTCTGACTGTCTCACCTTTTTTTTTTTTTTTTTTTAAATATATATTTTATTGATTTTTGTACAGAGAGGAAGGGAGAGAGATAGAGAGTCAGAAACATCGATGTGAGAGAGTCATCAATCAGCTGCCTCTTGCACACCCCCCACTGGGGATATGCCCGCAACCAAGGTACATGCCCTTGACCGGAATCGAACCCGGGACCCTTCAGTCCCCAAGCCAACGCTCTATCCATTGAGCCAAACCGGTCTCGGCTGTCTCACCTTTTGAGAGTTCTGCCTACCCGATTGACCTGACATAAAGAATGTGTTATCAAAACTAAATGTACTACAGGATAGGAGGTGAGGTCAAGAATATGCCAGAAGAAAGATGAGACATGTATTCTCTGCTACTTAAATTCTTCGATTGTTTGTGGGATAGAGAAATAGAATCCTTAGATTCTCCTAGAAATGAAAGCAATCATTTCATTGAACACTTGTGTTCCCGGGTTATGTAAATGCTTTTTAAGTATATCTTCATTTAATTCTTACTATACCTCCAAGAGATAGGGATGTTTATTAATCTATTTTACAGATGAGGAAATGTGCTTAGGGAAACTGAGTAATAAGTCCAGAGTTATACAGCCAAGAACAAAATTGAGACTTGAACATTCATTCCAGTGAAGAGCCCAGGCTCTTCAACCCCTGTATTTACCCTACTTACTCTAGACTTTTCCTTTACTGACCGGTGCTGTTTGCGTCAATTTAAAATTATTGCTCTCATTTATACGACTTTAAAAAATTATTCAGCTTTCGCCGAAACCGGTTTGGCTCAGTGGTAGAGCGTCGGTCTGTGGACTGAAAGGTCCCAGGTTCGATTCCGGTCAAGGGCATGTACATTGGTTGCGGGCGCATCCCTGGTGGGGGGTGTGCAGGAGGCAGCTGGTCCATGTTTCTCTCTCATTGACATTTCTAGCTCTCTGTCCCTCTCTCCTCCTCTCTGTAAAAAATCAATAAAATATATTAAAAAAAATTATTCAGCTTTGTACTTCCTTATTTTTTAACTGTGTCCTCGTCTTGGTTTCATTAGCTCGTTTTGTTATTTCCCCTGTGAAGCTTAATCTCAGTTTTACAGACGGTCAGAGGAAGCTCCATGTGAAGTTGTTCAGTGATACATTGGTGCCCGAGAGTCATGCTGATTAAACATGAGTTACTTTGTTAGTCAGAAGTGCAGGTTGTTAGCTTTAAATCTGGACTGCTTTCCTCCCAGTTCCTATTAGTTTCCTCAGTTTTATCACAACATTTCTATTTGAGGCTTTTAAAGCACTTGTTTGACCCGTGATTTATGACTAATGTGTAGATGAGAACATCTTAGTTTTCATCGGAGCTGGCCTTTTCACCAATTTCCCCCTAAAATTTACTTCTTTCTGTAAATATATACCAAAGTATATTTCACTTAATTAATCTCTTTTCATGTGTAAATAAGTTGTGCATATGCTGATCTGGCTCCAGATTTATCCTATTCAGACAGGAAGCTGTCATGATAGGACGGGGCTTAGGTCTGCTCTGAGCCTTTTGACTTTGGAGTTCCTTAAAGTTCTAGTTCTTCATTTGTAACCTGGGGTAGTAGGACCTTTGGTCTGTTGTGAGGCTCACCTGTAAAAAGAGCTGTCAGATACGGGTTCTTTACTAGACCCCGGGGGTAAGTGTAGACTTTGTTTTACAGTATGGGGAATGTCCATGGGGCATGGCTGGTTTTGAACCCAGATTTTTCTGACTACACAGCCCACACTCTTTCTGATGTATACACATTATATCTTTTTTTTTTTAAAGGCATTTGAAAGAATTAAATGTAGATTACATATAATTAATTACAACAATATTATCTCATTAAAAATCTGTGACAAGCCTGCCCAGGTGTACACGGCTCAGTAGTTGAACCAGGAGGTCACAGTTTGATTCCCCCGTCAGGGAACGTGCCCAGGTTGATCTTCAGTAAGGGGGCATGCAGCCTATCAATGATTCTCTCTCATTGATGTTTCTATCTCTCTCCCTTTCCTTCTCCCTCTCCCTTTCTTTCTCTGAAATCAATAAAAATATATTAAAAAAATTCTGTGAAGAATTTTAACTTGCCTGTTGGTTGTTATTTTTCTTGCTCTAGATAAAATGCTTTCCCCCAGTACAGCTGAGACCGGTTTGGCTCAATGGATAGAACGTTGGCTTAGGGACTGAAAGGTCCCGGGTTCGATTCCGGTCAAGGGCATGTACCTTGATTGCGGGCATATCCCCAGTGGGGGGTGTTCAGGAGGCAGCTGATCATCGATGTTTCTAACTATCTCTCTCCCTTCCTCTCTGTACAAAATCAATAAAATATATTAAAAAAAAAAATGCTTTCCCCCAGTACAAAGTGGTAAGTGCAGGACACTTAACTGTGATTTGTAAGCAAATGTTTATTCTTTCATACCATTTCTTCTCTTGTCAGCTGCATAGGGCTTCTCTCAGAGTATGTAGATGGTTGCATTGTGTTTCATGTTAATGCTTAGAAAACCTGGTCTCAGCTTCCAGTCAGAGACCCAACAGGATAAGCGACAGACACTGTTGTGTCCCTGAAGTGGGCCTGCTGCCAGGGGGTTGGAGTCTAGGAAAAAGTGAGGCTCCTCAGATCCTTGTGTGTGCTGAGGCCAAAGCAGAATCCCAAGAGTCCTTAACTCTGGTGCCTAGTTCCTCCTCCTGTTCTTAGCTCTGATGAGAAGAGGATCAAGCAGATTTAAGTTCCCTGCCAAACACCAGCTTTAGAAGGTAGGAATAGGTTTTCCTCTTGGGGTGCCTATACTATTAATGTGCTGGCTGCTGTGAAATGGCTGAGTTTTGTCAGTATCGGGGACTCTCCTTCCCCTCCCCCAATCTGTGAAATGAGCATTGTAATGAGATATGGTGAGGATAACTTTCAGTGACAGAGTTGGTAGGTTGTTCAAGATTCACTACATTCTGTAGTTCCCTGCTTTGGAAAGCTAGACCTCAAGAAAAGAAACCTGATCACAGAGAAGGATTTTGATGAGGGATTGCTTGTTTCAAAAAGGGATACTGGTTGCCTTTTGTCACCCATTCCCTTTTCCTCAGTTCTATTCCCATATTCAGGCCCCTCTGCACTTTTCCAGGGGCCCAGCATTGTGCTATGAACATGCCAAGTGTCTCTCGCTGAAAGAGTTCTTGGCTCCTCTCTCTTCTGCCTTCTCCTCTCCTGCCTGGCCTCTCAATTGTTCCTGTGCTGCACAGAATAGGAGAGTTCACATGCTCCCAGGCAAATGCTAGATTTCCTTTTCCCCAGCTATAAAACAGCTTGTCAGTCTTGCTCATGAGGGTGTGTTACCACATTCTTAACCAGGCCTACCCCACTTTTTCTCTTCAAGTTGACTCCCTTTCTCAAACACTTTAGTGGGGGCCATGATTCATTCTTTCTTTCTTTCTTTCTTTCTTTCTTTCTTTCTTTCTTTCTTTCTTTCTTTCTTTTTTTTTTTTTAATTTATTGATTTTTTTACAGAGAGGAAGGGAGAGAGACAGAGAGCTAGAAACGTTAATGAGAGAGAAACATCGACCAGCTGCCTCTTACACACCCCCTTACCGGGGATGTGCCCGCAACCAAGGTACATGCCCTTGACCGGAATCGAACCTGGGACCTTTCAGTCCGCAGACCAACGCTCTACCGCTGAGCCAAACCAGTTTCGGCAGGGTGCCATGATTTCACCATTCTAGTGTCGCAGGCCTGAGAATCATCTGAGTCTAATTCACAAAGTTCTGCCTGTCTTCCGAAGGGTGTTTCAGATCCAGCCCTTATCAGTTTGCCTACTGCTGCCACAGTGGCCCCTGACTGGGCACTAGGTTCCCTCTGAGTTCCCCCGCCCTCACTTCTCTCTTGTTCTACCACAGTATCTGCAGCCTTTCTAAGAGAGCTTTTTTTTTTTTTTTTTTAAATAAATTTTTATTGTTCATATTATTACAAATGTTCCTCATTTTTTTCCCCCCTGACCTTTTTTCAGTCTAAGCTCTCCCAACTGAGCTATTTCGGCGGCTGTTCTCCTGACCTTTTTTTTTAATTCTCACTGGAAGATACATATGTGTCTGTGTGTGCGCGCACACACACACACACACACACACACACAAACACACACACACATATATACATATATATATATATATGTATGTATATATAAAAGTTTTTTAGTTGACTTTTAGAGAGAGAGGGAGAGAAACATCAGTGAGAGAGAAACATTGATCAGTTGCCTCCCAAGAAACTTTTCTTCTGATTATAAGTCATTCAGTCTTTGTTATTGAAACATTAAGAAAATCATAACCATGTTCCACTGTAATGCCACAAGTTAGTGACAGTTACTGTTATCTTTTAGCTGCATTTTGCTTAGTTATGGCTTTATTTATTGAGTGCTGATAGGCCAGGCACTTTCCAAAGTGCTTTACATCTATTACCTGGGAGGTCAGGCTATCCATACCGTTTTACACGTAGGTAAGTGAAGCAAAGAGAGGTTAAACAACTTGCCCAAGGTTACTCATTTTAGCTGTACTTTCAGTATTTTCCTATACTTTTAAAATTTAATTGACATAATGTAAATATTATTTTTATTATTTTTTAATAGCTGAAAGTCTTAAAATGGTTTAAAATTCAAAAGGAACAAAAAGATAAAACAATGATGTCTTCCTCTTAACTGGGTCTACCAGCTACCCAGTTCCCCTCCAGAGGAAACCAGTGTTATCAGCTGGGTAGCCAGCCTCGAGAGAGAGTCTGTAGTCTGTGTGTGTTGTGCACCTATTCCTCCCTTTCTCACAAATGGTAGCATATTTAATCACAATGTATATTCTGGAAAGTGTGCCATATCCATATATCATCAGATGCCATGCTACTTTCTTTTAGGCTGGAATACTGTAATTTTCCTTGGATCAGTTCATGTTAATGGACATTTAGTTTGTTTCCAATCTGTTGGTATTACAGATTGTTGTAGTAACATATACAAACGTGTCATACAGTTTTGTTTCCTACTTTTAAAATTAAAATAGGATTATTTTTCCTTCGTTAATTTTTTTCTTTTTTTTATATTTTATTGATTTTTTACAGAAAGGAAGAGAGAGGGATAGAGAGTTAGAAACATCAATGAGAGAAAATCATTGATCAGCTGCCTCTTGCACACCCCCTACCAGGGATGTGCCTGCAACCAAGGTACATGCCCTTGACCGGAATTGAACCCGGGACCCTTCAGTCTGCAGGCTGACGCTCTATCCACTAAGCCAAACCGGTTTCGGCTACTTTTCTTGATGACTTTCAATGTTTGCATTAATGACTCCTCACAGTCCTTTATTTCCATTCTAGAGGCCTGGTGCATGAATTTGTGCATGGGTGGGGTCCCTCTGGGTGGCCTGCAGGGATAGGGCCGAAATCTGCAGCCCAACCCCTGCATCTCCTACCTGCTGCTCCCGTTCATCCCGGGCCCACTGTGCCAAAGGCTCATGCTCAATCAGTCCAGATCAGGAGAGGCTCACGCTGCCACAGCAGTGCTCACCAGCTATGAGTCCTGCATCTGGTGCCCTCCCAAGGGGTGTGGTCTGTGGGATCAGGCTGAAATTGGCTCTTCGACATCCTCCGAGGGGTCCCAGATTGCGAGAGGGTGCAGGCCAGGCTGAGGTGCCCAATCGGAGCATGTCCAGCCCATCTCTCTCAGCCAGACCCCAGCAGCAGTGTTATCAGTGTTGGAGCATCTGCCCCCTGGTGGTCAGTGCATGTCATAGCGAATGGTTGAGCTGCTTTAGCATATCATTTGCATATTATGCGTTGATTTGTTGTTCAGCTGTTTGATCTATTTGCATATTACCCTTTCATTATATAGGATTAAAACATTTGTTTTTATTGATTTCAGAGAGGGAGAGAGAGATAGAAACCCCAATGGTGATAAAAGAATCATTGATCCGCTGCCTCCTGCACACCCTGCACTGGGGGTGGAACCCACAACCCAGACATATGCCCTGACCGGGAATTGAACTGTGACCTCCTGGTTCACAGGTTAAAGCTCAACTACAGAGCCAGGCCAGCTGGGCTGTTTTCACACTTTAGTCATCCTCTAAGATGACTCAAGCCTTACTCAAGCCCTTAAGCCTGACTGCTCTTACATTTAGTAGTCATCTATTTCCTGTGTGTTTGAGTTAAAACATTGAGAGCTCTTAATCTGGAGCTTTCTGAGAGGGAAGCATCTGTTCTGTGCAGTGTTGGTTGCAGCTTTCATCTACTTCTCCAAGGGACCCTTGACCCAAAAGGGCTGAGAGCCAGTGCCCTTGACAATATTGCAAGTGTTTGTAGCAGGGGCCACACAGTGCCCTCGCTTTGTGTTCTCTGCCTGCAGCACAGATCCTGGTAGGGTGAGGCTGTGGAGGTTAGTGAGATTTGATAGTTGATGCCATGACACTGACACGGCTAATTCTGCATCTGTAAGCCACAAACTCCGTGGCCTGTTGTGGGACATCGGTGGGACAGTGGCCATTTAAGAGGAGGCCTCTTCAAGCCCCGCCTGGGTTGCCAGCCTTTTTTATCAAGGCCGAGCCTAAGAGGAAAGCCTCTTCCATTGACGAGCACCTAGATTTCTCCCATATATTGGCTTTTGTAAATAATGCTGTAATGAACATAATTACATTTATTTAGAGATGTAAAATGCTCAGGAAGACAGACATCTTAGAAAAAAATTCTTTTAAACACCAGCACATGGATCTTTGAAATACTTAGGAATCCCCCCTCCTGCTCATGAGGATGAGGTTATGTCCTTGGGAAAAATCAGAAAATGTCAGCCTCTGTTTCCTTTTCTCAATTCTATGTATTCATTAAAAAAAAAATAAAAAAAAAAAAAAAATATATATATATATATATATATATATTTGCAGCGGTCATTTTATTATGTTTCTAATAAAGAGTAGTTTTAAAATTTCATAGAAACATATATTTCTTTCCCTCTCATTGCCTTCCAAGTCCCTTCACTGTCTTCCAAGTTGCAAATGTGTTGAAGAACCGATCAGGCAAAACCACAGTCTTGTTATAGATTTTAAAAATGACTTTGAAGTCAAGTGGTATTGAAGCTTTTAGGTATTGTAGGTCCACTTTACAACTTTTAAAATTGTACCTGGGTTGCCAAAACTGGTTTGGCTCAGTGGTAGAGCGTCGGTCTGCGGACTGAAAGGTCCCAGGTTCGATTCCGGTCAAGGGCATATACATTGGTTGCGGGCACATTGGTGTGCAAGAAGCAGCTGGTTGATGTTTCTTTCTCATCGACCTTTCTAGCTCTCGGTCTCTCTCCTTTCCTCTGTGTAAAATATCAATAAAATATATTAAAAAATATATATATAACTTTATAAAATTGTAACTGGGTTAAGGGGCTTTGGTGTAAATTTTCCCCTGCTTCTTTAATAATAACGTTTAATAACTTATTGCATATTTTGTTGTTTGTTGTTCATTCAGGGGCTGCCTATTGTCAGTTTATGGACATGCTGTTCCCTGGCTCCATTGCCTTGAAGAAAGTGAAATTTCAAGCTAAACTAGAACATGAATACATCCAGAACTTCAAAATACTACAAGCAGGTTTTAAGAGGATGGGTGTTGACAAAGTAGGTACATTTTATTCTTTCATTTAAGGTTGTTTCTTTTTCTTTTTTCTTTTTCTTTTTTTTTTAAATATATTTTATTGATTGTATACAGAGAGGAAGGGAGAGAGATAGAGAGTTAGAAACATCGATGAGAGAGAGTCATCGATCAGCTGCCTCTTGCACACCCCCTACCGGGGATATGCCCGCAACCAAGGTACATGCCCTTGACCGGAATCGAACCTGGGACCCTTCAGTCCCCAAGCCTACGCTCTATCCACTGAGCCAAACCGGTCCCGGCTAAGGTTGTTTCTTGACTAGTGATTGTTACTAAGGATACAGCTGCTGGCCCATGACTTCCGCATGTTGTTTTCCCAATTTAAAAAAAAAAAAAAAAAAAAAAAATATATATATATATATATATATTTTTTTTTTTTTTTTTTCTTTTTTTTTTTTTCTTTTTCTTTTTTCTTTTTTCCCCCTTTTTACAGAGAGGAAGGGAGAGGGAGCGAGAGTTAGAAACATCGATGAGAGAGAAACACCAATCAGCTGCCTCCTGCACATCCCCCACTGGGGATGTGCCCGCAACTAAGGTACATGCCCTTGACTGGAATCGAACATGGAACCCTTGAGTCTGAAGGCTGACGCTCGATCCACTGAGCCAAACCGGCTGGGGCTCTTTTCCCAATTTATATATTTTTCTTTTCTCTAGTTAACATAGAATTTACTGGGAACAAAGTTTTCCTCTATCCTCTCCTACCCTAGTTCCCTTACTATGTTCTTTCTTCATAGTGAAGTTAGCAACCATCCATAGGAGTCAACCTGTTGTTTAATCTCTGTTACTGAGATCTAACTCTTTAATATGTGGACTCAATTCTGTAAAGCATAGAGAAGTTTCTAGAAATACTTGCTTTGTAAAAGCAGGATACAGGGACAATGCCTGTGGGTTGGGAGGTTTCTTCTTGCCCCCAAGGTTATTTGAAGATAACCCTCAACCAGACTTCATTAGGACAACTGTTATCCCTGTTTTAGCAGATAATAGATTAGAGTCATGCGTGACATAACAGTGTTTCTGTCAATGAAGGACCACTTATTGACATGACAAAGCTAGGTGAGAAGTCCCTGTCACCTAGTGACATTGCAGCATGTAGCACAATGCATTAAATGTTGGTGGTGCTGGTGTAAATAAACCTACTGTTCTGCCAGTCGTATAAAAGTCTAGTATGAGTAATACATAATCATTGATAATGATAATAAATGACTGTTCCTGGTTTATGTATTTACTACCATTTAATTGTTATTTTAGAGTGTACATAACTCTTTCTACTAAAAAAGTTCGCTGTAAACGCATGCTGAGTCATGCTGCAGCAGCTTCATACATCCTGTGTTTACCACATCTCTTGCATCATTTTCTCTTGTGCTTGATTTGATCTGTGAGGTTTTGCATATTTACGTTCTGTGCAAGCTTATAGGCTATACCATATAGCTAAGGTGTGTAGTCAGCTGTATCATTTAGGTTTGTGTAAGTGCACACTGTGTTGTTTGCACAGTGATGAAATTGTCTAACGATGCATTTCTTTGAGCGTATCTCTATGGTTAAATAATGTGTAACTATTGCAAAATTAAGCAATTTCTCTCCTCACCCATTTGAAAGGTTTTTCCTTTTAAGCCATTTCTTGGGGAAAATTCATTTTTAGTAAAGCTTCTAATCACCCCCTAATTGTTTTGTTTGTGTGTCTGGTTTTTGTTTACTTTGAAATCAGTCTTTATTTTAGTTTTGTCTCTGCACTATATAAAATACTCATGTGTATGGTAAGAATATCATTTTGTTACCATGCATATTGTAACTAGATGCAGTTTATTATATACAGTAATTTATCTTTTTCTTTTCATAGAATTTAAATTTTTTGAATAAGGTAAATTTCTTAAGTAAAAAAGAGTATGGTGCATTGATCCCCCATGTACCTGAACAATTATCGACTCCTGTCTAGTTTTGTTTCAGCTATACCTCTACCCAATACAAAGTAATTTTGTATTTATTTGCTCAGAGGGATGGATGTAGTTCACATTACATATATTATTTATAAAAATACCATTGCAACTGGAGTCCTTGAAAGTAAACTCTGGCTAGTAGTCCAATGACTTGAAGTAATATCTAATAACACAGTATTCTTGTATAATAACAAAACTTACAGAATCCTTAAAGTGTGCTTTAATAGGATTGGAATTACTTGAAAAATGTATCATTTTGTAGAAATCTGTCCTAAGACTGATTTTGTGTCTTGACCTACTTTTAAGACAATTTTATTTATTTATTTTTTTAATATAAGACACTGTCTTATTTTTTTTTAAATTTTTAAAAAATATATATTTTATTGATATTTGTACAGAGTGGAAGGGAGAGAGATAGAGAGTTCGAAACATCAATGAGAGAGAGTCATTGATCAGCTGCCTCTTGCACACCCCCTACTGGGGATATGCCCGCAACCAAGGTACATGCCCTTGACCGGAATCGAACCTGGGGCCCTTCAGTCCCCAAGCCTACGCTCTATCCATTGAGCCAAACCGGTCCCGGCTAAGACAATTTTTTAAAAAAAACAGTTTATTATAGATACCTGTGGTTAGTTTATGCTCTGGATTTTAAACTTTATGACAGGCACTGTGGCCATGCAAGTTACACAGGAGACTTACTTTTTATAGTGGGATGACATCTCTTAGGATGTGCTTGGAATTGTGTATGGGACTTACATATGACACTTGTTCCTTTTGCATTTCTGATTCTTTTTGATGGACTTGGAGAACTATTCTATGGAAGGCAAACTGGGTAAAATTTGCTCTATAAATGTTCAGGAGCTTACTTTATAGTAAGTTCTTGCCTCTAAACTATATTTCTTTTCCTTGGCAAGCAGAGCTTTATACTGATTGATGCATTGACATGTTTGACACTTTCCAAAAGCCTCTTGCTTTGAGCTAAACAGTCTTGATGTTTCTTTGCAGATAATTCCTGTGGACAGATTAGTAAAAGGCAAGTTTCAGGACAATTTTGAATTCGTTCAGTGGTTCAAGAAGTTTTTTGATGCAAACTATGATGGGAAAGACTATGACCCTGTAGCTGCCAGACAAGGTCAAGAAACTGCAGTGGCTCCCTCCCTTGTTGCTCCAGCTATGAACAAACCGAAGAAACCTCTCAGCTCTAGCACTGCAGGTAAAAAACCATACAGAAATATCAATTCCAAATAATAGTTTTACAGGGATTCATTCATTCATTCAACTTTTAATCAGAATTTTTGAGTAGCCATAGGCTAAGGGAGCTTAAGGATAAGATTAGTCATAGCCATGTAGCAAGACCATAAAATGTGGCATCAGGCTACTTGACCTGCCCTATAGTTTCCTCCTATGTAGAATAGGAATTTGAATATGTGCCCCAGAGAGTTGCTTTTGAGGCCCGGACAAGTTACTGTATGCAGTTTTGCCAAGGCGGGTTAACTCCCAAAAAAGAGCTTTGAACACAAGGACATTATACAGAGCCCAATAACAGTAAAACCGGAGCTCCCAGGAACTGAAGGAGCCTTCTAGGTCTCTCAGGGACTGTTCTTGGCTCTCTGCATCATCATTCTGTCTGCAGATGAGCTTCCTGTACATTACTTACAGCTTTCCTGCCCTCTTAAGAACTTTAGCTGTTAAGTGGCTTTGGCTTGCTATGATGCCAGCAGAATCTGGGAGGCAGGGGTGGGGTGGGGGTCTATTTTTTAGAGACCTTCTCTAAAAAGTCTTGGCCAGGAGGTTTCCCAAAATGTGTTTGTAGTAGTATATTTATAGAATACTAGAGGCCCGGTGCAGAAATTTGTGCACATTCATAAAAATGACCTGTCAGTCACCCTGGTCCCCTCAGCCCAGCCTGCACCCTCTCCAATGCAGGACCCCTTGGGGGATGTCTGCCTAAACCGGCAGTGTTAAACTGGCAGTTGGACATCTCTCTCACAATCCAGGACCACTGGCTCCTAACTGCTCACCTGCCTGCCTGCTGATCGCCCCTAACCGTCTCTGCTTGCTGGCCTGATTGCTCCTAACTGCCCCCTTCCTCCCCCGGGCCAATCTAGTCGACCCCAACTGCCCTTTTCTGCTGGCCTGCCCTCCCCCTCCCTCCCCTACCGGTCTGGTTGCCCCCAACTGCTCCCTCTGCTGGCCTGGTCACCCCTCAGAGACCCCCTTCTGGCCTGGTCACCCCCAACTGCCGCCCCTACTGGCCTTGTCACCCCTCACTGCCCTCAGTGCCGGCCTGGTCACCCCACGCAGCCTGCTGTTCAGTCGTTACTGTGAGGGCATCCTGATAGATTTACATATTGCCCTTTTATTAGTATAGATACCTATACTTTGGGGGCAGGGTGGATGTCCTACAGATGCTAATGCCTCCTTTACAAGAATATCAGTTAAGGTCCCATTATACCTTGAGAAAAAGGCTGATCCATCTGGTAGGGAGAGAAGAACATTGAGTACTTTTAAATTTTTATATGGTCTAATATAAATGGGATCATAGAATATGTGTCTTTTGTGTCTGTACCACTGAGAGAAGTTTGTAAATCCTGGTCACTGTGCTCCCTTTCTCTCCTAACCCTTCTAACCACCTTCTGAAAGGTGAGCAAGATAATGGGCTTTGAAGTAATTACTTGTAAGAGCAGTCTGCCACCCCGCTCTTCCAATATAAGGAGTCTGAGGTTCTGAGTTAGGAGGCATCTTACTTTCCAGGTGGGGAACTGTGAGTGCAGAGCAGCAGCTGGAACTGTGAGCTCACTACTGGCATGAAGTTTGCTTTTGTGCCATGAAGCTGCCCTGCTGGTGGATTTGGTTGGAACTGGATTAAGGTACATCAACTGTGTGTGCCTCTTTCGGATGATAGTTCTATTCACCACAGCAACAAAAAGACCTCATAGGAGGACTTACTCCCAGCACAAGAGATTGTGACTAAAGTTGGTACTTTGCTACCAGGATAAAAAACCACTTTGGGCAAACATGGGGGTATTGTCATACATGCCGGGCTCTCCACATTGGGCCCTGCATTACTGTGAAGGGAAGTTGCTTACAGCCTCCTCTTGTCATCTGGTGTTTTTTTTTTTTTTTTTAATTCTTACTCGAGGATATGTTTATTGATTTGGGAGAGAGGGAGGGAGAGAGCAACATTGATTGGTTGTCTCCTATATGTGCCTCAACTGGGAATGAAACTGGAAACCTTTTGGTGTACAGCTGATGCTCCAGCCAGCTGAGTCACCTGGCCAGGGCTGGTGGGTTCTTTTTGGTTTTGAAATTTCTGCTCTTAAAAAAACCTCTGATCTCTCAGCTCCACAGAGGCCCATTGCGACACACAGAACTACTGCAACCCCTAAGGCTGGCCCAGGTGTGGTGCGAAAGAATCCTGGTGTGGGCAATGGGGACGACGAGGCAGCTGAACTGATGCAGCAGGTAGGTCCTCCTGTATCCCAGACTGGAGTCATGTCGGTGGAAAGGATACTTGCTGCACTAGCCAGAAAAGGCTTGTTCGTGTTCTTGTGGGAAGACCCACTTTGTCTGCTTGCTGAAACAGTCATGGTCCTGACATGTGTGAGCCTGTCAGGTGCTATGTGGGGAGCAGTGTGAGTGGAGGTAGGAGAGGGGTGTCAGGCATTTCTGAGATCGGTTAGTGTGACAGAAACCAATGTCTTAGTTTGGAAACCCACCTGTACAATAGAACCCTGTTGAATGTCTCTGGAATGCTGTTAGGATTCCGTGGGATTCAGAGTATCTTAAATTTTTGCTCTGAGAAAGATAAAAGAGGTTTTCTTTCTCAGTAATATTTTAAAAAGGGTTTTACAGTTTCTCTGCTGAAATCCAAGTTGAGAGTGGAACTGATATGAAAAGCCTATCCTTCTGTTCTTAGTAGGTCAGTGGTTTGAAATGTCTTCTTTAGGATTAATTAGTATCCTGAAGATACATGTCAGGTCTATGGATCAGAACAAATTTTATATTTTTAAACATTTTCTCACAAATCCTGGTAGTTATTTTGTTTGTTTGCTTTTTTTTTTTTTTTTTAAATATATATTTTATTGATTTTCCACAGAGAGGAAGGGTGAGGGATAGAGAGCTAGAAACATCGATGAGAGAGAAACATTGATCAGCTGCCTCTTGCACACCCCCTACCGGGGATGTGCCTGCAACCAATGTACATGCCCTTGACCGGAATCGAACCTGGAACCTTTCAGTCCGCAGACCGACGCTCTACCACTGAGCCAAACCGGTTTCAGCTGTTCGTTTGTTTTTGAATGATTCGCTTGATTAACCCCAGTTTTAAAATTGCGATGCTTTGGCAGAAACCGGTTTGGCTCAGTGAATAGTGCGTTGGCCTGCGGACTGAAAGGTTCCGGGTTCGATTCCGGTAAAGGGCATGTACCTTGGTTGCGGGCACATCCCCAGTAGGGGGTGTGTAAGAGGCAGCTGGTCGATGATTCTCTTTCATCGATGTTCCTAACTCTCTATCCCTCTCCCTTCCTCTCTGTAAAAAATCAATAAAAATATAAGAATATAAAATTGCGATGCTTTGTTATCTTAGTGAATTTGAGGTTGAACTCTCTTACTTTCCTAAAAGCCACGTCCTAAAACCTGGGGGTCACAACTTTATGTTAATCCTGACCCAGACCCTGCATCTAGGAAACCAGGATAGAAAAACCTGCTTAAAGACCATGTTTTCTAGCTTATTCTCTAATTTGCATGTGGCTCATGGTCCCAGGTGCCTGAGGAGAGTCAGGGTGACTGGGTCACCAGCCTCCTCAGTGTGGCTGCTTTGAGCATCCCCTCTGGGTGCTGTCACTGAAGTGCTGAAGTTCTGGAGACTAAGGAGACTTCCCTGTAACTGTCGGTTTTCAGGCCTGGATGTACACAGGAAGCAGTCTCAGAAAAACAGAGTGAGGGTTATTAGTGGGGAGTCTGGGTGACTAGCCCAAGGCTGATCTTGATCCCTGAGGAGAAGAGGTAGAGGCACAGCTGGTGTCTTGTATGAGGAGCACAGGCTTTGAGATGCATAGATTTGAGGATTATCCTGGCTCTGCCACTTGGAGCAAGTCAGTTAATCTCTCTGAACTTCCTGCCTCCTGTGAAGTGGGCTCATCATACTTTGCTCACGGTAGTTGAGTGGATTCCATGAGTTGATGTTATGTCAGGTGCCTGGAATGGTTGGGATAAACAGGGTAATGGCATTGTGGTTATTATGGTTCCTGTTCCTTGTCTTAATATAGTGGGATAGGTCTTGAAGTGTTATTTATTGATTTATTTATTTAAAAAAATATATTTTATTGATTTTTTACAGGGAGAAAAGGAGAGGGATAGAGAGCTAGAAACATTGATGAGAGAGAAACGTCGGTCAGCTGCCTCCTGCACACCTCCTACCGGGGATGGGCCCGCAACCAATGTACATGACCTTGACTGGAATCGAACCTGGGATCCTTCAATCTGTAGATTGACGCTCTATCCACTGAGCCAAACCTTGGTTGTGGGGTGTGCAGGAGGCAGCTGTTCAATGATTCTGATCAATGATTCTCATCATTGATGTTTATTTCTCTGCCTCTCCCTTCCTCTCTGAAATTAAAAAGAAGTCTGATAGAATGGTCTTGCTGGTTCTAGTCACCTGCTCCACATCTCTGGATGATTCATTTATATATATATATATATATATATTTTTATTTTTTTTTTATTTATTTTTTTTTTTATTGGTTTTTTACATAGAGGAAGGGATAGGGATAGAGAGCTAGAAAACATCGATGGGAGAGAAACATCGACCAGCTGCCTCCTGCACAGCCCCTACCGGGGATGTGCCCGCAACCAAGGTACATGCCCTTGACTGGAATCGAACCTGGGACCTTCCAGTCCACAGGCCGACGCTCTGTCCACTGAGCCAAACCGGTTCCAGCTGGATGATTCTTGACTGCAGGTTATGAAGGGGGAACTAGATAGGGGAAGTACTGATCCCTCTGTTGTTGTTGTTGTTTTTTTTAATTCTCAATCTTTTTTTTTCTTTTATTTTTAATTTTTAATTTTTTTTATTAAATTATTATCTCTGAACATATACCATTGATCCCTCTGGTTTTGTCTGGTTTCTTCATCAGGCTGAAGGGAAGCTTAGATCAGCTGTTCACTTCAGTTTTTGCCGCTGTGAGTTCGGACTGGATTTCTGTAGTGCCTTCTGGCTCTCAGATTCCTTGCTACCCAAATTGTTCCCATGTGCTTTACCTTTGATTTCCTGGCTTGGTTTTCCATGTGCCCCTAGCCTGTAAGTTCCATGAGGATTTTATGCTGCACAGTAAGCCTTGTAATTTACATTTAGTGAGAGTTAAGTGAATTCACATGTCATAGATTTAAATATACTGGAATGAAGCTGCACCATGATTAAAATACATAAAGGACCAGGAGAATTGTTATGACTTTTATTACTCTTGGCTAGTTAAGAGTCCTGGCCTAAGCACTGAGATTGATTTCTTTATTGTCCCTGTGTGGAAATGAGAGCCCCTCAGTGGAGCTTCTAGAAGCTCCTGCTGCATGTGTGGTGAACAGATGAGATGCTCAATGGAGGGAGCTAGCGGTGGAACGTAGTGGGGTTTGTTCCCTACCTCCGCTTCTCTCCCTTTTCAGACTCTTCAGAGAGAGACGGGTCCCAGGACACTCCACAGAAGATGTTTTTCTTTTGAGTTAAGGAACTCCTCCTCCCAATATACAGGATGGGTGGAAGGAAAAAACCATTGAGTTTTCTGTGCCCAGGCTTCCCTAAGTCCTAGCTGTTTTTGGCTAGTATTAGTCATCTTTAACTAGTCTTCCCCTTCTCTCCTGGCTTGCCATTTCTACCCTGTCCCCTAGACCAGACCCTCTGTTTCCATTGACTTCCACATACAAAAATATATGAACTTGATTGACCAATGGTAAGAACTCAATTTATGATTGAGTCCTGGTGGGATGGATTTTGCTTCTATAATTGTCTCAGGCTCCCATAGTTTCTTCTCCTAGATCCTTTCTCAATCCCTAAGAAGTTCCTGAATGTTCATGGTGGTATCTGCCCTTTTGTGAGAATTATTATATTTAAGGCGGCCATGAACAAGCCCATGTTATTTATCTGGGGCTGGAGAAAATTGATACTAAACTGAAATGGGTTTTTGTCCATGTTAGAAAATTTGATGAAAGACCACATCTCCTTTTGGGTTAGATGTTTGTGTGATATGTGACTGGTACATGAATGCCAAGTTTCTCACCCTTCTTAATGTCTTGTGCAGGTCAACGTATTAAAACTTACTGTCGAAGACTTGGAGAAAGAAAGAGATTTCTACTTTGGAAAGCTAAGGAACATTGAATTGATTTGCCAGGAGAACGAGGGGGAAAACAACCCTGTATTGCAGAGGATTGTGGACATTCTCTATGCTACAGATGTACGTTTTGACATGAGGATATTTGCCTTTTTGCCACCTAAGAGAAAATGAATTTTATCTGGTTGGTTTTGGCAAACTCAGTGCTGATGTTTGTCGAGTTCCAGCATAGCATTCACAAAGGACTTCATCTTTGACTCTTCAAAGTCAGCCAGAGGGCACTTCTGCCAGCTTCAGCCTTTGCCTTGAGGTCTGTGAGCCCTTGAGGCAGGAATAGGAAGAAGTAGGTGGCTGGTTTGCCCTGCGTCTGTAGTTTGTGGCTACTGATAGGGAATGAGTGCCACCAAATGATCATGTTGCATCATCCCCTCTCCACACCCACCGGCTTAGAACTCTCAGCCTGAGTTGTTGCCTCTATTTTTATCAGGACCCCTTGCATGCTCTGGAGAACCAGGCACATGGTCCTTTTTTGCCCACAGCTGTCAGAGTGTACCTTTGCTCCTCCCTCCCAAGATTGTGTGATTCCCATTTCCTCAAAGTGCTTTGTGGTCAGGTTTATTGGGAATCTATGTGTTTACACAGCCAAATCTGCTGAGATATATTTTGATTTCAGAGGGGAAAGGAGAAGGAAAGAGAGAGAGAGAAACATCAATGATGAGAATTATTGCTCAATTGCCTCCTGTACGGCCCCCACTGGGGATTGAGTCCACAACCCGGGCATGATGCCCAGACTGGGAATCGAACCATGATCTCCAGGTTCATAGGTCTATGCTCAACCTTTGAGCCATGTTTCCTGGCTGAATCTGCTGATAGTATTATATTAGCTGACCAGGGCAAACTGATTTTTCTTCAATTTAGGTTTTGGTATCTTGATGTATCCACTGTTTAGTGGCTATATTACAATTTTTCTGAATTTCTAGCAAGGTCTATAGTATATGTCTAAGTACTTTGCAGTATATATATATATGGTACACTAGTACAGATATACGAGTCATGCTGTTATTAATACTGTTCTCCAAACATATCAAGTGAATTTGAGGGATTAAAATGACAGAAAAGTGAATAATTTGCTAAGTAAATTCTTATTTCAGGCTTGCTCTGTGCCAGATAATGAAAACAAAGATGAGGATATAGGGGTTCTTGTTCTAGTCTGAGTATTACTTTTATTTAATTTATTTTTTGAATATTATTTTACTTGAGTCATATCTTAAGTAAATTTGGCCATAGAGATTTGTTTAAAAAAAAAAAAAAGATTGTTGAAGGGAAGTCTAATTTTTAAAAAAATATATTTTATTGATTTTAGAGAGGAAGGGAGAGAGAGAGAGAGAGAGAGAGAGAGAGAGAGAGAAAGAAACATCAATGATGAAAGAGAATAATTGATTGGCTGCCTCTTGCATGACCCCTACTGGGGATTGAGCCTACAACCCAGGCATGTGCTCTTGGCCAGAATCAAACCTGGGACCCTTCAGTCTGTAGGCTGATGCTCTATCCATTGAGCCAAACCAGCTAGGGCGGGAAGTCTAATTTTTATGTTATTATAGTCATTAGTATATGCCAGAATGCCCTAGAGCTGGTGTGAGATGAGAGTTCCAAATCTGATTTCCCATGATACTAGTGTTGGGTCAGTCTTGCAGCTATTTTTGTACAGACATGTTTATGTGTAAACATTTAAAATACAACACTCCTACATGGCAGGCATGGTTTCTAAATACAGTCAAAGTAATGTATAAAGGAAATACTGCCTATAGACAGTTTCTTGAGTGGTGATGGTAATACTGAAATTTATGGTGACCTTAGGGGTTGTTGAGGGTACCTTTTCTTCATGTTTTCTTTTTTTTAATTTCAGAAAGAGGAAGGGAGAGGAAGAGAGAGAGGGGTAGAAGCATCAATCATGAGAGAGAATCACAGATCGGCTGCCTCCTGCACACCCCCTACTGGGGATCAAGCCCACAACCCAGGCATGTGCCCTGACCAGGAATCAACCATGGTTGATTTGCAAGTTTTGCAAGTTGACTGGGTTGACACACAACTACTGAGCCATTCCAGCCGGGCTAACTTCCTTTTTTTTTTTTTTTTTTTTTAAAACAATCTTACTGAAGTAGAATTGACATAATAAACCGCACATATTTAAGTACAACTTGACGTGAAATCATTATCATAATCAAGCCAATGTATACCCGTCCATCACCATTTGGTTGTGCTCAGGGTTTGTATTTTGTAAGATGTGATTCCTCTGCCTAAGGAATAAAATAGGGGTCCCCTGGCCTTATGCCATTAAATGCTAAGTGTGTGGTAGAGGCAGGCCTTTAAATTTGAGGAAAGTGAACCTACAGTAGAAGCTGATCATTCACTGTTGAGTAATAGCTTTTCCTCTCATTTTCCTATTTTAGGAAGGCTTTGTGATACCTGATGAAGGGGGCCCACAGGAGGAACAAGAAGAGTATTAACAGCTTGGACCAGCAGAGCAACATCCTAATTCTTCACTCCAAATCATGTGCTTAACTGTAAAATACTCCCTTTTTTATTTTTAGAGGACTCACTGGTTTCTTTTCATAAGCAAAAAGTACCTCTTCTTAAAGTGCACTTTGCAGAAGTTTCACTCTTTTTTCAATAAGTTTGAGTTAGGAGCTTTTACCTTGTAGCAGAGCAGTATTAACATCTAGTTGGTTCACTTACGGAACAAAGAGGCTGACCATGGGCTCACCATATGGATGCTGTAACACTGATTGCTAGAGAAGGTGTTTTTATGTGATACGCTGAGGTGAATACCTCAGTAGTGAAATGTAAAGATTGATTTTAATTTTAAGCTAATGTGAAATCTTGGCAGAGAACGTTTTAATAAATGAATGCCTTAAGAGTATTTAAATAACGTTTGCATATTTTAAAATATAAATTTTAACCTGACAGGAGAGTTTGTGTGTTGCCCTTGTGTCTGGGAAGGAAGGGCCAGACCTTGGCACCTTTAGAACTTGCTGTTCACAGGCCTTGCAGGGCTGCTTGAATCTTCATAGGCCTAACCTTGGCCCAGAAGGAAAATTTAAAAAGTTGCTCTCCAAAGCCATTTGGTGTCCTTGACCAATTGCATCTCTGCTAAGAAAAAAGAGGCATTGTTGGCAGAATGAATAGAGGGTATGTTTCAGCCCTGAGATATTTGAGTTGAATAGCTTGATATTCATTGAGTGTTTCTCTGATGATTTTTCAAGTTACCCCTGAAATTTCTGTGTATTGTGTTTTTTTGGAAATTAGGTGTGTTCAGTTTTAAAATCTAACAACTACTTTTGGGGGACTTGCCCACATCTCTGGGATTTGAATGGGGGTTTGTGTCCCATTTTGCTGTCTTTTAAGTTTACATTTAACATGTTTTTCTGCATCCCTTGCCCACTGGGGACTCCTCTTTGGCTCCTTAAAGTTTGCTGCTTAGAGTGAAAGTTCAGCAGGCAGGTAATCATGCTGAAAGTTCTTTTTGGACTTCTGACAAAGGGAGTGATCAGTGAAGGCCATTGCTACCTTGAGATCTGCAAGGCTGGGTGTTTTTGGTACCTGCTGTCCACAGCCCTCCACTGTTATCAGAATACTTTGCCAGTGCACTAATCTCTTTGGAGATGAAATTCGTTAGCGTGTTACTAAATGTTAAGTTTCTTTTGCAGAAAATACAGTACCATGTCCGAATTAATTATTAATATTTAAACTATTTCATTCCTTAACACCCCTAATTTGCTTTGCCTACAGCCTATTTAGTTCCTTTGTTTGGCAGAATTCTGCAAAATGTGTGTCACCCACTACTGAGCTTGTTCAGCCCCTGATGTAATTGTATTGATTTGTTGATGGTGGTAGTTTGTCTAAAATGTGTGTAGAAAGCAGGTATTTTATAATAAATTGTTGTGTAGTGCATGCTCTGTGTGAAATTCAGAGAGAAACCCAGATTCAGTGATTAACAATGCCAAAAATGCAAGTAACTAGCCATTGTTCAAATAACAGTGGTGCTATTTCTCTTTTGTGGCCTTTAGACTTTTGTTGCCCTAAAATTCCATTTTATTGGGAACCCATTTTCCACCTGGTCTTTCTTGACAGGGTTTTTTTTGTTTTGTTTTTGTTTTTGTTTTCTACTTTAAGCAGTTTCTAAATAAAATTCTGTATTTCAAGAGTGTCATGTCTTCTGAAATTTGTCTTGCCCTGGTATGTGTTCTTTTAGGTTCAAATGATAAGGTACTGATACTTCTTTCTTAAATTAGTATTGATCTTTTAGAAGTCTTTCACTGTTTTTCAAATGTGCTTATTTCTCAGCCTATTCCTTTCTTCCTCTCTATTTTTCACATTGTATTTTTCAGCCTCCTGCTGTTGTAAATCCTCATAATACTGTGAGAGGTCTTTCAGAAGTCAAAGATTGGCCAAACTCCTGTGAAAATATCCTTTTTGGTGTATTTCCTCATGAGATATACAGCAGGACCATGGGGAGATACTTTCTTTTTTCCCCCTTTTTTTCTTGAAAGTATATTTTAGATGTCAGGAGCACAATCTTAATCTATAAAATAAACATGAAAAATTTCACCATTTTTTTTTCTCCTTTTTAAAATTCTCTCCTGTAAAAAATGAATTCAAAAGGAGACTTGCTCCCATTTTCAATACGAAATAAGTTAATGGGAAGAGGGCAGTTTTTGTATGATCTTGAGAGTACCTACCACAACGTGGATGTTATATAAACCCAACTTGATGATTTTGACTAGGGTTACACCCACATTACTTCATCTAGAAGTTAATGGTGTTATGTATACATCTTCAGAAGGAATTTGACACCTTATGTGTTGGTAATCTAAAAGAAGATACCTCCAGGAGCGTATGGAATTTGTGAAGATACTGTTGGGTAATGTCAACTGAGAGGTTAACTTGGAAAGAGTGAAGCTGAAACTGTGTACCTCTGACCTAAGTCCATTGACCTGGCTCTTTAGGCTGAGGCACATAAAGCCTTTCGCTGTGACTAACTCAGGTTAGGTCACTGTACAGTAAACTTGAATAAGCTGCTTAGTTTGCTTGGCAAGTTCTGTGGTGCATAGAGGATAGGTAAACAAATGGGTTTTCTGGCTTGGATTTAGGATTCATTCATGCTGGTGGTCCTCATACTGATGGTCTTCAGGATCACCTGGGGAACTTGATTGGCAACATATTTCTGCAGTCCATCCCCAGAAATTTCAAGTCAGGACTTTAAAAATCTGCCTTTTACTATGTACCTCAGGGTGACCTGAGCTTGATGTAATCCTCAGACCTATACTTTGCCCTTACATATATACCTGCAAGTTAAAGTCTGATTCTGGCAGGGGTGGGCGGGTAAGGGGTTTAGTCCTTCTAAGTTGCTCCTAGCTTTCTGACTTTTGAGCTAATTGACCTCTCTTCTTGTTCTGACCTGCAAACAGGGATGATGATGTTGAAGTGCTTCCCTCATTGGGTGCTTTTTGGGATCAGAATGAGCTGACAGAGAACTATGACATTAGATGGCCCTGCATGGGTTCTTCAGATCCAATCTGAAATTCTGTTTCTAGATCAGAAAAGCTTAGGGCAGAGGTTTTTAATTTATTTTTTATTTTTTTAAATTTATTTTTTATTATTTATTTATTTATTTATTTAAATATATTTTATTGATTTTGTACAGAGAGCAAGGGAGAGAGAGAGTCAGAAACATCGGTGAGAAAGAGTCATCGATCAATTGCCTCTTGCATACCTCCTACTGGGGATATGCCCGCAATCAAGGTACATGCCCTTGACTGGAATCGAACCCGGGACCCTTCAGTCCCCAAGCCGACACTCTATCCATTGAGCCAAACCGGTCTCGGTAGGGCAGAGTTTTGTATCCTGAAAAATCAGGATTCCTTAAGACAGGCTTTGAGTATTTGTAAAATAAGTAATAGGATCTTTCAATGTTTCTTTTTCAGCTTGGTGGTATTGATGAGCCTTGCTCCTTTCACTTTTCAGACAATGATTTTCATTGTTTTTTCCAAGTGAGATCAGGGTCTAAACACACTCAACTATTTTCTTTTAAATGAAGATACATGGATTTAAAAAATTGCATTTTTCTTTAAGTGTGTAATACCGTGTTTGAAAGGAAGCATTTTTTTTTGCTACAACCAGAGAATAGAGAAGTTTTTCTTTAAGGATTGTTTTTAAGATTTGGAATGAGGAACTCCTTTTGTGATGTTTATCATAGTTTACTATAGTCCACAAATAAAACCTAGGAATTAAGCCTGGCCAACTTACATCAAATTAGCTTGCAAGTATGTGGGTGACCTAAATCTGACTGCTGTTAACAGAGTGGGAGTAATTGCTTTGAAGCAAGCTGAACCTGAGCCTGTGGTCAGTGTTTGTGAATGACCAGTCATTCTGCTGGTCTGAATGTGTTGCTCTTGATTTCAAGTGAATAGGTTATTTTTTTATTTATTTGTTTTTAACATTTTTATTTTAGCCCTAACTGGTTTGGCTCAGTGGACAGAGCGTCGGCCTGCAGATTCAAGGGTCCCATGTTTGATTCCGGTCAAGGGCATGTACCTTGGTTGTGGGCACATACCCAATAGGGAGTGTGCAGGAGGCAGCTGGTCGATGTTTGAATTCTCTATCCCTCTCCCTCTCTGTAAAAAATCAATAAAATATATTTAAAAGTTTATTTTTTACTTTTAAATACATTTTTATTGATTTTAGAGGGGAAAGAAGAGAGAGAGAAACATCAATAATGAAAAACAATCATTGATTGGCTGCCTCCTGCATGCTTCCTACTGGGGATCGAGCCTGCAACCCAGGCATGTGCCCTTGACTGGAATTGAACTGGGTTCCCTTCAGTCTGCAGGCTGATGCTCTATCCACCGAGCCACACTGGCTAGGGTAATATGTCATACTTTTGAATTCATACTTTCTACTTATAAAATTTTAAAACCAGATGAGTTCATATTTATTTCTGATGCTTGGTATTTTTCACATAGTTTTCACATGTGAGGATATATCTGAGAATGCAGAGTCCTAGTCTGAAAGAAAGCCCAGGGAGGGTTTCCGTACTTTCACATCGAACTTAACTATAGTTGGAACCATTAACCCGAAGACTTAAGCCAGATTGTGATGGTCTTAATCTGAATTGGAAAGTAATGTTATAGAAACTTTCTGTTGAGTTTGTAGTCAGATAACTTTATTATTTTGGTTATCTAGGTAAGCAGATCTAGCATAGAGTCGGATTTCTTGGCCCCTCAATCCAGGATCTTAAGTCGTGTGTGTGTGTGTGTGTGTGTGTGTGTGTGTGTAAAAGCATATGCCTGGATTGCAGGCTCGATCCCCAGCATGGGGCATGCAGGAGGCAGCCGATCGATGATTCTCTCTCATCACTGATGTCTCTCTCTCTCTCCCTCTCCCTTTCTGAAGTCAATAAAAATATTTTCAAAACAGAAGATAGCCTTCACAGACATATTTTTGCAGATGAAGAGAGGCAAATCTTTGTTCTGTGACCATTTGAAAGCAAACCAGGTTAGCCACCAAAGTCTAGAGAACGTTGTATCAAGAGAGAGATTTAAAATTGCAAAGTGATCTGTCAGCAATTTGGAATTCTATGTCTTACCTCAAAAAAAAAAAAAAAAAAAATCCCTTAACTCTTTCCTGGTTTACTTTGGTTTTCACAGTCTGCAGGAATTATTACTGGTGGAGATAGGATGGACATGGGCATGAGGAAGAGGAGGGAGAGGAATTTATTCTATTTACTGATGTCTTCCAACTTTTAGTTTTGGTGGTAGAATGAGATTTGGGAAGCTGGTAGGTGAGATTCAGTCCATCAGGGAAAGTCTTAACAAAGCTGGCTCTATGGCTTTTACTAGTTCCCACTGGGAACAGAGTTGAGTTTCTAAGATTCAGTCTTAAGGAATGATTCACAACTTGTAGTGAAGACAAGTCAAGTCCAAGGTTAAATAAGCATACAAGTGGATAGACAGTATAACGGGAGCGTGAGGCTAGAGCCCTCTGACCTTAGCAGAATGAATGAGGGAGACTTTTATGGTCAGGAGGCCAAGGGCCAGGAGTTGAGGCAGTGCCCTCTTCCAGGTCGTATATCCCTGGTGCAGAACACAGCTTTTCATTGGCTCAGTGAGAGGTTTCTCTTTCCTCCCTTCTGAGCCAGAAAAAATTACTTCTGTTTATAGAAGTCAATAGGATACTGGACCAGGAAAGAGTGAAGGAGTGCCTAGTTCTGGCAACTGTTGCCTCTGGAGGCCAATTTTCATCAGTTGAAGGACAATTCGGTTCAAAGGCCAGTGTTTCTCAGCATCAGCTACATATATTTTACATGAGAAATTTTGAAAAAATTCTCACTGACAATGAAATTGCAAAGTGTATAGCTTTTGTGTTTTAATAAAAGTTGTGTCTCTAAAAGAAGAGGCTTTGACAGGAGAAGTAACAAGTGGTTCAACAAATAACGTTTGGCTTTCCTTCTGCAGGCTGCAGCAAGCTGCAGGGAGAGCTTTGCCAATACATCCATCTCTGATCGCCTTTTAGTGCAAGAATCTAGATGTATTGTACCCAGGTCTGTCATGATTCATCCTGGTTTCAGCTTGAGTGACCTTCAGATTTCTTTTCTCTCTTGCTTGCTTCACAGTTGTTTTATCATGTTGCTATTTATATTTCGCCTAACGGAGCCTGATTATATATTTTGATTTTAAGCATACCTCAAGGTTGTCTGGATTTTAGCATTCTAAAGGTTTCTAACCTGATATTGACATTTGGGGGAGGGGGTATTTTATATGTTTTTCTACAAAATAGTGTGAGAATTAACCATGTGTAATTATATATATGACTGTTGTTTTTACTTTGATATTTTAAACGCTGCTTGGAAAAATGGAATAAACTATTTGTGTGTTTTATTGCAGATAGTTATAGGCTGTCCCAGTTTGTCCCTGTGTGTGCACCCCCCTGCCAATTTTTAATGGGTGAGAAATGAAATAATAATTCAATGTCAAATGAAATAATTATTTTTAAAAATTTCCCAAGAATTTTTAACTCTCTGTCCCCCCATCTTTAAGAAGTACTTTTCTTTCTTTGGGGGGAGGAGATAGGTGAGTAGCCATATGGAGAATCTGCCTTTTTTCTTGAATTACAGCATTTTTAAGTCGGTCTTGTTTGTGTTTGTAAAAGAAAAAGCCTCTGTTCTTGGCTAACATGTTTGCCCGAGATCGAAGTCTGAACAGGAGAGCATCTCCTACCCATTTCTATGACAGTTTTACCTGCCTTTGGCCTAAAGTCATCTGCCCCTACAAATTCTCACAAACTACTCAGCCATCCAAGTTGTGTATTACACATTTTGAAAAATTAGATTCTTGCACTAAATGGCGATTAGAGATGGATGTATTGGCAAAGTTCTCCCTGCAATTTGCTGCAGCCTGCAAAAGGGAATAGTTTGTTGAGGATATAGTTTGTTTTTTAAACTTTATTGAGAAATACTTAACATATAATTGTATATTAGAATACAGGTATTAATGTTTTAAAACCCACAATGGTAGAGTTGGAGAGGACAATATTGGCATTGCTGCTGCGGGGAGTGGAGGTACCTGTATCTTCTCCCTGTAGCCCTCGCATCACACACTGGGGATGGGAGGAGAAGAATAGGTTCACTTTGTAAGAATCTCTGGGGCAGATGACTTATGGCAGCTACAGCTGTCCCTCTGGCAGCATCCCATCTCTACTCTTAGGGATCGGAATCTCCTTGGGATTGGCAGTTGATCCCTGAACTAGTCTTGCAACTTTTTTTCAGAATTACTTTTGTGCAGAGGTTTATCTGGGAGATTTTTCTTCCAAATGCCCTCCCCTCCTAATTTTTAAATTTTATTTAAATTGACGTTCTTTTTAGGTGGGAGTGTTCTGAACTTTTCCTTACCTAAAAGAATGCATCTTACTATTTCTCCTCTTTTTCTCATATTTTGTGCCAGGGAAGGAAAAGTATATTTATTATGACAGAATTTAGCATGGTTAGCCTTATAAAAATACTGATAAATGCAGGAACTGCTGTGAGTAGAAATGATAACATTGAATTGGAAATGAAAGCACTGAGCCAAAACACACACCACACTGGTAAACATCAAATGTAAGACCATCAGCCTTGTTTTTAAAAAATAAACACCCCTAGCTTACTAGGACCTAGTTTAGTAAAACTGATTTAAAAGACCTGTATCTTTTACGACATTTCATTGAACCACTCTACTTTTAGTGTTCTACAATGTGACAAAATCTTTTTTTTTAAAAAAAATATATTTTTATTGATTTTGTACAGAGAGAAAGGGAGAGAGATAGAGAGTTAGAAACATCGATGAGAGAGAGTCATCGATCAGCTGCCTCCTGCACACCCCCTACTGGGAATATGCCTGCAACCAAGGTACATGCCCCTGACCGGAATCGAAACCGGGACCTTTCAGTCCCCAAGCCGACGCTCTATCCATTGAGCCAAACCGGTTTCGGCAATGTGACAAAATCTTTATTGATGAAATGGGAGCAGAACTTTTTCCTGTATGTTGGTGTTCTCCTTTGTGGTATAGGTCTGGGGAGTGTCTTGTGTGGTGATCAGTTACATATCAGTAACACGTAGGTCACTATGAAATGCGAGTTAGCTGGATATCTTTAAGTCCAGACTCCATGTGCCTGGTTGAAATTCCCCAAGACATTTACCTTTGGCCAACCTATCCTGCTGTATTGTGCCATGGACCGAGTGACTAATGCTGCACCAAGTCCAGGCCTGCTCTGAAGTCTGCATTTGGAGGACCCCCATCTCACATACTCTTGTAGCCTTCTTTCCAAAGAACTGGCACTCACGCAGAGGGCATGTTAAGAGAGCTGCCATGCCCTTTCGTGTTCCAACTCTGGGGGCCAGTTGGCCTTTTGGTTTTGGTGAACCCTGCTTTATCACAAGGCTTCCTGGCATTTCCACGTTTTCCATGAGAGTGGGCATTCTGTGCTGTATTTGTCCTATGGGACATTTTGTACTCATGCTTGTCCTGGCTATGTGTGCTGTAGCTCCTGTCACTGTCTGCTGTAAGTTCAACTTCATCAATAAAAAGATTGTCTCAAATTGAATGAAAAATGGCTGCGTTGTTATGGTTTGTGGGATGGATTCTGTTGTTCCTTTTGTGTTCTGCACATGGAATTCTGTCTCCTTTCCTGGTTCTCAGCGTGGCCAGCTGACTCCGCAGTTAGGTGGAAGCCCCGGAGTTCCACGGCAACTTCAGAGAGGAGCTGCTTTGGATACAGGGATAGCTGCCAAGATGTCTTTCTTGAAAGGGAAGGGGAAAACCCGTCAACTGTCAGATGTGCCCTTCAACTATTACTGGGGAGATACTTTTGATATAGAGTGAGTAAGGGTTTGGGGTAATTTCTAAAAGATTGTATACCTGGGCCCTAACATACGTTTGCCTGAGATCAAAAGCTGAACAGGAGAGCATTTCTTACCCATTTCCAGGACAGCTTTACCTGTCTTTGGCCTTAAGTCAACTGCCTCCACAGATTCTTAAAAACTAATTATTCAACAGCCCAGTTATTCTCCTTCCATCCCTAGTGTGTGGTGCTAGTGGTTGTTCAAGCTCCACTCCTGTGTCCAGGTTTGTACATTCCTGGCTTCTGCCCCAGAGCAGGTAAACTTTAGGGAATAGATTTAGGCCAATGGGTTTGGCTTTCCTGATCTTACTTCTCTATTCTAAAGAGGAATTTAATTCTACTTCTGAGTTTCCTTCTCTCCAGTATTAGAGGATTACTTCTCTCTGGCTTCTTACTCTTTTCCTTTTTATCTCTTGGGTATCTCTGTTGCCCTCCACCAATACGTTTTTCCACTTGTTGCCTCAGTTCATGAACATAGAGTTCTCTCTCTTCTGATAAAACATATTTTTCTAAAAAATAAAAATAAAAAAATTTAGTTTTGAAATAATGAGCATTTTCTAAATAATTTAAGAATGGTTTAAAGAACTCTTTGCCCATATTGGCTAATTGTGAACATTTTTGCCATGCTTGCTTTGTCATCATATAATTTTGTTGAACCATTGGGAATAAATTAGACGCTGCCCCTTTACCCTGAAATACTCCAAGTATATTATTTCCTAACAGCAGGGACATTCCCTTATAACCACAGCCCAACAGCCAAAAGCAGGGAATGTTAATTCAGTAATATCTGAGAATGTAGAGCTCACTCACAGCTGTCAACAATGGTCCTTAGAGGTTTTTGTTTTGTTTTATTGTTGAAATTATTACATATGTCCCCTTTTTATCTCCATTGACCCCTCTAGCCTTTAGAGTCCCCCTTCCACATCCTCCTCAGTCTGGGATTCAATTCGGGTCATTGCCTTTAGTTGTTGGCTCTCTTTAGTCACCTTTCATCTGGAACAGTTCCTTAGCCTTCCTTTGTTTTTCACGACACTGACATTTTTAGAGTAAAGCCCAGTTATTTGGTAGAATGGCCTGCAGTTTCGGTTTGTCTCATTTCTCCTGACTTGAGTCAGGTGACACGTGTTTGTCAGTAATGCCACCTGTCAGTGATGGGTCCTGAGTGCGGCACACCAGGAGGCATGCGGTGGCCTTTTGCTCCCTCGTTGGTGATGTTACTTTAACTGTCAAGACTTTTAAGGCAAAACAAAACATGCTTATTTCCTTCAAACTTACCCATGCTTTCCTGCTTTATATAAATGTGATGATACATGTGTCTTTTGTTAGCGCAGACTCTTTTGTATTCCTATATTCTTTGCCCACCTTTTGCCACATTAGCCCCCAACTCCCCCTAACCCAAATCAACACCTAGTGTGTGTCCTTCCTTGCTTTTCTCTTGTACTCGTGACTTTGAACATACTGACAGTACAGTCCCTCTCTTAGACCCAGACAAGAAGGCGGTGGGTTGCCACCTCCCTCTCTACCTGTTAGAGAGCCCAGGGGACCAAGAGGATATGGCCATCCAGAGGCTCCCCTCCCCCACAGCTCTACCTACTGGTATTTTCTACCCAAATGTCTTTGAACCTGATCCCAGAATCTGTGGGTGCCTGCTTCCCAGTGCATCCGTTTTGAGGCAGCTCGCCTTAGGCTTGAGGTGGCTGTGGAGCGGTGTAGGTGACGGGGAGGTTAGCGTGGGGGTGTGGGTTGGGGTGTCCATGTACATGCCACCATCCGTAAGCCCCTAGAGCAGGACAGAGAAGGCAAGGGGGCGGGGGGCAGGGAGCTTAGTGGCTGGCTCTCCCCACACTGCCAAATTCTGGCACTGAGCTGAGGAGTTTCAAGAATTCTAAATTTGAAACTGGTTATCCAGATTATTTTGAAAGTGTATTCATCAAGGTAGGAGGATAGAATATTTTATTCAATAGTATATTAACTTGACATTTAAAGTGTTGAGACTTGCTATGTGGACTTATATTCCCTGGCCTTACTCCCATAATTATTAAGGGTAATCCTATTTACAAATGTAGTGTGCATAATGTGTGCATGCACAGTGTCCTTATTTGTATAAACATATCCCTTTTTCTTGTATAAAAATTGGTAACATACGTGTACTCTTTAGCATCTTTCCTTAGTTATTTGTATCTCATGGAAATCCCTCCTAGTTGTTTGCTGGAGGCTCCCCCTCTGAGTGCTTGGGTGAGGATCTGAGTACATGTACTGATTTTTCAGACATCTCTCTTCTGATAGCCATTCACTTTATTTTTTGCCACTATGGTCAATGCTGCAGCAATTATTCTGGTACCGTGGTCTTTCACAGGCTAGTAAATAGCCACTCACCATTGAAATACATTTTAAAGATTGTCATGGACCTTTTCTGAATTAAAAAATAGAGATTTAGAAATCCTTTGTAATTTCACCTGCCAGAAATAATTGCCATTACACACGGAGCTCTCTGTGCTTGTGCTAACACACGCATGCTTAACAGCAGTGGACTAGAAGTCCACTTCTGCAGCCTTTTCTTCCTGGGGACCTTTAACGGCCATGTTCCGTGGTCTTTGTTTTCTTACCTTGGCCCACTTTGGAGCACCCCATCCTCCTCGCTGACTCATCCTGTTTTGTCTGTTTTCCTCTTTCTGTCTCTAAAAGTAGCCACTTCTCAAGTTTTAGTCCCATATTTTCAGGTATTTGGTTTTTTTTGTTTTTGTTTTAATTGGACAATTCAGCATAACATGCATTAGGCTACTTTCCTTCTTTGCTTCCTTTTCTAGAAATGTTTCTGGCATTTCCCTCATTTACCCTGAGATTTGGCTTCCAAATCTCCTTTCCTTTGGCTCATCTTTCTCCGTTGGTCCTTACATCTGAGCTGCTGCCAAGACACTGTTAGGTTAGGACTCTGTTGGCCAGTCTTCAGTCCCCCCACCCCCTGCTTTTCTCTCTCTCGTTGATGAATGTCCATAATTGCCCTTCATCCTATTCAGCCTCCCTGGCAAGGTAATTTAAAATGCTACATTCTATTTCCATTTTTCTTTTTTCTCTTCTCTCCCATTCTTCCTCCCCTCCCCTCCCCCAGGAGCCCTTTGCCAAGCCAAGCTGGCTCATTTGCTCTTCTGGGTATGTGTGGGGCTTGACTCCTTCCTGGCCATTCCCCTGCCATCTTCTCCGTTCCTGCTGGTGGGACTTGCTAAAGAGGTGAACTCACCGGCTCCCATCTTCCAAGAAGGTGCCACCGATCCAGTGGAAGCATGTCATTTATATTCTCAGATCTGAGCTCCAGGGAACACACCTCTACACATTCTCCCCTGACCCTCTGCTACTGTGAGGAGGGTTCTGTCACCTCTCCCACAATAGTCCTGTCTCAGAGGGCATCAGAGGGCAGTGTCAGGGGAGGGGTAGGAAGTGGATAGTTAGGCCCTCCTGCTTCCCTTCTGGTGCATTTAAAAATATATATATTCTAATTGATTCTTTACAGAGAGAAAGGGGGAGGGATAGAGAATTAGAAGCATCGATGAGAGAGAAACATTGATCAGCTGCCTCCTGCACACCTCCTGCTGGGGATGTGCCCACAACCAAGGTACATTCCCTTGACCGGAATTGAACCTGGGACCTTACAGTCCACAGAGCAATGCTCCATCCACCGAGCCGGTTAGGGCTCTGATGCATGTATTTGACCCTTTGGACACAGGCCTGTTCCTGGGCCTTATTTTCCTAATCTATGAATTGTAGTTGGGTCACCTCAGGGCCTCCTAATTCTGTAAAAAAGGGTGACCCCTTTAGGAAGCCCCTGGCTGTAAGCCAGGAGTATAGTAACTTGAGAAGCCCCAGGGCTTCAGAAGGGACAACTCTCCATCAGGGGGGAGAAAACTCGGTGTAAGCTAGGAAAAGCTTTCTGCCAGAGAAGCCCCCATGGGGAAAGGAATGCCCATCAAATGCGTGCTGGATGTCCATCGGCACGGCTCAGCCACCCCGGCCTTGACCCTGACTTCTTTCCCCCTTCCTTTGACCCAGCTAAGCCAGCCTCCCACAGGGCCCTTACAAAGACTGGACTTAAAGTGACTATGATTCCCTATTCTAGGTCAGAATCAGAATCTTCTGAGGACTTAAGAGAGGTAAGAAAACCAGAATTGGTGATGGGAGGGGGTATGCGAGTGCCACCCAGACATCATTCACAGGCATAGAATAGAAGTCTATATTGGTTATCGGACTCTCACCAGGGGTTGCAAACTCAGATATTTATAAGGCCAGATAGGAAACTGAAGTGTGTGCTAAGGCAGGCTGCATAGGCCAAATGCAGCAAACCTGAAGCTACCCAATGGCAGCCTCTCCATGGACTAGACTTAATTTTCGACAGCCCAGTTATGATAATGGTGTGATGGGCTGTAAAAATTACTATCAAGCCAGATAAGTATTTAGCGTCTACTATGAACTTGGGGCCAGGGAATTACAGAGATAATTAGTATAAATTAAATTAAGATTAAATTAAGATCAACATGCCCTTGCTCACTATGAGAAGAGTTATAACAGGAGCCATCATTTATTGTGTGAATGCAGTTTTCTGGGTCTTTGCATGTGTTCAGATGTTGTTTAAATCTCACCACAGCCCTCCAAAGTGGGAACTGTGGATCTCTTTGGCCGATGAAGACACTGGTGGCTCATAGAGCGATGTGCTCAAGATAATTTGCTCTGAAGTAGGGAGCCAAGCAGAATTCTAGCCCATGCTGTCTATATGTATGGACATGTGCACTAGTTTAACACATGCATGGCAGGTATGAACAAAGAGTGTAGGAGTACAAAGGTAGCAGTGGCCGAAACCGGTTTGGCTCAGTGGATAGAGTGTCGGCCTTCTGACTGAAGGGTCCCAGGTTCGATTCCGGTCAAGGGCATGTACCTTGGTTGCAGGCAAATCCCCAGTAGGGGGCATGCAAGAGGCAGCTGATCTATGACTCATTGATGCTTCTAACTCCCTATCTTCCTTCCTCTCTGTAAAAAAAAATAATAATAATAAAATAAAAAAAAAATATATATATATATATATATATATAGCTACCTTTGAATTATATATATATATAATTCAAAGGTAGCAGTGGTGACTCCTTGGAGGAGGTGCCATTTGAGCCAGACTGTGAAGAATGGGTAGGAGTTCACCTCTGGGCGAGATGGTCAGTAATACATAGAGGGAACAGTGTAAGTAAAAGTGGAATGCTTGCTGTGTCGGGATGTTGGAAAGCCCTTAGTGTGCCTGGACCATGGTGTATGCATTGAAACTAGAAAGATAGGTCAGGGCTGCATTGCAAAGGGTTTTGAATGCCACACTCAGTAGTTGGAGGTGGTGGGAGTACCCTGGAAATGTCAGAGCTGATCAGATTTGCCTTCTAGAAAGATGATTGGTACCAGTGTTGGGAGGTGGATTGATAGGGAAAGCCAAATTCTGGTCCCAGTTAGTGGAGGCCACTGTACTTGTTCCAGCAAAAGGCAAAGGTTCAGGGTGGAGCAGAGATATCATGAGAGGAGGGTTTAGATGTAGGAGATGGATCACAGTAAGAACTATAAGGAGGGGCAGTAAGAATGTAGGGGGAAGAGGGAAGAGCCAAAGATGGTGCTCAGATTTTTTTTTAATAATAAATCTTTATTGTTCAGATTATTACAGGTGTTCCTCTTTCCCCTCTCTTCCCCCATAGCTCCCCTCCACCTGGAGTTGGTGCTCAGATTTATAATCTGCGGGCCTGCTTGGTTGGTGAGAGATTAACTAGTAGTTTATCTGCCTGGCTCCATGAAGGCAGGTCTCCACTCTGTTCACTTATTGTGTCCACAGTGCCTGGCACTCAACAAATGTGTGTAGATATTGAGGGAATGGATGAAAGTTTACAGGAGACGAGCATTTTGCCTGGTTGGTGGGGTTGGGGTTGGAAGAGTGAATAGTCCAACCTCCACTAAACTTTCCTTGTCCGAAAAAGGCCAAAAGGCAGCACGTCTCAGTGAGCAGCTCTCAGTGGTTATCATGTCATAGTCCATACCTACAGTCTTTTGGGGGCAGCAGACTTGGAGAACCTGAGCCTTCGGTAACCGGAAGCATTGTGCCAAGTATCAGAATGAATAGGAGCTAAAGAGAGGAAGCATTGTTGATTGTTGAGGGATGGAAGGGTGGGGAAGGCTTTCAGTGGGATGTGGGAGGTGAGTAGGAGGACGCTGTGAGTCCCTGATGCGGGGAGGGGACTCACATGAGCTTCCAAGTGTGTACACATGAATTGTCTGGGCTAGTCAGAACCACGTCAAATTGTCTGGGGAACCTAGAGCTGGATTTCTTGGGGGGCTTGAATTCTGACAACTGAAGATTTGAAACAATGTAGTTACTGAAATGAAACACCTTATAAATTAGAGCTCTGTTATGTGTAAGGTGGGACTTTGCACATCTGCTAAACTCGCTGAGCCTCCGCAGGGGAATTTGTAAAAGAGGAATTTGCCAAAGTCAGGAGAAGCAGGCTAGATCTTTCTTGGTCTTCCTAGGTCTGAAAGTGGCCAGCTAGTAACATACCGTAACACTGCATGCTCTGTCCTTTCCCAAAGGCTCTCTCTCATTCTTTTTCTTGTTTGTTGCTAACCCCCCCCCATGGATATTTTTCTCTTGATTTTTAGGGAGAGTGGGAGAGAGAGGAAAGACAGAGAAAACATCAATGTGAGAGAAACACATCAATTGGTTGCCTCCTGTATGAGCCCCAACCAGGGTCTGGACCAGGGAGGAGCCTTCAACCAAGGTATGTGCCCTTGACCGGAATTGAACCTGGGTCCCTTTGGTCCACAGGCTGAGGCTTTATCTATTGATCTAAACTGGCTAGGGCAAGGCTTTCTCTTTTAATCAGGTGTGCTTAAAAATATTCAGAGTAGGAAATCAACCTTCTCAGTCTTGTAGTCATATTTGTTCCAGTCACCCATCCTACGTAGATCTCCGTCATCATCCGTCACCTTTAGCCAGACCGTCATCCAAGATGAGTCTCAGCCGTTTACAGATCTACACCTGGCCAAGATTAAGAGAATATTTGGGGACGACATAAACTCGACTAGAGGTAAAGTTGTACTCTGGGCTTAGTCTCTTGGCTTTTGCATAGTGGGGGATCTAGTACCTGTGGTGTTTGGACAAACATTTTTGCATCCAGTGTCTCCTTTATTGTTAAACTTGTGGCCCGATGCACGAAATTCTTGCACGGGGGTGGTTGGGGAGGAAGGGGAGAGGAGAGGGAAGAGGCGGGAGTTCTCTCAGCCCAGCCTACATCCTCTCCAATTGGGGACCCCTTGGGGGATGTCAAACCACCGTTTTAGGGATTGGGCCACTGGTTATTTTGGATGTTACGGACCCTGGGTTTTTATATATTAGGATAAACATTGTAAACATATTGAAAGCTACTTGGGATGTAGGAAAAAAAAATATCCCTAATCCAAATACCTAAATGTAACCACTGTCAGCACTTTGGTCTATATTTTTTCAAATAATTTTATATGTATGGCTTATTACCTATTGCTTTGTAACAGTATTCCCACAAACTTACTGACTTAAATGACCACATTTATTATCTGACACTTTTAGTGGGTTAAGAGTCTAGGCATAGCTTAGCTGGATCCTAATTCAAGTTGTTGGCAGAATCCAGTTCCTTACAGCTGCAGGATTGAGGGCTTCTGTTTCTTGGCTGGAAGCTGCCTTCAACTTCCAAAACTGCCTATAGTTCCCGGCAATGTGGGATTCTCCAACATGGCTGATTTCAAGGCTCAAGCCAGCTAAGAAGATAGAAACTCCACCAAGATGGGTGCTACAGTCTTATCACTTATATAATGTAATCATGTGCATGTGGTCCTGTACATCCCATCAGCTTTGCCATATTGGTTAGAAGTGAGCCACAGGTCCCACCACCCTCAAGGGGAGAGGATTGCAGGGAGGCATGAGCACTAGGAGGCAGACCTCATGGGGCCTATTACACATATGGCAGTGTGTTCTTACATGTCTATAATTATACTATATATAATTCCAGACCCTTCTCTCAATGTTGATACCCTTTAAGGGCGTTTTCATACTGCTATGCGGTCTTCCAAGCCATCATTACCAATAAACGCCAAGTGTTCTACTGGTTGACCAATCCCTTCCTTTATATTTGGACTCTTAGGTTTATTTAGTTTAAAAACATTGTGAATAACATCCTTTGTGTATCAAATGTTTTCTATCTATACCTTGATTTTTCCCCTTGGGAAGATACGCATAAAATTAAATAGTAGGAATACTTAAAGGCATTTATATCCACTAAACTATGAACATCAATGCTAGGGCCCTGTCTACTCAACCCATCAAATTCTTTTGAGTTTTAGAGCCGCCCTGTGATGTGGGCAGGAAAGGATAGCAAATCTTGTTTACAAATGAGGAACATGAGTCTGGAGAGGGACCATTTGTGTCTGACCGGAAGATGAGATGATTCCTAATTGGAGTTCTTTCATGTTTGTGCTTGGCATCTGTGTCTCAGAGGATGCCGACAGCGCCAATTTTGGCCACGATTTTGAGTGTGTTTGTTTTGAATAGGTAATATAGTCATGCAGTTCAAAATTCAAAATGCCCCTTTCTGCGATCCTTTTTTGTTATAGAGAAAAATGTCTCCCTCTGCTGGACAAGCACAGAAGTGGGTATAGTTGCTTCCCCTTTTAAAAATGTGTAGTGGGAGCCTACTCCCTATAATTCTACTTGTTATTTTTTCCCCAGCTTTATTGAGGTATAATTGACAAATAAGATTTTAATGCATTTAAAGTGTACACTGTGATGATTTGATACTGGTATACATTAGAAAAGGATCCCCAAAATTGCCTGTTCCTTGCTTTGTTAAAAAATAATTTTTATCAGTTTCCCCTCTTGCTTTTTACTTACTATGTCTTGGTAACCTTTTCATATCAATGTAAAAGAGAAGCTCTTCATTTTAAAAAAACTGGTCATGGTTTTAAGTGGAAGAGAGGAAAATTCACCTTTAGCTGATGTATAGGGTAAAGGAAAATGGGATAGTTTTCCTCCGTTAAAAGTCTTTAAAACAGATGGATTCTGGCATGGGCTCGATGGCCTTGCTCGGGAACCCTGACCAACCCTGCCTGCCTCAGTGGAAGGGGGAGAGTACAGGCTTTCCTCCCTGTTCTGCAAGTTCCCTTCCGGCCTTCGTTTTTCTGTTGGTTGAACCGAGGCCTTTGAGGTGGGTGGGCCTGTGGTTCTTTAAGAGGAGTGCCGACCCATCTTTGGGAGATTTTGAAAGTGTCCATGTCCCCACAGTCCCAGCACCTTCTGCCTGGGGAGCCTTCAGGCTGCTCAGGGATTGAGGGATAAGCCTTGAGCGGCAGCCTGCAGCTCCCCACCTGAACCCCGTGTGGACCTGACCTTCAGTGCAGGTGCTCCTGGGTGGATGTCAGTGGCACAGGGTCCCCAGCAGACATTTTGCCAGGCATGATAAAATCAGCATTGGGGAATTCTGGGCTGTAAAGCCCTGTCAGATTTTATTCAGTTCTCATGAGGGCTCTGCAGAGCTGGTGGTAGTGTCCTGGCTGTGTATGTGAGGAGTGTGGCCCTTTCTTGGCTTTTATGCCCAAATGGAGTGAGGCTCTGACACCAAAGCCTGGGCTTTTGTGGGCACCCCACACCATGGGTAGCACCCCAGATGCCAGAGTGAGTGAAGGAAGAGTGGATCAGGCAGCAGAGGGGCCAGTCTGTGACTGCGATGGAGGACTGTGTGGGACACCTGCTTATTTCCCCCAGAGGGCAAAGGGGAGGTTAGGAAACAACATTTTTTCCTTAAATAGTTTTGATATAACTCTTAAAAAATATTTTTACTGATCTCGGAGAGGACGGAAGAGGGAGAGAGCGAATCATCGATTGGCTGCCTCCTGTGCTCCCTTACAATCAAGCCCGCAACCTGGTCATGTGTCCTGACCAGTAATCAAACCATCACCTTCTGGTTCATAGGTCAATGCTCAACCACTGAGCCACGCCGGCTGGGCATATAGCATTTATTAAAATACTTATAAGTAAATAAATGTAGTCATTACAAAGAAAGGAAGAGGAAGAGGTGGAGGTGGGTGGGGTGCTGGGAGGTGCTGGGTGTATGGCTAGAAACCTGCCTGGGAAGGGGAAGTCGAAGTTTCCCAGGACTTGGGGAGGAGGGCAAAGGCAGAAGAGAGGTGCAGGGGGGCTGCTGTGCTAGAGGGAGAAGGGATGTGCTGGGGCTCGGTGGGGAGAAAGGGGGTCATGGCAGGGAGACTCAAGTCAGGAGGGGCCCTGGCCTCCAGCAGTGGGGCTGACAGGGCAGTGACACATGCAGACCTGTTTGAGGAGCGGGATGGATATGGGAGGGCTTGGTTGTAAGAGGCCCAGCCCTACGGAGGGGAGCAGAGATTATGACGGAGAGGAGGGAAGGCTTTGTTTTCAATCCCTGCTGCGCCACTGTGTGTCCTCAGGCAGGTCCCTGAGCTGCTCTGGGCCTCTGTGTCCTCAGCTGTGTGATGGGAGAAAGACAGTGCCTCCATTCTAGGGCCATAGGATTCTTAGGAGGATTTAGGAGGGAGGACATTGAAAACCCCCCTCAGCTGTTCAGCCTGGGTCACTTGGGGGAAGTGGCACCAGGAGCAAAGGAGGCAAACTCAGGAAAGGGAAGCGCAATTTGTGATAAAGTTAAGTTGGATGTAAAACATTGAGTTGGAGGAGCCAGGGGGGCTTGGAAATGGAGTTAGGGACATGGGAGAGAAATCCTCTCCTGAGATGGAGAGATGGGCGAATAGATGAGGTCATTCAGAGCTTCAGGCGGCAAAGCAGAGGACAGTGAGTGATGAGAAGAGGCAGACACAGGGTGACAGGCAGGGCAGGCAACAGAGCCCGGAGGCGAAGTTGCCCCCGGAGGCTGGAAGCAGAGCTGTCCCGGGTGGTTGGTTAGAGGTCACTGGTGGCTCACTGGAGTGGACTGGCAGAAGTCAGGGGACCCTCCCCCCCAAAGTTCCTGCCTGCCTGATCTTAGTAGTGACCCCTCTCCCCAGGGAAGTGATATTGTTACATTTAAGCTTTGAGAGCTTGTCATTAACCATTTGGGACAAGTTGGCGAGTGCTTCCTCTCAGAGGTGGTGAGCCCGGGTCCCGCTTGCCCCCACAGTGTGCATTTCCTTCCTAGAATACCTCTGTGTCTACTCTCTTGTTTTCTCAAAGATTTGGTAGACTGTTTATGAGGAGAAGTACATTAAAATAACATGGCCGTGAACAGTGTCTATGGTTTCCGAAACACTGTGAAAAGACGCGATCCCCCGGGGCGCTGTCACGAGCTGCGTTTTCATTAAGCCTGGCACACAGGCTCGCTGATGCCAGCTCTGTCCGCAGGGGAAGGCTGCTGCCCACTGACCGTCACCTGATGTCCGTGTTGTCCACGGAAGGACTGGGAAGTGCAGCTCAAAACGCGTGAGCCTCTGGGCTCTAGCTTCAGATAAATATAGCGGATCCTTCCTTAGGCAGGGCACGTTTTGTTCAGGCTTTCCTTTGTTCCTCAATGCAGCGATACACAGTCACAATCCTGGCTGTAGCACGATTGCCGAGGAGCATAGAGTGGGGTGAAACAGGACCCATGGAGCCAGATTGCTGGGCTCAGTCTCGGGCTCCACGCCTTCGCAGCTGTGTGCCCCTGGGCACGGGACCTCACCTCTCTGCGCTGTAGTTTCCTCACGAGCCCCTCTCATTAGGTGGTCAGGAGGCGTAAACACAGATGAGACTGGCACCCAGTGTCATTGCATCACATCCTCGTGCTGGCAGAAACCCTGGGGGGAACCAGCCATGGAGGAGGGCTGGAGCTCACGGGCTGGAGTGGTGATGAGGAATGTCAGGAGGACAGTAGAGTCGGGTGTGGGGGTTGGGGGCCTCCTTAGTCTCAGGAAGGCTTGCCTGGGTGGGGGAACCAGACAGTGCAAAGGCCCTCAAGTGGGAGTGTGCTCAATGGTTTTAGAAATAGTGTGGGGACTTCATGGTCGGACCAGAGAACGCACGGGAACTCCGGTGGAAGGTGAGGATGAGAGGACCAGGATGATGCACAGCCTTCAGGCCATGGCAAGGACTCCAAATACTTGGAGGGCTTTTATTTGTTATTTATTTATTTATTTATTTATTTATTTAAATATATTTTTATTGATTTTTCACAGAGAGGAAGAGAGAGGGATAGAGAGTTAGAAACGTCGATGAGAGAGAATCATCGACCAGCTGCCTCTTGCACACCCCCTACTGGGGATGCGCCCGCAACCAAGGTACATGCCCTTGACCGGAATCGAACCCGGGACCCTTCAGTCTGCAGGCCGACGCTCTATCCACTGAGCCAAACCGGTCCCGGCTATTTGTTATTTATTAAAATAAATAAAATAAATAAAATCTTAAATAAATAAATAAATAAAATCTTCATCTGAGATTATGCATATTGATTTTAGAGAGAGGGAAAAAGGGAGGGGGGAGATTATGAATATTGATGCGCGCGCGCGCGAGAGAGAGAGAGAGAGAGAGAGAGAGAGAGAGAGAGAAACATTGATCTGAGAGAATGTTGATTGGTTGTCTTCTGTACATGTCCCCACCCAGGATCCAACTCACAACCCAGGTATATGTTCCCACCAGCTGAGCCACACTGGCCAGGGCTGGAGAGGGTTTTAGAAGCACATTATAAATACTACGCTTCTTTTTAAAAAATCTAGACAGAGGTTATTGACTTGTAGACAGAAAACCTTAGAACCATAAGACCCAGCACAGAGGATATTTCATCCCTTCTCTCTTCTCGTCACCTCTCCCCATCTTTTCCTCCAGCCAAGTTTATATTATAATTTGCCTTTAAAAGATGCACTTCACCTCCCCCTCTATATTTTTAAATTTATGTCTCATTGTTGCAATTAAAAAAAAAATCACTGCCTGGTCAGTCTTATTTGTTGAGTAATGATATCTGATCTTTTTTAGTACACCCCTACTTCCCCCCAGCAGTGGGGCCAACATAGTGCTATTGCGTGGAAGGTGTGCAGCCAGTATTTGTAGGGTGGTTGTATGTTGAACAGGCAATGCAACAAATAACCCGGCAAATGTGATCCTCTCTGTGTCACCCCCTCAGCACCCAGACACCCAAAAACGCTGTGGTCAGTGTGGGTTGTGACAAAGTAGATAATATTCTTTCCTCTCTCATTTGAAGCCCTGGACAAGATGACCTTCATGAAAGCCATGAAGGATAATCTGAGCAACATGTCAGATGATGTGATAGAGGCGCTGTTTTCCAAGATGGACGTAGACGGCACTGGCCTCATCACCTGGGTGAGGAGGGCAGCCCGGCTGCCTCGGTAGTTGGAGGGAGGCTGGGGGCACAGGGCTTGGCGGGTCAGTGAAGCACATGGAGGGTTGACGATGGGGGCAGTCACAAGATTAGAAGCCTCCTGTGGATTCTGGGATACGTGCTGGATGGAGGGAACCCTCAGAGTCCTCCAGGGGGCCCTCCTGAGACTTTTGGGGGCTTATCACAGCTCATTTCCCTCCTGGGATTCAGGATGGTCTCTGCCTGAGATGAACCGCGTACACAGCAATGAGCAGCTCACCAGCCCTGCGTTCAGCTCAGGGCATTTCAGCCAGTGCCACAACCATCTCATGGCCCTTTACGCTCACTCAAACACAGGCAAACCTGTGGCTGTTAAATCCAGAAATGTCAGGGTTTTAGAGCATCTTATTACTCTGATTCTATTTCTTCTACCATGAGCAAATACTGTACAGCATTAAGAATACAGAAAAGTACAAAAAAGAAAAAAAGTCTGTCCTTGATGTCGTGATGATGACAATGATAACTAGCATTTACACCAGGCATTGTGCTAAGCTCTTTATGCACTGTTTTCCTTAAACCTCACAAGAATCCCATGGGGTAGGTGCTATTGTTGACCTTCATTTGACAGGCTGGGAAACTGAGGCTAGAGAAGTTAAGAATCTTGCCCAGGGTTATAGAGCTAGTTAGCAGGTGAGCCTGTCCCAGGCTCAGGGAGTTTGTCTTAAGAGTCCATCCATTAACTTCTCAATCATAACCCGACCTTCCTTGGCTTAAGGGTACATTTTGGGTCTCTTTTTTTTTTCTTTTGGCTTTTATTTCCCTTAATATCCTATATAATAAAGAGGTAATAAGCAAATTAACCCTCACACCCTCACAAGATGGCTGCCTAAGACCAGGTCAGCAGGGGGGTTAGTAGGGAAGACCAAATGACTGAACAAACAGGCTGTGTGGGGCAACCAGGCTGGCAGGGGGTGGCAATAAGAGGCGACCAGGCCAGTGGGAGGGTATTTAGGGGCAGCCAGGCTGGCGGGGAGGGCGGGGGGTACAGTTGGGAGTGACCAGGTCGGCAGGGGGGTGCAGTTAGGAGCGGCCAGGCTGACTGGTAGGGGGCATTTGGAGGTGACCTGGCCAGCAGGGAGGGACAGTTAGGGACAATCAGGCCGGCAGTTAAAGGCCATCAGGTCAGCACACAGAGGCAGTGAGGGGCAATGAGGTCAACGGGGGAGGGGAAGTGCAGTTAGGGGTGACCAGGCAAGCAGGCAAGTGAGCAGTTAGGAGCCAGCAATCCAGGATTGTGAGAGGGATGTCCAACTGCTGGCAGTCGGACATCCCCCAAAGGGTCTCAGATTGGAGAGGGTGCAAGCTGGACTGAAGGGACCTCTCCTTGCATGAATTTCATGTACCAGGCCTCTAGTTCTGCAATAAATATGTTTCCAGCATTCTCTGCTATTGACACGATATTTCCTTTTTTTTTAATTGTTTAAAGTATTACAAAAAGTAGTACATATGTTTCCTTTTCCCCCCATAAACCTCCTCCCAGGCTCCCCTACCCCCAGGCACATGCCTTCATCCCACCCTTCTTCCCCCCAGTATCTGTGTCCATTGCTTATGCTTATATGCATGCATACAAGTCTTTCGGTTGATCTCTTAGTCCTTACCCTCCCCCTCCCCTGCTTTCCCTCTGTAGTTTTGACAGTCTGTTCGATGCTTCTTTGTCTCTGTATCTATTTTTGTTAATCAGTTTATGATGTTCTTTATATTCCACAAATGAGTAAGATCATGTGATATTTTATCTTTCTCTGACTGGCTTATTTTGCTTAGCATAATGCTCTCCAGTTCCATCCAAGCTGTTGCAAATGGTAAGAGTTCCTTCCTTTTCACAGTAGTGAAATATCCTATTGTGTAGATGTACCACAGTTTTTTTAATTCACTCATCTGCTGATGGGCACTTAGGCTGTTTCCAAATCTTAGCTATTGTAAATTGTGCCACTATGAACATAGGGGTGGATATATCCTTTCTGATTGGTGTTTCTGGTTCCTTGGAATATATTCCTAGAAGTGGTATTACTGGGTCAAATGGCAGTTCCATTTTTAATTTTTTGAGGAAACACTATACTGTTTTCCACAGGGGCTGCACCAGTCTGCATTCCCACCAGCTGTGCAGGAGGGTTCCTTTTTCTTCGCATCCTCGCAAGCACTTGTTGTTTGTTGATTTGTTGGCTGAACAGTAGAGTCTAGAGTTGCCAATGAGATGGTACCTCATTGTTGTTTTGATTTGAATCTCTCGGATGATTAGTGACTTTGAGCATATTTTCATATGTCTCTTGGCCTTCTGTATGTCCTCTTTTAAAAAGTGTCTATTTAGGTCCTTTGCCCATTTTTTTTTTTATTGAAATTTATCTTCCTTTTGTTAAATTGTATGAGCTCATTGTAAATGTTGGAGATTAAACCCTTATCGGAGATAACATTGGCAAATATGTTCTCCCATGCAGTGGGTTTTCTTATTGTTTTGTTGATGGTTTCCTTTGCTGTGCAGAAGCTTTTTATTTTGATGTAGTTCCATTTGTTTATTTTCTCCTTAGTTTCCATTTCCCTAGGAGCTGTAACAGTAAAGATATTGCTATGAGGAATGTCTGCTATTTTGGTGCCTATGGCTTCTTTTAAGATTTTTATGGTTTCCTACCTTATATTTAAGTCCTTTATCCATTTTGAGTTTATTTTTGTGTATGGTGTAAGTTGGTAGTCTAGTTTCACTTTTTTTTTGCATGAATTTGTCCAATTTCCCCAACACCATTTATTGGAGAGACTGTTTTCACTCCATTGTATGCTCTTGCCTCCTTTGTCAAATATTACAATGATATTTCTTAATAACTCCCTATTTCTTGTCATAGATTCAGCTGGGGCCCGTTTTGGACTTGGCCATATTTTCATGAGGCTGAACAGTAGAGTCTAGAGTTGTCCTAGTGGCCTGGCTTGTGGGCCCTCTTTTGCTGTTAATGTGATAAATGATCTGGGGCAACTCATCTGTACTTATCTGGGCGCAGTCTTATTGTCCGTAAAGTAGGGTGAATAAACACTCAGATGAGATCCCAGGTGTGGAAGTGACGTGAAGATGTATATAGCACAGTGATTTCAACCAAGGTGTCACAAGAATTTAAACCAGATGCAATACCTGACTGTTAGTCAGGGGCACTGCCTTTTTTCCCTTGGGTTGTAAAAAAACAACAAACAACAGCCAACACAACAATAGTCATCCGGTGTGAATGAATCAAAATTATACTTATTTTTCTTGTCAGATTGGCAAAAAAATAAAAAATAAATAAATTATATATATATAGTGTGCTGCGGAATTTTAGTAATTAGTTTATGTGTGCCATGAGATGGAAACGTTGAAACTTGGTGAGCAGGCCTTAAGAAAAAGCCTTAAGGAGGGAGGTGCTGCTATGCTGTCTTCACAAATACTTGCCAATAAGCACTTCACCCAATTCAGATGCAATAACAGCACTGCTTCTAGGCTGCTTCGCTTTGCCAGCCTAGGTGGGGGTGGGGCTCCTAGGGCGCCTTGGAAGGGGCTGGGAGAGTTGGGGGAGAATACTGGAAGCTGAGCCTGGGTTCCCAAAGCCCAGTGCTCAGACCGCTGGGCCAACACCCTCCCTGCCTCGTCTTTCTTCTCGAGGCAGTCGAACTGTGTGGATTATATGATGCACGAGTTCCGGAGAAAGGAGTTGATGAGGAAGAGCCAGTACCACCTGCGTTTTCAACTGCCCATGAAGGTCATCCCCCTGTAAGGAGCCTCTCCCTGGGCCGAAGGGGTGGGTCTGCACAAGGCCCTGCTGGCCACACAGCTAGTGCTTTTCCTAAATCCCTAAGCCACCTTGGTGGGGCCACCAAGGGGCTGGCACTCTGCCTGGTGCTTGATGTCCTTTAGCTCCTATCAGCCTTACAACTGGGTAGGTGGGCATGAGCATTAGGTAAGTGATTTGTCCCCATTTTACAGATGAGGAAATTGAGGTTCAGAGAGGTCAAATGGAAGTAGTGGGTGGTTCTGTTGGCCTCTCTCAGCCTTTAGCTTCTCCAACACGGCTCCTCCTGCTTCCTCCTGGGGCCGGGGCTGAATACACCTGGCAGTTTCATCCACAAGACACAGATGCCTCACACAGTGGGGACAGGGATTACGAGGCACAGCAGGAAACTGCTCCTTCTGCCTGCCCAGGCCTGGGGGCGGGGGGGGGAGGGCGGCCCCTCTATCACTCTTGGAACACGCAGCAGTTCCTGCCTCGATTCAGCCTGACCCTGCCTGCTGGATGCTCCTGCCGCTCCTCCTCTGCTGTGCTCTCTGGCCCTTCTCATCCTCTCTCTGTGCTGTGGCCTGTTAGCCCCGCCCTTCAAAACACCCTAAGAGTGAGGAGTGCTGGGCCGCTGGCTCCCTTCCCTGCCCCTTGTATGGGAGCAGCCGCCGCCTGGTGCACGTGGCGGGGCCAGGAGCCAGGCCCTGTGATACATGCATGTGTGGCCTGGCCACGAAGGGCCATGGTGGGTCTGTCCTCAGGGGACTATCCCCAGTGCAGGCCGTGGGGAGCACCACGAACTAGAAGGCAACCCCTGCCCTCAGCAACCTGGAGTTTAATAGAGAAGATGGTTTAAATGAAAAGCACGAAAGAGCACATTAAACAAATTTTGGTCAAGATTTAATTGAGGAATAGCACTTGTACATGAATGATGAAAGATTTTACAATCTTAAATTTTGACCTGGAAACTTTGCTTAATGTAGCCAAGCCTTCACCAGTCTGTTTCCTTGGACATTTGAATTCTGGAGGGTGCTTAAAAGGCCTGGACCAAAAATGCCAAGAAGCTTGCCCCTGTGTTCTCCTGTTTATAGGCTTAACCCACAATCCTGGAGGACATTTCCAGGTTGTGGGAGAAAATAGCCAAATAACGTTCACTTACCTTCATGAAGGGGGAGCCTGGGCCCACTTCACCAAATGCATCAGCTTGTTCCTACTGCAGTCCTAGGAAGTGGAGGTGCTGCCTTTGTGGAGGTGGGGAGACCAAGACTCCATGATGGGGTGACACTTCCCAGGGTGCTCCTCACTCTTGTGTCTGTTCCTCACACTCTGGGGCCTGACAGACGTGTCACAAGAATTAAATTCAGTGTGTCACAAGAATTTAAACCAAATGCAATACCTGACTGTTAGAGGATCTGGACAGAGCTATGGACAGAGAATATTCATGGGGCTCTGGACAGAGCTATGGACTGATGGTAGGAGGGAGAGGACAGCACCTTCCTCTCTCCCGCAGAGGTCGTAACACAGTAGAATTTCACAGTGACTGGGTATTTTTAGGCCATGAGTCACATCATTTGGAAAGGGCTGTGGCTGGAGTCGGGGTGAAGGTCCCAGCTCTGTTGGCAACCAGGACATAATTCCAAGCACCAGGTGAGATAACATCACCTGCCCTGCTGGGCCCAGAAGTGAGGGCACATCAAATGGGAGAGTGCGTGCTGTGTCAGAAAGTCAAAATGTTAGTGCCCTTTAATTGTCAGATCTGTGGCTTAGCCAGCTTTGCGGCAGGAAAGAAACCATTGGGAGGCAGCATTGAGGCTTGCTGGGGAGGCTGAGTGAGACCTGGCCTGCCCAGAAACTGTTTTCTGGGCTCAGGGCAGGTCCTTGGAAAGGAAGAGCTGTGCAAAGGGGCCCTGATACCTCCTAGCACCTGGCCCACGTCCCCCCTCTCCATCCTGGAGCACTAGAGCAGTTGCTGTAATAAAGTTTCCAGTCAAGTCCAACTCGACTCACCTTCTGTGGGCCATTTTCCCAATAAAAGGTCTGCAAAAGCCGCTGCTCCCTGTCTCATCTCCCCCTCCATGAGGGAGGCCGACTGGCTCTTTCACAGGACAGGCTTCCTGCTTTGGGAGCCCTGTCTCATACCAGCATCATACGAGGGTGTCTTCCTTTTGGATGCTGTTGATAATGGAGGCAATCTGTGTGGAGGGGCGGGGGCCCACGTCTCATGGAGCCTGCAGGAGTTTCTCAGTGGTGGGCCTGGTGCGTGCGTGCATGCGTGCATGCGTGCATGTGAGGAAGCCCTCCTGCTCGCTTTCCCTTCCTCCTCGGAGTCTGTTCTGTCGTTGGTTGGACTCTTCCCTCTCTCATTACCTCCCACAGGAATCACGGGTGTGAGGTTGTGAAAGTGGAGTTCTTAATACAGCGGTTCAAGAAGACTGGGCATTTTCTGACTGTCACTAAGGCCGGGAGCCTGCAGTTCTGGTCTGAGTCCTTCTCTCTGATCAGCTCCTTTGAGGTGAGTGGAGCACAAGTGGGTTGGTCAGAGAGCCTCTGCCTTCCCTCCCTGGTGCAGGGTGGTTCCCTCTCAGGGTTTTAGGACTAGGGAGTCTGCACTTGCACTCACATCCTGGCTCCAAGTTCTGGCTTCACCGTGGGACCATGAGCCTCATAGTCCTCCTCTGTAAGCGAGATTCCACCTGATGTCCATTCTACGTGATGTCCAACAGACACCTCAACTCAGCTTGTCCAAACTAAATGTCACTGAGGCCCTCCCTGCCCACCTGGCTTCTCCTGTGCCCCCACCTCGGGGAGAGGTTTCTGTGTTGGAGAACAGCCCCCTTTCCTTTCTTTGTTACACCCACTCCATCACCAAATCCTGCAGATCCGATCCTTTGCCTGGTCAGGGAGGAAATCACCGTGGTGGTGAGCCTGCCCGCTGGAGCCTGACTACCTGGCTTAGAACCCCAGCGCCCCACCTCCCAGCTCTGTGACCTCGGACCAGTTCCTATAGAGCTCCCCGTGCCTCCTTTTCCTCATGTGTCAATGGAGTAGTAATCTCTCATGGGCAGGGAGGAGATTTAATGACATGATACACGCATGGTGCTTGGAGCAGGGCAAGCCACACAGCAAGTGCCTGATGAACAAAAGCTGACCTCGCCATGGTCTTTGTGCCGTCAGTTTCTGGCCAAGTGCAGGGAGTGACAAAACACTCAGGCAAACCCACTGTGTGTGTGTGTGTGTGTGTGTGTATTGCCAGGCCAGTCTAGCAAATGAGGAAGGCACAGCCCTCTGGAGAATAAAGCCTTACTGAGAGCTGCCAGCAGCGTAAGGGCTGTTACCAGCTCTGTGTACCTGCAGTGTTCCCAGTTGCATCAGGGGTTATGCCTTGGGCAGGAGGGCTCTGGGTGGTCTCCCCGACTGCCTCCCAGTTGCCTATGAACTAGCATCAGGGGTTGTCCAGTGACTCCCCTGGGTGCTCAAAGCCCAGGACCAAGGGGGGTTTGGACTGTGTTCCTGAGGCTGGAGTTTCGGGCACACTCCACACACGTTTTCTCTGGGTGTTTTTGGGAGAGGGGCACAGCATAGCCTGAGCTCCTGGTTGTGGCTGCTACATGGCCACCTTAGTGTCCTTCCAGAGCCAAAGCCTTGGGTGGGGGGAGGAGGGCCAAGGAGGACAGAGGGAGGCTCCTCAGAAGGTCCAACAGAGCTGGGCATTCATTCTTCCCTGAGGGGCTGCTTTCAAGTGGATGCTGTCAAGAGTGAGTCGCCATCTGTGACCAGCAGCCGCACACCCACGGATGTGGGGCCAGGCCTATGAATTGTCCAACCTCAGGCAGGCCACTGAGACTCCCTAGGCGGTAAATAAGGTTCAGACAAAACAAAACGAATACACTTTTATGTGTCAATTATATCTCAATAAAACTGGGGTGGGAGGTGGGGGGAAGGGAGAATCAGGCGCCCAGAGGGACAGATAATGGAAAGTCGGTCTTCCTCCCCCAGACCCCGATTCTTCTCCTGGGAGGCAACTGCTGTGGCTAGTTTTGAGTGCTTTTTCATGGATAGATAGCCTGTACATATACCCCCCCTTTTTTTTTTTTTAATATGCGAATGGTAGCCCATTATAAAGGTGCTTTTCACCTTGCTTTTTTCACTTAGTAATATATCTTGGCAACTACTCTTTATTGGTATGTACACAGCGCCCTCACAGCTAACGTCTGGGTGGTGTCCCTTGCATATAAATCTCAGTGAATACATGTGAACATGTCCACAGCTGTGTCCTGGAAATGAATCTCAGGATCACAAATTGCACATTTAAAACTTTGACGAGCTTGTCAAACTGCTCTAAAAAGGGTTTGTAAAGATACTAGTTTTTTTAAAGCCCATTTTATGGACATGAAAACTGAGACTCAGCGAGGATAGGGCGTCTCTCTAAAGCGCCATTGTTAGTAGTTGGTGGTCACACTGGGCTCCATGACCTGGTCTCTGCCTGGTCCCAGGGTCTTGGCTGTCAGGGCTGGTTCTCCGGGGGCAGCCTCCCCAGCCCAGGTCTCTGCTCTTCCTCTGGCCAGCTTAACCAGATACAACCACTCCACAACCAGCAGCTATGGGTCATCGACATGGTGTGTCTCCACAACATGAACCTAGTTGCCATTGCGTCCACTGACCAGAAGATAGGTGAGTCCTTGGTGGCTGCCCCGCCTGCTCTTGGCCATTGGGAGTCATGCACCTGCACTTGGGGAGATCTGTCACTGAGCCAACTTTGAGCACCGATTCAAGTCCTCAGGGTATTGCCGGGTGGTGAGCAATGACTGCTCATTGTTACCAGAGACCCTGAGGCCAGGGATGTGGCTTTGGGTTCTATGCATGCCTCTCCCCTATCTTTTCCCAGAGTTCTTTGATATTACAAATCGTAACTGTTCCCGGGCCTTCACCTTCATCGATCTGGAAGGCTGCCCTCTAGTTATGGACTACTGGTGAGTCTCCTGGGAGATTGGTGCAGGGTTTTGGCAGCAGCCACAGCACTCAGTGGGATTGGAACCCACAGAAAGCCTTGCTGGAAACAGTCCTGGAGCGATTCCCATCCTGTGTGCCTATGTCCTCTTTCCCCCGAGTTGCTTCTCTCCCAGTGTCACTCAGACCACAGCGTCATCATCAGCTCTCTTCCTCTCCCTCTCCCACCAAGTCTGAGGCTTGTCCCACTGTGGGTGAGGAATCTGGAAGCATCACATCTACCGCTAGGGGCAACTTGACAAAGAGCAGCTGGAGACGAGGGACTCATTTATTTTGGTTTTTAAAAAATGCTGATTTCTTTTGGATCTGGTTCACCGATGTTCTGGTTCTGGGTAGCTGGGCCCATGTTCATCAGCTGTTGAGAGCAAGAACTGCCCTCAGTCACTGGATGGACATAGGCATGGAGCACAGGGATGGGGGAGGACTGCGGCTGGGTGCGCCCAGCTGGCTCCATGGCTTCTCTGTCTCCATCTTTCCCAGGTCTGACTATCACAGAGGTGTGTTCTGCTTCGGAGACACCAAAGGCAACGTCATCGTCTTCACCTCCGACAATGTGGCCAATGGGCTGTTCAACCCCCGAATCCTCCCCAGGACCTCCAAGTGGGGTAGCTGACACATTGGGGAATGGCTCTGCCCTGGGGTGCTCTTCCCTCTCCCCACCTCCCTGCTCAAAGGCCCCTGGCTCCTTCAGAAGCTCAGGCGACAGGGCACTACATGCTCAGCTCAGAGCAGCCTGTGGGAACCAAGGAGATGGGGTGACAGCAGGAGATAGGAAGGAGCTGAGGAGATAGGCAATCATTCTGTACAGGTAAGGGCTTCAGGACCCTCCTCATCCCGGGAAGAATGAACCCATGCCAGCTGTGTGACCTTGGAAAAGTCACTCACCTGCTCTGGGCCCTGGGCTGATGGTGCTAACTTCCCCCATCATTGTGAGGAGGGTTCTGCTCTCCTTGGCTGTGAGCTGCCTTTGGGTGGTTAGGGGTGGGTGGAGCAGCACATCACCTCCTATAATTCCCCACCCACTGCCCGGAGGGAGCTGCTGTTGCCACAGCCCTTGAGGAGAGCAGAGGGTTACAGGGTGGAGCTCTTGCATAGGTCCCACAGGGCTAAGTGGTGGCTGAGATCGGAGCAGGCGGTCTGCTCTGGAGTCTGCACTTGAACCACTTGCTAAGCTGCGTACCAGACTCACCAAATATTGAAGGACGCTGTTTGGGATGCTCTGCCAAGGGGCACTAGATCCTGAGGCCCTGGGCCTGGGGCATTTGGGGGCTCATCTGAGCTGGATCAAACCTCATTTCACAGTGTCAGTCTTCCAGGTAGCTCCGTCCAGACCACCAGAGTGGCCCCGGGGGCTTCCGGTCAGAGTTTCTGAACAGGACATCCTCCTGGGCTCCCAAAGACACCTCCTGCCAAGCTTGTTGGGGCAGTGCCCCTCCTGGTTGGACAGGAAATGCATCCTGCTCTGGATGCAGCTGTGGGCTGGCACCCTGCTATGTTCTTGCCTCATCAGCCTCTGCTCTGGTCACTGTTTGCCAGCCTGGGAATTGGCATGGGCGGGCATGGTAGTCTTTGAGCTGAGGTGATGAATGGGAAATTAGGTGGTGGATGGGAGCTGGAGTGTTGGATGGGCGTCCTTCCATGCCACATGCTGATTGAAGGCTGGGGACAAACATGAAGGTAGGCCCAGCAGCATGTTGACTTGGGAGGAGTCAGACAGACCAGCCCTGTGTGACCTTGATCCCATTGCCTAACCTCTTTGTGCCTCAGTTCCCTTATCCACTTAGTCTATAGCTTTGCTGTGAGATGGAAAGAGAGTAAATAGTATGAGGCATATGGCAAGCATCCAGTGACTGTCTCTCCTGTTCTCTGGGGCTCTCCCAGCCGAGGGGGCCTAGTGCAGCCACAGGCAGACTATGTTCACCGCACAACCCAGCCAGAACTAAGCTTCCTTCCTCCCGCACGCATGTAGGGCCTGCCCCGGGTTAGTGGGCAACACTCCATCCCTTGGGATTTCCTTTTCAAACCTCTTCCGGCCCTTGCGAGATGGGGCTGGTGACCTGGCAGCAGAAAATGCTTGTCATAAGGCCCTGGATCCCTCTTTTCTCCATTCCATCTGGAAGTTTCTCTCACACTTGAGCCCAGACTGTCCTGGCCCTTCTGACCTACCTCATTAAGCCCTGCTTTGTCCCCTGTCACTGCTGCCTCCGCCCGTCTGTGTCCAGCTGTGCAGCTGGCACCAGGGGCCGGCGAGTGCTTCCCCAGAGGCTCCCCAGCAGCCTTCACGGGAGGTGTCCAGAGCCAGGAGACCTAAGGTCCCCGAGGGCAGGCTGCACCTCGTGCGGTTGCCCCTGATGTGCTCAGTTTACAATGCTTGTGCTTGCTGGGCAAAGGGGGGCCTGCAGTTTGAAGCATGATGGGAAACCCCCAAATGACTGTCTTCAGAGTGAATAGAACCTAGGACCGTAATTCATTTTTCTGTCCGCAAAGTTGGAGTTAACTCACAGAATCAACTTGTTTAGATTGTAGCTGCTGGGGAGAGCATTGAACCTGGAAACCTGGTTCTAGCTCTGCCGTGAGCTGGTGGGGGACTCTGGGCGGTAGTGTTAACCTGCTGGCTCTGTTTTCTGGATGTGGAGTTCACCCCATGAACTCATCAGAACACAGTGAGGTTTGAAGGAGCATTTGGATGGAAAAGGCTTTTGAGATGCATAGAACTGCAAACAGACTCCGGTGTCTTCTGAGGTTTTGCTTGTCTGGCAAAGGGGAAGAACTGATGACATGGACCTCGGTTTTCTCTCCTAACAGATCACTGGACCAGTATTTCCGCAAAGAAGCTGTTAAATGAGAAGTCCCCTTTTTATAAAAGTTACCGACTGAAGGTAAGTTGTAGCTTTCCTCAGCCTGTTACCATGGTAATTATTTGTATACACATCTATCAAAAATAAATGCACAGAGCCCTGACCAGTTTGCTCAGTGGTGAGAGTGTCGGCCCACGAACAGAAGGGTCATGGGTTCGATTCTTGGTCAAGGGCATGTACCTCGGTTGCAGGCTCGTTCTCCGCCCTGGTCAGGGTGTGAGAGGGAGGCAATCAATCAATCTGTCTCTTTTGCATCAGTGTTCCTCTTTCCCCTACACTCTTCCCTCCACTCTCTTAAAAAAAAAAAAAAAATCAATGGGAAAAATATCCTCAGGTGAAGATTTAAAAATGCATTAAAAAAAATAAATGCAGAGAGTGCATTTGACCTCCGGGTTCAGTCATGGACTGTGGGGCTTGGTCTCTAGAAATGGGTGGAGCTGGATCCTACCAGCTTTTCCTGTGTCTCAGGCATGGCCATCTCTCTCAGCGCCTTCCTTGCTCAGCCCTGTTTCTCTCTCCTGGATTGCTGCAGTGGCTATTAGCTCTTCCCCGTGTCCTTTCTTCACTCAGTGCTTTCTCCAGCAGCCAGTGGAATTATGAGATGGAAATACAGTCATGTCACCGCTTCGCTCAAAATCCCCAGTAGCTTCTCTCTGAAACACACTAAGCCCTTTCCTACCTCAGGGCCTTGACACCTGCTGTTCCTTCAGGCTGCATGCTCTTCTCTAGGTACCTGTACGCCGCCTCTCTATTTCCTTCAATTCCCCAACCTACCTGCCTGGAACAGCCCTGCTGCCTGCCTCTGCCTTTATTCCTTCACCCTGCAGAATCCTGACACCAACTAGTGTGTGTGTGTGTGTGTGTGTGTGTTTCCCACACCACCATGCAGTTCTCTAACTGGCTGTCCTAGAGCTCAACACAGATCCTGCAGGTGAAGATCCGCCCCACAAAGCTGCCCTCCACTTCAGATGCCAGGGTGTTATCTGTGCTTCACAAGTCCAGGGTGTTATCTGTGCTTCTGACTTGCTGGCTACAGAAAGTAGGTTCCCAAGAGAAACACCACATGACCTCACTCATTTATGGATAATAAAGAACATTATAGACTGATTGAACCAAAAGATAGATATAGAGACAGTAAAGCAACAAGCAGACTGTCAAATTACAGCGGGGAGGGTAGGGAGATCTGGGGAAGATAAGAGATCAACCGAAGGACTTGTATACATGCATATAAGTACAATCAACGGACACAAAACTCTGGGGAGGGAGGGCATGTATGGGGGGGGGGCAATGGTATATGTACACAGATAATAATTTAATTAAAAAATAATAAATCAAAAAAAGAAAGTAGGTTCCCATGATCCCCTCCCTCCTTGGGTTTGATTGATTTTCTGGAGCTGCTCACAGAACTCACAGAAACATTAAATTTATTAGATCGCAGATTATATTTTAAAAAGCTGTAATTCAGGAGCAGTCAGCAGGAAGAGATTTGTAGAGTGAGGTATGTGGGAAGGCACTTGGAGCTCCACGGCCTCTCTGAGAGCACCACTCTCCTAAAATCTTCGTGTTCACCAACCCGGAAGCTCTCTGAACGTTTTATGAAGGCTTCGTCCCAGAGGCCTGACTGCTGCAGTCATTGGTTATGGGTGATTGAATTCAGCCTCCATTCTCTCCTCTCCCTGGAACTCAAGGTTCCAACTATCCAGTCACATGGCTGGTTTCCCTGGTAACCAGCTCCATCCTTAGGTGCTTTCCAAAAGTCACCTCCTTAACATAAACTGGGGTGTGGTTGAAAGAGGCTTACTATGACTACAAAACACCTTTTATAACTTTTATTATTTAGGAAATTCCCAGGGTTTCAGGAACTCTGTGCCAGAACCAGGGAGAAAACCCAGAATTTATATTTCTCATTATGAATCACAGCATCACAGCTGCCTTCTCTCACCTTGGTATTGTCCTGCCTCTCCCCTGGGAGTGCAGCTCCTGGAGGAAGGCACTTAGCTGGTTCTCTGTTCCGTCTCCAGTGACTTGTGGTCTCCTAGCACATTTGTTAAACAAACGAGTGAATAAATCCAACACTCAGGAAAGTCTGCGTTGGCTGGTCCAGGCTCCTCCATGCTTCCTTTGGAGCAGGTTGGATGGAGCAGGCCCTGGGAGCCCCTCAGAAAGAGTCCCAGGCTAGTCCTCCGTCTCCTGTGGGATTCTCATCTTGGGAGTGGTTTCCCTCCAAGTTGCTAAGTGACCAAGGTTCTGTATAGTGCCTTGGATTTGGTGCCCCACTGTGATACTCAGTGAGATAGGCCTGCAAAACCTAGCAGGGCCTGACAACCCTCCAACCCGCTTCCTCCATTCCTGTCCTGGGAAGGAAGATGGCTGGACGGGGAGGCCAAGCTCTGGGTCAGACCTCAGGGCTGGAGCTGGAGTATTTAAGGCTGTGCAGCCAGAACACCCCCGTGATCTGTGGGTCGTGGCCTTTGTTGCCCAAGTGCACCAGATAACGTCTCACTGTCCCACGCCATGTCCTGACAAAGACGAAGGGCAGCAGAGAGGCCAAGAAGCAGAGGTTAATCTGTGCTGGGGCTCTTGCAGATAAAAGAACTCACAGACTCAAATCCATCCTTTCTTCTGTCTTGGGCGGGGGCGACAAACAATATTAGTTTTGGCCTGACTTGCCTGTCCTCTAAATGATAGGAGGGTGTTCACATGACAGCAGCCTTTTCACTGACAAGCAATGGCCACACCCTCCTGGTCATGGGGTCTGGGCTAGGGCGGGGGCCATATCCCTTTGTCAGAGCTGTGATCATTAGAAGCCACTAGACTCAGCGATCCCCGGGCCCCTCCAGTCCCCAACACCTGCCACATCCTAGAGGCTGGGCTGAAAGGCTGTCCTCGGGTGGGACTCCACCACTGCCGCTCTCTTCCCAGGCTCTCCATCGCAACTGGTGCCAACAGGTCAGGTTCATCCCCGAGATGAACCTGGTGGTCTCCTGCTCAGTTATCACAAAGTCCTCTCTGGTGCTGTCAATATTGCCATCCAAAGCCTCCGAGACCACCAGGTAAAAAAAGCACTTTTCTCTAGGCTAAGGTGTTGGGGCTGGAAGGGAAGTGGGTAGGGGTCTGGTTTCACTTCATTCAAAAGGGGCCATCCCTACTGAGGGTGGGCCCACCTCTGAGACAGTGGCATTGCTTGTGGGCAGCTCATTCTCTACAAACCACACTGGGTCCAAGGAAGCACTACCTGTTCCATAGGCCAACAGCGGGTTGTTACAAAATGGGCTCCGGAGTCTGAGTTTTTTTTTTTTTTTTAAATTGAGACATAATTGATATAACATTATATTTCAGGTATACAACATAATGGTTTGACACACACACACACACACACACACACACACACACAAAATTCGTGCATGGGGTGGGAGGTTGTCCCTCAGCCCGGTCTGCATCCTCTCCAATCTGGGACCCCTCGGGGGATGTCTGACTGTGGTCTTGCAATCCAGGACTGCTGGCTCCTAACTACTCACCTGCCTGCCTGCCTGATTGCCCCTAACCATTCTGCCTGCTGGCCTTCTTGCCCCCAACTTCCCTCCCCCGCCAGCCTGTTCGCCTCCAACTGCCCACCCCCCTGCTGGCCTGATTGCCCCCAACTGCCCCCAACTGCCTCCCCCCATGGCCTGCTTGTCCCCAACTGCCCCCCACTGCCAGCTGCTTGCCCTCAACTGCCCCAACAGCATCCCGCTGCCAGCCTGCTCGCCCCCAACCCTCCCCCTTGTTGGCCTGCTTGCCCCCAACTGCTTCCCCCGTCCCCCGCCCCCACTAGCCTGCTTATCCCCAGCTGCCCCTTACCCCACTGGCCTGATCACCCTCAACTGCCCTCCCCTCCTGGCCTGATCATCCTTAACCGCCTCTGCCTCTGCCCTGCCACCATGGCTTTGTCTAGAAGTCCGAAAGGTCTCCCGGTCTAATTAGCATATTACCCTTTTATTAGTATAGATTGCAAAATCATCACCACAATAAGTCTAAGTAACATCAGTCACCACACACAGTTACACTTTTTTCCCTTGTGAGAACTTTTATGGAGTGTGTATTTTTTAAAATATATTTTTTATTGATTTCGGAGAAGAAGGGAGAGGGAAAGAGAGAAACATCAATGATGAGAAAGAATCATTGATTGGCTGCCTCCTGCACATCCCACACTGAGGATGGAGCCCACAGCCCGAGCATGTGCCCTCACCAGGAATCAAACTGTGACTTCCTGGTTCATACGTCAATGCTCAACCACTGAGCTACGCCGGCCAGGTGTGGAGTGTGGTTTTAATCATCATTCTGGCATGCCACCAGTAGCAAAATTAAAATAGGGCTTCTTTTACCAACAATTTATATACGGAACTCGGCCCAGGAGTCTGCATGTAGTGTCAGCAGGCATTCAGAAAGACATTTTCTGACCAAAGGAATGAATGCGAATTGCTTCCCTGTGAGCCTCAGTTTCCTCCTCTGTAAAAGGGTGGAAACTGCACTTCACTTACCTCAAGGATTATTCTGATGAACATGGTTTGTGGCATGTGTTCAGTGACTGGCTGAACTAAATTTTTTGGAGACAGTCCTAGTCTATTTCTTTCATTCTAGATTATTCTACCTCCGAGTGAATTCACCCCCCCTCCCATTTCTCCCTTCCCTTCCCTTCCCTTCTTTATAACCAGCTGTTTTTCCACAGAAATGTTTGTATATACGTTGTCCTTGTAAAAAGTTAAACCGTGATAAATAAAACTGGAATCCTGCAGCCCTCCTCCCCTTACCTAACCCTATTGACTCACTCCATTATCAAAAGTCCCGATTCTGTGAGTTTGGAGTTCACCTAGCACTTGGCACTTGGCAGTAGGTACTTTCTCCTGAGGATTCCTGCAGTTGGGTTTCCCTGCCTCCGCAGTTCTTATTGTCTCACCTTTTAACACCTGGAGCCTTTGGCCTGTGACATTTTGCTCCTGAATGGGCTGAATAATGAGCTGTAGCTCCCTTGTCTTGGGGGAACAACAGGAGATTTGAGCTTGGATTAGGGGTGCAGCTGAGTCAGATCCAGTGTGGAGAATGAGGGCCATTTTGGTCCCATCTCTGTCTGTTCCTTCTTATCCTGGTTGTTTTCTAGAGGGAATCCAATCCTGGGATGGTAGCGCTAATTGAGGTCCAGCTCCTCATTTTACACTGGAAACCTGAGGCTTTGGGAAGGCAGGGGAGCTGACTGGCTTAGAGCAGACCTTTGAGCTGGGGTTGTGTCCCAGGCCTTGATGTAAGTCCACTGTCTCGTTAACCAGAGTATTCTGTGCACCTTCCCACCGGAGTCCTGGAACTAACTGCAGGTTAGGGGAGGAGGCTCGGAGAATGTCTGATGTGGTGGAGGCACTTCAGTGCCTTTCGTGGAGCTGTGGGTGGGATTTTGCTTGGAGCTGGTTGGCTGAGTGTCATCTCTCTGCTTTGGTGGTGGTAGTATCTCATGTCTGTGATATGTGTTTCATCAGCTTCTTGTTTTATTGGGTCTCAACAGCGGGAGGCTATCAGGAGGGTCACTTCTCTGGTCAGGCCCTGCTGCCTTCCTGAGCACACCCCTTCCACCTTTCTAGCCACACTGGCCCCCTTGTGGTTCGGGCGCACTCCTGCCACAGGGCCTTTGCATCACTCCTCTCCAGTGATATGCTCTTTTTTTAAAAATAGTTTTTTTAAAAACATTTTTTATTATGACAAATTTATTTATTTATTTAATAAATTTTTATTGTTCATATTATTACAAATGTTCCTTCCCCCCCTCCATTGCTCTCCTCCACCAGGTTCCCACCCCACCCTCTGCCCTTTCCCCACCCCCCATTGTCCTCATCCATAGGTGCACAGTTTATGTTCAGTCTCTTCCCACACCCCCCTCTCCCCTTTTCCCCAAGAATTGTCAGTTCACTCCCCTTCCATACCTCTGATTCTATTATATTCAACAGTTAATATTGTTCATCAGATTTTAAAAAAATTTCCTTGGTTTTTAGATTCACTTGTTGATAGTTACGTATTTGTTGTTCATAATTTTTATCTTTATTTACTTTCTCTTCTGAAAGAACCCCCTTCAGCAATTCATATAATTCTGGTTTGGTGTTGATGAACTCCTTTAGCTTTTTTTTATTAGTGAAGCTCTTTATCTGACCTTCGATTCTGAGTGATAGCTTTGCTGGATAGATTATCTTTGGCTGTAGGTTCTTACTATTCATCACCTTGAATATTTCTTGCCATTCCCATCTGGCCTACATGGTTTCTGTTGAGAAATCAGCTGACAATCGTATAGGTGCTCCTTTATAGGTAACTACCTGCTTTTCTCTTGCTGCTTTTAATATTCTCTCTTTGTCTTTTGCTCTTGGAATTTTAATTATGATTTGTCTTGGTGTGGTCCTCTTTGGATTCCTTTTGTTTGGAGTTCTGTGCGCTTCCTGGAGTTGGCTGTGCTGCGGGATTGCCCTGGCGGGAAGGAGACAAAGCTCCGGACTGCTCTGAATGCCACCTCCAACTCCACTTCCAACTGAACTGAACCCAAATACCGGGCTCACTGGGGGAGAGCCTAGACTGTTTGGTTGCAGGCAAAAATCAAGGGCACCTCTCTCTCAGAGGCGCTTGCAACGAGTACTGAAGGACCCTGAGACTCAGGAGCCGCATAGGTCGGGGCTGACGGAAGCCAAAGCTGTAGGCTCCACCCTGAAACCCCGCCCCATCAGGGAAGCTGCGAAAATGCCGTGACAAAATAGATCACAAACGAAAGAAATGGAGGACAAAAAGCGACTGGATATAGAGTTTAAATCTACGCTTATAAGGTTTTTCAAGAATTTCCTAGAAAAGATGGATAAGACCTATGAGGATATGAAAAGGGATCAACTAGAATTAATAAGGAATCAACAAGAAATGATAAGGGATCAACAAGAAATAAAGAATACATTGTCTGAAATAAAAAAAATATTATATAGAGTCTTAAAAACAGATCACAAGAATCTAGTCAAAGATTTGGAACATAAAGAGCCAGAAGACACTCCTCCGCAGAAGCTAGAAGGCAAGAGAATCCAGAAAATTGAAGATAATGTAAGAAACCTCTGGGACAACTTCAAGCGAACCAACATCAGAATTATGGGGGTCCCAGAAGATGAGAGAGAGCAAGATATCAAAAACATACTGAAAGAAACAGTGACAGAAAACTTCCCCCACCTGGTGAAAGAATTAGACTTACAACTGTCCCTTCTCTGCGTGCAATGTGTGCGCCTCCGGGACATCCTTTCGCTGCTTCCCCGGGGTTCTGCCTTACAGCCCAGCTCCCTCTGTTTGAGCCTGGGTCCCCGGGTTCTAGCCTAGAACTGGGGTTCAGAACAGTTGGAACTGGGGCACAGTCAGAGCTTTTATCTCCTTCCCGCTAGGGAACGCCAACTGGGCACTCAGCTGCCCCGCCCTTCCTCTATGGCTCCGTCCTCTCCGCTCGCGCCGCGTGTCTCCGTACCTTAGGCTTTTACAGCTCCTCCGCTCTTCCTTCTGGTTTTCTCCTTGCTTCTCATTGTAGACTTTCCAGTCAGTCGACTTTCCTGTAGTTCTGGGTAATGTCCATTTTATATTTTAGTTGTATTTTATTGAAATTGTTGTGTGCGGCTGCGGCTAGGTGTTTACCTGTGCAGCCATCTTGGATTCTCCTATTATGACAAATTTAAAGTATTATATAATACATAATACTTTAATATCACTGGTTCCTAGCCTAAGTTAATCTCTCCCCAAGTGTCTCAAAGATATCTTTTTACAATTATTTGGAGTCATATATAAACAGGGTTCTAGAATGGGTTTGAGCAGAGGAATGGCGTGGTCTGACGTGTAGGAGCATCCTTCTGCTGTTCTGTGGCAAGTAGAGTCCATGTGGGCAGGAGTTGAGATGGGGACCCAGTGAGGATGCCAATGCAATAATTCAGCGTACATATGATAGCAGCCTACAGTCGACCAGTTGGGTGGAGATGGAAGGGTTTGAGATATATTTTAGGGCTGGTTGGAGAATATATTTATACACTGGTGCCCACACACCCCCTTCCTTCCTATCTGAATGCAGAACACATATTTTCTGGTAGGTGGCGCCATTGACTGCTTGCTGGTTTCCAGTTGCTGGGAATGGCCTCCTAGGGCATGGCCTCCGCAGTAGGGCCTGGCACTGCCAAGCCAACTCTGCAGTGGGCCTCAGCCTGTGAGGCAGTGTGGGCCCACGGGTCTGACTTCCCAGCAGCCAGCCTGCACTGAGTTTCCAGGTGGTTGGAGCCAGCAGTGAATCAGATGGAGGAGCTAGAGTCGGGGTGGAAGGGACTGTGGACTGACCCACAGCATCTCCCCTGCTTCCCACCTAAACTGCTCGCAATGGCCTTGTTCCCTGCATGCCCCCTGGCCTTCCAGGCCTTTTCTGCACCGCAGCAGCCGTCTGCAGACCTGGTCTCCTCCTGCTGTCCAGCCAAAGCCTCTGTTTGTTTCCCTGCAGGACTTGCCTTGATCTATAAATGTCCGTCTCCCACCTCTGTTCATGTACTTGCCCATGCTGCTGCCCTCTAGAAGGAACTCCCAGGAAGGCCAGGGCATCACTTCCACGCCTCTGGCAATCCTGGAAGGGATAGGAGCCAGGAACTCTGGTGAAGGAGTGGGTGAATCGGCCTGAAGTAATTTATAGTGACGTTTTGGGACCATTCTTCTAGAAGATTTCTCTGCACATATATATCTGGTTTGACAATAAATGACATACATGGATTCAGTTGCTTTTCCTGACATTTTGATTGTTTGAGGCATCCTTCTGCTGTGGAGAGCAGAACAGGTTGGAGGGCAGTAAGACTGGAGGTTTAGAGAAATCCTAAATTTAGAGAAATCCTGGGAGGCTGACAGAAATGAAGCGGGGTCTGAACTAAGCAGAGGCCAGGGCTGTGGTGGGATGTGTTGGGATCAGGAGAGGGAGCCTTCAGAATGATATTCAGGTCACAGGCATGGACCCCCAGGGAGCGGTGGAGGAGACAGTTCAAAGGCAAGTTCAGTGAGGGCATGCTGCATTAGCGGGTTGGAGGCCCTTTGAGTTGAGTTTTGAAGGGAGAGTTCAAGAAGAAGAAGCTGGCAGGGCAGGATGTATGGATAGGAGGGAACAGCATGTGCAAAGGCACTGAGTTTTCAGGGCTGTTGGGTCTGCGAGGGCTGCTGGGCCTGACCTTTCCACAAATCCTGCCTGGGTCACCCTGGCTCTTCCAAGCCCCAGCCATCCTGCCACCCCTCTTCCTTTCCTGGAGCCGAGCCATCTGCCTCCTCCTGCCATGCCCATCCTGGCTCTGACCCCTGATCACCTGCCCTACCAGCCATGTGACTTTGGGCAAGCTCCCTAGCTTCTCCTTTCCATGTCTTCATCATGGCACCGAGCTGATGACACTCTTCAGGGTTATGTGAGGGGCCCAGGGGGCCCATGAGATAGCACCCAGCAATGAGGGCAGCATGGAGCAAGGCCAGGACCCCGGGAGCTGTCTTCCCTTTTCCCGGCCCAGAAACCCTTCCCTGGATTTGTGCTGTGGGTGGGGAGACACCTGTCCTACTGTGGTTGAGGTGAAGATGAAGTTTGCCCGTGGAGTGAGGCAAATGTTATAACTGTAAGTAGTTGCTCCTGTGGGCTGCTTTCATCTACACGTGAGGGGTGGGTACCTCTTCCACGAGCGGCTGGTTTGGGACTGAGACTCAAGACCCGGACTCAGCTGCAGGGTGTGCTCTGGGCAGGGCTTCTGGGCCTGCTCCTCTCCCTGGGTGGAGAGGTAGTGACCTCTCCTGGCCCCCCCCCCCCCCCCCCCCGCCCTGTCTCCACTTCTTCCACACCCCATGCTCAGAGGCTCCCCGAGGCCTCTCCCAGCCCCACAGCCTTTGTTCTTTGCTGTCGCAGGTTCTCGGTGCTGAATTTAAGAAAAGGAATTCTTTGCTTTGATTACTGCGTAGATAAGAACTTCCTGGGTAAGTCGTCTTCATGTCATGCAGGGTCTGCTGGCCTGGCAGAACTGGGGTGAGGGCTGCTGGAGGCACAGGGACCATCAGACCCAAGGGTGGCCTTCTGCCTCTGTCTGGCCTCCTCTCATACCATTCTGGCCCCCACTCCTGGGTGCATGGGGGTAATGTGGTGGCACAGGCTGTGCTTAGCATGGGTGGGGAGCAGAGGGTTGGTTGGTAGCAATGCCCGCCCATCTGCCAAGCCTGGCTGGAATTGATCCCTGGCCCACGGAAAAGGACCCAGCATAAGCCCCCAGTGGCTGACGCTCATTTTTTTTTCTCACCCCAGTGACTGGTGGCTATGACTCCCACATCCGCATGTGGAGCCCCTTCTTCTCGAAAAAGCCCATGTGGCTGCTGAGGGGGCATCAGACCTCAGTGATGCACATGCTGGTGAACACCAAGAACAGCAACATCCTCATCAGCATCTCCAAGGACAAGGTGCTGCCCGGGGGGGTGTGGCCCTCCGCCCCCTGTGCCAGAGACACCCTCCTGGGGACAGGGGTTTAGCTTGGGCTGCCGGGAGGCTGGCCTGAGGCCCAGGGAATGGTGTGACCGCCCTGCCTGTGGTCTCTCGCCTGGCCTAAGGCCTAGAGGGAGATGCCTGGGAGGAGTCGCCATGTGGGGCCTGAGCCCAGCTCCGAGCAGTCCGCTGGAGCCGGCTTCTCGGGTGCCTAGCCTGGCTGTGGTCCTGGGCCACACCCTTCCCTTTCATGTACCGAGTGTGGGACCTGCAGGAGTAGATATGCCCCTTCCATGGGATGGTTGTCAGTGGCTTAGAGGAAAATGGGGGGGGGGGCGGGTAAAGGAGGAATGCCATGTCTGGCACATAGTAGGTATACACACACGTGAGTCTTTCCCTACTTCCACCCTCCCCACAACCCAAACTTGCACCCCCAGCTCTCCAGGGGCCTCTCGAGGGACACTTTCTCAACCTGACAAACTCCGAGGCGGATCCTGTCGGGACAGGTGGGCCTTTGGGGCAGCAGTATTGGTAGCCCCTCTGCGTTCTACCTGGTTGTGTTTGAGGAGGATGGGGGGCAGCCGTGAGGTCTGCAGGGGCGCGTGCTGCCTGGCGTGGTCCTCCACCACTGAATGGCGTCCGCTCACGCAGGCGGGAGGTCCTGGGCGAAGGCTGGGACAGGGGGAGAGAGTGAGGCCACGGTTTCTTCTTAGAGCACAGGAACATCTCTGTTGTAGGGTCAGGATCAGTGGCAGACACTAAGCGCAGAGGGTGTGCATTGGAAGTGGGCCCCTGACCTGCTCCCATCCCAAGGCCTCTGTTGCCAGCTGCATCCCACTCTTAGCCTCTCTGTGTTTTTTTTTGTTTTGTTTTGTTTTGTTTTGTTTTTGTTTGTTTTTACCTCCTAGAATATCCGTGTGTGGGACCTGCAGGAGTACATATGCATCCAGTCTTTCTGTGGGAGGCTTTTTGCCCTGGGAAACTGCCCCATCACCAGCATCTACCTCCGGGAGAATGACAACACCCTCATCTGCAGCACCTATTCAGTGAGTGCCGGGCAGGAGGGGCGGCATCGTGGCTGCGCAGAGCGGGGAGCCACTGTGGCCGGGTCTGAAGTCCCACAGGCCAGCGAGGGATAGTCACAGACTGTCCCTCCCCAGACTGCTCTTCATGACACTGTGTGGCCTCACCCATGAGTATCTCATCTCTTGGGATTTTCTGGAAGCCATTTGTAGGCTCCCAGCTGCCAGCCTCTTTGTTGCTGCTCTGTCTGTTCTTTTCCTGCCCCCCGCCCCCCCCCCCGGCTGAGTTAGGGGCTCCCCCTCGGAGCTCCCTTGGGCCTGTGCCTCCCAGTGATCACAGCCCTTACAACTCTGTCCTGGAACGCTTACGGGAATTTCCTGACAAACTGTGAACTCCAGGAAGGCAGGACCACAGCTGAGTAGCCCTTCTAAAGGAGAGACCAGACGTGAGGCCATCTCATCTTCCCTGGTGCCCATGTGCAGTCTGTCTTGACTAAGGTGACCAGACATCCCGGTTTTGGCGGAACAGTTCCGATTTTTAACAATTTGTCCCGTGTCCTGTGGCGTTTTAAAAAAGTCAAAGATTTAAAAGAATCTTTCCACAAATTGGGACTTTTTTTTTTTTTTTTTAAAACACCCCAGGACAGGGACAAATTGTTAAAAATAGGGACTGTCCTGTCAAAAGCGGGACGTCTGGTCACCTTAGTCTTGACCCTGACCCTGGAGGATAGCACAGGCCGGGAGAAGCACAAGGGGCTGCCTGTGCAGGGTGGTGCTGGGCCCTGTGACAAGATGGGAGTTTAGGGAGCTGTGAGAACAACCAGCAGCCACGATGGGAAGGGAGACAAGGGTGTCATTTGTGGCTAAGAGTTACGGGTATTTCCACTGAGGCCTTGTACCTTCTGTTGGCCAGGCCACCCTGGCCGGGGACACGTATATTGTTCTTATGTCCTTGGCTGGCTCTCCCCCACATGGTAGGGTTCTTGAGATAGGAGGTGGTGGATTCCTTCATCTCTGCTGAGTGCCAGACTGGCTGCCAGCGTTTGTTGAATTAAATAGACCTTTGAAGGTCATTTCACGTCATCAAACATTATCAACCCCCTGCTCTTTGTTAGGGGCAGAGAATATATCACTTAGACACTTTCTGATCCCTGGAGGAAGCTATGGGGTAGAAGGAAATGTAGAAAATGCAATGTATTATGGTGGACATTATGCTAGGTGCTTCATGGAGCACAGGAAAAAGATACTTAGCCCAGCCTGGGGTAGGGATAGCCTGGAAGAGAGGACACTGGACTGAGGCTGTATGCTTCTCAGACGTTATAAGAGGGACCTTGGACGTTGGGGGTCCTAGGAGCACTAGGGTTTGGGAGCCCCGATCTCAGAGAGGGGTGACATGGAGTAGGGCTTAGAGGAGTCTTGGCAGGCTCAGTCCTATGTGTACTAGTAGTTAGGTTGTCTTGATGTCTCAGCTTACTGGAAGTTTCTCCCTGGGGCCAGTCAATGAGGGTAGAGCCCTTTGGCCTGCCCAGCTGTCTGCCCCTCTCCTCATTACAGATTGGGATCCTAAAAGCGTACATGGAGACCGAGGAGCCTGGGAAAACCGAGGAGAAGACCACGACTTATAGCGCGTCCCTGTGTGCTGTCCTCTACAGCAAGGTTTTTAAGCAGGTGGGTGGGCCAGCTGGTCCCTGGGACTGGCAGGAGAGCTGGTTAGCACGGGGCAGGTCCCAGACCTCCTGGGGTGTCCAGATCCAAGGGGTGGTCAGGGCAGGTGGCCGGGAGTGCAGACTCTCATGGTGGTGGGGCAGCGGGGTCTGGATGAGAAACAGCCCTGCAGAGGGGCTGGCCCACGATGAGACTGGAGCCCCGCCCCTTGGCCAGCGGATTGCCTGACTCCTCTGAGCCTGTGCGCTCCTGGCCGCTGCCCCAGGTCACTTCTGACAGGCAGCCTTCTTTACGTGAGTGTGAGATGGGATGGTAGGGGTGGGCTGCTCTGCAGGGTTCCTGGGCATCATTTTCTTCCTTCCTTCCTTTCTTCCTTCCTTTCTTTCTTCCTTCTTTTCTTCCTTCCTTCCTTCCTTCCTTCCTTCCTTCCTTCCTTCCTTCCTTCCTTCCTTCCTTTCTTTCTTCCTTCCTTCCTTCCTTCCTTCCTTCCTTCCTTCCTTCCTTTCTTCTTTCTTTCTTTCTTTTTTTTTTTTAAGGGAGAGACTATTTTATTTTTATTTATTTATTTTTAAAATATATTTTATTGATTTTTTACAGAGAGGAAGAGAGAGGGATAGAGAGTTAGAATCATCGATCAGCTGCCTCTTGCACACCCCTCACTGGAGATGTGCCCTCAACCAAGGTACATGCCCTTGACTAGAATTGAACCTGGGACCTTTCAGTCTGTAGGCTGATGCTCTATCCACTGAGCCAAACCGGTTTCGGCCTGGGCATCATTTTCTAGGGAAGCCCTAGTTCAGTGGTCGGCAAACCCATTATCCAACAGAGCCAAAGATCAACAGCACAACGATTGAAATTTCTTTTGAGAGCCAACAATTTTAAACTTAAACTTTTTCTAACACCACTTCTTCAAAATAGACTCTGCCAGGCTGTGGTATTTTGTGGAAGAGCCACACTCAAGGGGCCAAAGAGCCACATGTGGCTCGAGAGCCACAGTTTGCCCACCACTGCCCTAGTTCAACTTTGTCCACTCAGGGAAGGGAGGGAGGCTCAGGCCGTGGGCAGCACCCTGGTCCTGAGTAGACACCTCTGGGCTGGTCAGGGTAACTGGGCACACGGTTTCTGAGGTGTAGGGATAGAAAGGGCCCCAAGTTTCTACTTGGCCCCCTTGTCTGGCCTGGGTTCTGGGCAGGGAAGGCTGTATGTGCCACAGAGCTCGCCTCTCAGCATTTCCCTCTCACCTTGGCTCCTGGCACCACCATCCTGCATACTTTGGGCTCCTCAATGCTTTGCCACAGTTATAACCCCTGACCCCAGCTTTTCTGGACATCCTCAGCAGGAGGGTTGTTCTCAAATAGGCTCTCGGCTCCCATTGCACTGGAATGCTTGCCATGGCAGCAAAAGGTTGCACTGAGTGGAGTGACCATCTTCTACTCTCTGCACTTCCTTCGTAGGGGCCAGTTACTATATTTCCTGTGCCACCCCCAACATTAATGACACTTCAGTAAAAGTTTTTTGTCCGCCGCCCCCCCCCCCCCCCTTGAATTAGAGGTTATTTTCTCTGGATAGATTCTGATAAACGCCATTTCTGAGTTCAAGGGAATTTCACCAAACTGGCTCCTTCTCAGGAGCCATGCCAGGCTGCACTGCCCCCAGGAAGGCCTGTTTTCCAGAGGGGGTGATCTGGCAGCCAGGGTCCGTGAATGCCTGTCTTCTCAGTGTGTGTGGTGGGGGGCTGGGCGAGGCCTCGCTGTGACACTGGCCCTTGCGGGAGCCCCAGACGGTGTACTCCCCGCAGGTGGTGAGCGGCAGTGTGACCGGCGTGGTGAGTGTGTGGGAGATCATCACAGGCAAGAGGACGATGGAGTTCTTTGTGAGCCACAACCAGCAAGTGGAGCTGACTGCCATGTCCCTGGATGAGCCCGAGCGGTGCCTGCTCACGGGGTCGCGTGACGGCACCATCAAGATGTGGAACTACGGCACTGGCGAATGCCTGCTCACCTTCCCCAACCCCGACAAGGTGGAGGTCAGTCTGGTCCATCGAAGACAAGGCAATAGCCCCTGTTCTTTTTTTTTATTTTTTTTTTTTACATTTTTTATTAAATTATTATCTGTGTCATATTTTAACATTGGAAACCCCCCCCCCCCTATTCATACCCTCTTGAGAAGCTAAGCACAACTCCCGTGGCTCTGGGGCCCCCATTTCATATGCCCCCCTGAGGGCTGTCCACGGGGACTGTGCGGCTTCACGCCTCCCTGAGCCTCTGTGTCCTCAGGAGGAAGGCGAAGACAAGGCAATAGCCCCTGTTCTTTTTTTTTTTTTTTTTTTTTTTTTACATTTTTTATTAAATTATTATCTGTGTACATATTTTAACATTGCCCCTCCCCACTCCCATACATACCCTCCCTCCCCAGAGTTTTGTGTCCATTGGTTGTACTTATATGCATGTATACGAGTCCTTCGGTTGATCTATTATCTCCCCCAGATAGCCCTCCCCCCCCTTTTTTTTTTTTAAGATATAGTACTCTATGGTTGGAATTTATTTACTTATTTTTTAATTTTTTAAAAATATATATTTTATTGATTTTTTACAGAGAGGAAGGGAGAGAGAGATAGAGAGCTAGAAACATCGATGAGAGAGAAACATCAACCAGCTGCCTCTTGCACACTCCCTACCGGAGATGTGCCCGCAACCAATGTACATGCCCTTGACCGGAATCGAACCTGGGACCTTTCAGTCTGCAGACCAACACTCTACCACTGAGCCAAACTGGCTTCAGCTAGCCCCTGTTCTTAATAAGCGTTCTACAAATGTTCGCCACGCTGGCTTTTAGTTTGTTAGAATTTCTTACCCCACTGCTTGGGATCCTAGCAGTGGCGGTAGCTGATCCAGAGCCAACCATGCTGGACTCTATTTGAGAAATGCCTGGCAGAGTTACAGAGACAGTTTGTGGGTGTGGCATGATGGCACTTTGGGATTTGAGGCCATTCCTAACACCTATGGCACAGTCCTCTAACCAGGTCAGAAGGAGCACATGGTCAAGAAGCCAGGGGTTGAGTACCAGTCCAGGTCTTATCACTGGGTCATTTGACCTTCGCCAAGTCCCTTGTCTGTTTTCAGTCATCCCCTAGAAAGGGGACATGGATAACCTCCCGATTTGCTTCCTCCAAGTCCATCAACTGATGGGATGAGAGGAAACCTTGAGAAAAATGTGGTGGTGTCCCCTCTAGAGAATTCTCCGCCCGCGGGGAGTGTTGGCTTGTTGCTTGGTGTGATTAGGAAGACATTTCAGGCCCAGAACTGTTTTCACTGAGTTACTTAGGGTTCTGTTTTCTTTCCCCTTCCACAGATTAGTGGGATTATCCATATGAATAAAGTGTTCTACGTGAGTGGGTGGAATAAGAGAATCACTTCTTACAAGTGAGTAGCAAGGGTGCGTGTGGGTAGGTGGGCTCCTCCTTTCCCGGCTTTGCAGGCGGTTAGAACACCAGCAGGCTGTTAGCGGTGGGTAATGTCCACGGCTTCACCTGCGCATCCACCACTCCCTGAGGTGATGGGCTCTCCGCTTTGCGGTAGGTGCTGGGATGGGTATAAACAAGAACGATAGATTCTCCATCTTGCTGGAGCCTCTATGGGGTTGAGCTGATCAAATAACTTCATTCGGAACGCTACATTCTATTGATAGAGGTTTCTATGGGAAGGAGACAGAAATATGATTTAGCCTGCGGGGTGGTCAGAAAAAGCTCATCTAAGGATTTTATGGGTAGGGGAGTGGGATCTGAAGAGTGAGCAGAGGGGTCTTACTGAAGCAGCTAAGAGCTTGGGATAGGAGGAACATTCCAGGCAGAGGGGAGAAATATACGTGCAAGAACCCTTCCTCCTCAGAGGGCCTTTTTAGGGCAGTGATTTCCTCTTCTCTAAACCTGAATCCTTACTCAGGTGCCTGAGTGGTGCAAATTGTAAGATTAGTTTACGTGAAGCCCTCGGACAGGGCCTTGACAGTAGGCACATGATGGGTGCTTAGTAAATGAGGTCAGCAGGGCAGAGCGTCAGCCCTGTCCCGACCCCATGCGCCCTCCTCTGAGTCCGTGCTCCTGCAATGGAGCATGGAGGCTGAGCTCTCAGCCCCCCTGCCTCTGGCCATGTGTGCAGGTTCCACAAGGCCAAGCCGGTGATCTTGTGCGACCACTGGGAGACCTTTCACACCGAGGATATCCTGAGTGCGTCCAAGTACCAGAACCAGTTCATCGGGACCTCCTCCTACAACGGGGACATCCTCTTCTGGAATGTCAACATGCTCAAGCCCATCCTCAAATTCAACGCCTCTCAGAGCCCCTTGCCCTTGCTGCCTCTGAGGGTATGGCCAATAGGAACACGCTGTTCTCTCCTCTTTCTCTTAGCTGTGGGCCAGCATCACACTGGGCCCGGGGAAGGAGGGTAAGAGGGGGCCTCCTGGGAAGTAGAGAGGATGGTGGTGACTTGTTCTGCAGGAGGTTGGGAGCTAGGTCGGTAGTAGTTTCTATACTTAACCTCATTTGACAAATGAGGAAACTAAGGCACCCAGAGGTTATGCATCTTGCCCAAGGTCACACAGCCAGAAGTGATGGGTCAAACCCAGGCAGTTTCCCTCCAGAGCCTAGGGGTACGTGTTCTCTCCATAGATTACTCTGTCCTGAAAGATGGCTCACATCTTACATGTCTCTAGAACACATGACCACTCCGGGCTCACTGAGCTCATGGCAAGGCCTTAGGAAACCCACACTGTCTCTGAATTGCCGTATCTTTGTACTTTAAAACTGGAAGGGCCTTTGGGGTCACCTCATGGAGTAGCTTTTGGAACATGTTGGGGAAAGATGCTTGGAAGCTATTGAAGAGGCTTCTCCCAGCTTTCTGTATATTTTATACTTTGGAGCTTTTCCCTTAAGATGAAAAACATCCTAAAAAAAATATTTGGAAACCACTGTCCATTTTAGAGATGGGAAGACTGAGTTCCTCGCAACAGCAGTCTCCTGCCTATGGGTACTCAGGGCATTAGCGGTTGGCCCAGGGACAGGGTCCCATGTGCTGGGTTGATGCCTCTAAAGGTGCTCAGTTTCTGGGAAGCATGCTCTGGGCACCTGGAGAGCCCTGTGCTGTTGGTGTTAGACTGGGAGACCCTGCATTTCCTTCTGGGACATTGTCCAGCCCAGGGGGCTGCTCTCTCTCTCTCTGGCACAGGTGCAAAGAGAGGATGGGAGCGTGGTTGAGGGCCTCAGGAGCAGCAACCCCTGTGTGGAGGAGCCGAAGTGGGCATACAAATCCAGCGTGTATTCTCTGGACCACAGCACCAAGACTGTGGCCAACACCAAACTGAGGCGGAACCTGATGTCAGCACCCCCTGTGATGAGACACCCTAAGATCAAGGAGCCAGAAGAGACGCCTGTGCTCCTGCAGGTGGGAGCAAGAACTGACCCGGGCATCCTCCCTTACTCTCTAGACCAGTGGTCACCAGCCTTTCGGACCTCACAGACACCTCTAGACACCTCAGCTTGCCTCCTATGTGCGTGATTCCTTATTAGGAGGCACTTTACCCAGAATGCCTTTAGGTCCGTTAACACACTTTTCTTGAGTGTGCTGGACTGGGCAGGCACCTCCCTGATTATGCCCATGGTATCTAACCCACTCTGTTGCCTCGTGCCTGGCCATCGTCCCTTCCCAGGGAGCGGCTAATACTAGACCTGATGTCTGCAAGCTCAGGGGCAGGACCTGGAGGCAAGACAACCAGAGAACCTGCAGCTGGAGGTTAGATCCTGGGCTGCTTTCTCTGTCTTCCAGCTCCTATTGCCCCAGCAGGGATGAGCCATAAAGGCTCCCCTACCTCCCCAACAAGCCTTAGCTCCCTGGAGCCCAGACTCCTAGGTGCAAACCACCTCGCTCCTCCTCTGAGCCCTGGTGTCTGCCCTAGGATCAACCCTTCCAGTTTCACTGAAGGTCCTATTGGGGTGGGGGTGGGGGGCAGAGTAGGAAGAAAGAGCCAGGGGGCTGCCCTCTCCCTACTCGCCGGGTGTGGTTTGGCCTCAGACCCTGCAGTGGAGACAGTAATCTCTTGAGCGGGGCTTGGAAGCCAGTCAGATAGTCTTAGCCACTGACGTCTGACTCCTGGGAACGGAAGCACACAGTCCCTGTCAGGCACCAGGTAGCCTAGAACCGGATCCCATATGACCTCCCGGGGGTCAGTTCTGCTGTAAGGGGCAGCCCCTGGATAACACCACAAGGCACTGATACCATCACCATCTTCAAATCTCCTAGAACAACGGCCTGTAGACACTGCTTTATTCTGACCTTTAGCCAGGGTATCTCTTCCAGGGCAAAGGGAGGGCCTTCCCCCAGAGCAAACTCAGCTCCCATTGGCTCAGGGCCTGTGAGACCCCAGCTGTGCCTTTCACAGGGTGGTGCCCCAGCGTGGGGCTGGAGGCCGCTCCTTCAGCACCTGCCTCTCGTCTCTGTTCCCATTAGCCAGGGAGATCCCCTTATGATGACCGGGGAGGCCCATTTTCATTTTTCCCCCCCAGAAACAACCCAGTGTCAGCAGCCTCAGACTCTTAAGAATGTACTACCAGAGACAGTCACTCCTCCAAGAGAAGGAAAGGACTAAAGCGGAACTGCAGAAGAGGGAGTTCCAGCAGTCGAATGCGTCGGTGGAGAAGGTTGGCCATGCTCAGGCCGGGTCTGGGGTGTGACCCCGGGAGGACAGTGGGGTGGGGTTGGGAAATGCAATGCCTGTGGGGATCGGGGGCCCAGCCTGGTTCTCCCCAGGGTCAGGAGAGGTGTGGTGGAGACGATGGTACTGCTCAGGATTTGGGTTCAGAACTGCTGTGTCTGGGGGAAGCTCCATGGTATTGGGGGGGGGGTGTTGTCTAGGAAGGTGAACAGCACCTCCTGGTTGGGGGTGCTGGCCTGGGAGGAGGAAAAGGAGCATTTCCAGAATCCACTTTAATGCCCTCCTGTGCTCCGGTGAGGTGCTCTGTATGACACGTGAGGGGGATTGGGTCGTATCTGTTCTCCTTTCCTCCTGTGCCTCTCTCCTTTCGGGCTCTGATCATCCCCCACTGTGCTGTCATCGAAGGCCCCTTCCAGCTTTCCTCTGCAAAGCCGGGGTCACTAAGAGACCGCATGGGTTTCCTAAATGCCTGCGATTAGCCAGTGAAGATCAGAGTCACAGCTGTGTTAGGAAAGGCAGGGCTGCCCCCTCCCCCAGGGGAGCGGGGCCTCGAGCAGGGGAGCCGGGCCTGCAGAGCTGGGTCCCGAGCGCTGGAGCGGAGACTGGCGAGCCCCCACACCTTCTCTCCCCCGCATCCTGAATGTGCTTTCCTCTCCTTTAAAAGTTTTGTTTTGGTAAAAAACGAAAAAGAAGTGTGCATAAAGCGAAAAGTAAAGGTCCCCGATGTATCCTTTCTGCCTCCTCCCACCCCCATTCCATCCCAAAAGTAATGGTCGCCGTCACTGATAATGGATTGGTTTAGCCTTAGCCTTTTATTTTTAGCCCAAGGAGGTAAAATTATAGCTAGATTATAGCTAAATTATAGTCCTGCCACTTGCAGTATTTTAAAAAGATATTTGTATTGATTTCAGAAAGGAAGGACAGGGATCTGGGCTGCTTTCTCTGTCTTCCAGCTCATTGATTGGCTGCCTCCTACCACCCCCCTGTCCCTACTGGGGATTGAGCCCACAACTCAGACATGTGCCCTGATGGGGAATCCAAGAATCAAACCATGATCTCCTGGCTCATAGGTTGACACTCAACCACTGAGTCACGCTGTCTGGGCCATTTACTGTTTTTTTAAAAAAATTAACTATATACCATGGATATGTCTTTATAGCAGTAATTTAGATTCAGCTTATTCTTTGACTTATGCCTTTTAATCCCTGCATAGTGCCCCATAAGCTGAATGTATCATAAACGATGAAGCCAGCCTTCCACTGACAGACTGGCAGCTTAGTTCCCACATGGAACTCTCACGTGCAGCACTGCACTGGACACCCTCATACATGTGTTTCTGTGCATGTACGGGAATATATCGAAAGCATGGATTCCTGGGAGCAGAATTGCCAACAGACCCCAGTCCTTTTAATCCGTGACTCTGACTGAAGGAGAGGACTCACCTTGTGGGTCAGTGACTGAGTTCTGTCGGGGCAAGACAGTTACCCACTGAGCACGTACCGCGTGCCAGGCACTGGGGGAGGGGGCAGCAGTGAGGGACAAGAACCCCTGCCCTAATGGAGCTGACATCCTAGTTCAGGGAGTAAAATAAATGATAGGCCACAGGGGGGAGCCAGCACAGCAGGGAACAAGAACACTGGGAAGAAGGCAAGGAGAACGGCATAGGAGGTGAAGAGGACACTACTGTCTTAATAGGGTGGTCAGGGGTGGCTGCACAGAGGAGGTGGCCATTAGCCTTTCATTTCTGCTCGTCTGGTGAGTGGAAAACGGCATTTTGGGGGGTTATTTATTCGATTACTTGTGATATTGAGCTTTCTGTATATTTGTCATATATTTGTATTTCTTTAATGAAATAAATGTCTATTCATCTACTTTTTAAATTCTTTTTATTAAGTTCTTGGTCTCTTTATATGCTCTAGAAATTAATTCTTTGCCTGTTTGTGTATTAAAAATATTTTCACCTCATCTGCCTTTGTGGTATCACACTGAGGCTTAGGGTCACAGAAAAATTTGTTATATTTTCTTTTAAAATATATTTTTTATTGATAAACATACACAGACACACAGACACACACACACACATACACACACACACACACACACACATATATATATATATGAATATATTTTTATTGAAAAATGTATTTTTATTGAAGGGAGAAGGAGAGAGAGAAATATCAATGATGATAGAGAATCACTGATCAGCTGCTTCCTGCACTCAAGCCCGAAACCCAGGCATGTGCCCTGACTGGGAACCGAACTGGGACCTCCTGGTTCATAGGTTGATGCTTAACTACTGAGCCATGCCGGCCGGACTTGTATTTTCTTCTAGACATTTATTTTTTTTATTAAGATATTATATGTGTACAGATCTTACCATTGCCTCTTCTAGACATTTATGATTTTATATATTTTTAGCTTTTTTTTTTCATCTAAGTAACTTTGTGTATGGTGTGATTTTTTTTTTCTAAATTGGTAGCCAGTTAATTAAATACCATTTGTTGAATAGTTTATTTTTTCTCTACTATCTTGAAGTTCTATCATTATTATATATGATAATCTCCTATAATCTATTTCTAACCCTCTCTGTTTTTCCATTGTCATATTTTTCTGTTCTTGCATGGATTTTTTACATTTTTAAGAGATACGATGAAAGTCCTTTTTTTTTTTTTAAACATATTTTGTTGATTTTGTACAGAGAGGAAGGGAGAGAGATAGAGAGCTAGAAACATCGATGAGAGAGAGAGTACTCTCATCGACCAGCTGCCTCTTGCACACCCCCTACTGGGGATATGCCCGCAACCAAGGTACATGCCCTTGACCGGAATCGAACCCAGGTCCCTTCAGTCCCCAAGCTGACGCTCTATCCATTGAGCCAAACCAGTTTCAGCATGATGAAAGTCTTTATAGACAATGCAATTAGAAAAAACCTAAAGGAAATGCATTGAAATCGTAGTGTATTATTTCTGGTTATTGGGATCCTGTGGGTGATTTAATCTTTCCTCATTGACCTGTGCTGTCCACATTTTGTGCAGTGCACAAGTACACTTGCAAAAATGGGGAAATGCTTGCCTTTTTCTTTGGTTTAGGAGCTCCTGGTTCTGTGACCCTGGCACCTGCAGGTTGGGCATTTTGTTTTGGACCCCAGGATGAGAATAAATGAGATTTCTAGTGTTGTTGTTGAAGGCATGTCGTGGGAACCCACAGCCACCACTGTAATTTCTGACTTAGTCTGAGTCGCGAAGCCTCCAGTTCCCCTCGCCTGGCCTGACTTACTCTGTATCCCTAACTGTGCTCTCTCTGCCTCGTGCGAGGCGGGTCCCGGGCGAGCAGCTCTCTTCACATGCTCCCCGTACAGAGTAACTCCGCAAGGTGGCTCTCAGGTAAGCCACAGGGGTGACCGTGTAAGCGAAAGTGAGCACAAGGGGGAATTAGCAAAGGGCATGATCCAAATAAGTCCTGAAGAAGAATTTGGTCAAAACACTTTTTAGAAATGTTTATATATTAAAATAGAAATGTCTCACGGTAGTGATATATGAAAGGGAATGAACTCATCCTCCAAAGAGCTCTGGGTTGAGTTACAGGTCTTAGAAAATCTTGTTTGAGCCTTAGGACAATTCAGCATCTATTCCATCATCTTGTTGCTGAGGATAAAGTCATGAACAAAAACAGACACAAACTCTTGACATCTAGGAGCTCATAGCTCAGCAAAATGTTCCTGGTTACCAGTGAGGTAGGAAGTGTGGTGCCCCATCACCATTCTCACGGGGCATCTAGTTTATTGGGGGCCAGATCAGTGTGGTGACTTGCCAGGCGGGCCCCTCAGCACCGTGTGACAGCGACTAGCTGAGCAGGCCCGCCTCTCTCGCACAGATAATCTTCCTGCAAAGCAGGCCTCGCCTGCCACAGACGGCCGCCCTGCTGAGCAGCTGCATTGACGGCTACATCTACGCCTGGTCCATCTATGGGTACGGAGGCCTGCTGGGGAAGTTCCGCGTGGACTCCGAAGACCAAGGAGACGTGATCGTGGGTGCCATGGCCACTGACGAAAATGACTGCATTCTTGTCACAGGGGATAGTAAAGGGTACATCAAGGTGAGGAAGGTGGCACTGAGACTGAGAGGCTGGTGTCAGCCAAATGCTAGCCCCCTCTTTGTCACAAGTGGCCCTAGCCTAGTCCCTACTCCCTGAGGGTATGTTTTCATTTGTGAAATAGTGGGCAATAATAGGATGGGCTACCTTAGAAGTCCTCTCCTGCACTAGTGCGCCCTGGGAAATGACTAAGGGTTTGGTTCAAAAGGCCCCTCCAAAAAGCCTTCCCCAGTGAATCATGTGCTCTGTCCTTGTCTCCTTAAAGCCCGCTCACCCTTAGCCATGCATCTCACCTGTGGCCAGGTGTTTCAGGGACGGGTTTCATGCTTTGTGGTGAGACACAAGGCAAGAGGGCCACCCTCTCTGCCTGCTAGTGAGGGGTCTGACCTAGGAGATGCCCTGGGCCCCTCTGGGCCTGACCATCTGGTTATCTTAGGGATGTGAATGAGAGCTGCCCCACTAAAGTGAGGAGCAGTGGTCCGGGAGGGGTCCAGAGTGAGCTTGTGCTGGAGGGAAGTGGGGCTGGGCCACTAACTCACATTTTGTGCCCAGGTCTGGGACATCGATGAATACTGCACAGTCACTGAGGGACAGTCACTTCAACCCAGTGCAATAAACAAGTTCCAGTTCTTAATTCCTAAACTGATCCGGTCCAACATCCAATACAACACCCCCTCGGACCAGAAGGAGGTAGGAAGAGTATTGGATACGCTCTACTAAATGGCTGGGCCACGATGCTTGCACTGAGATTCTGAGTCTCTCCTGTTTCCTGTTCCAGGTTGTCTGGTTGGTTTGGACACATTTTTGTTAACCAGAAGTCACCATTAACCAGTAAAACACAAGCACGCATACCTCAAATACACCCACATGAGTGCACTTGCACATGTGTACAAACATACACACACACCCCTTTGGTGGGCTTTGATTGTTGCAGGGAGGGCTCTGGAGTCATGCATTTAAAAAAAATTTTTTTTTTAACAAAACAATTTTAATTGATTTCAGAGAGGATGGGAGAGGGAGAGAAAGAAACATCAATGATGGGAGAGAATAATTGATTGGCTGTCTCCTGCATGCCCCACACTGGGGATCAAGCCCGCATCTTGGGCACGTGTCTTGACTGGGAGTTGAACCGTGACCTCCTGGTCGATGTTCAACCACTGAGCCAGGCCAGTTGGGCAATCATGCATTCTTAAAAAAAAAAAAAAATTTATGTATTTTCTTGAGCAGGGAATACATTTATGTGGTTCAAAAATCAGTATTTCTCTGGTGACTAATGAGCACCTTTTCATTATCAGGAAAATGCAAATTAAAGCCACAATGTGATACTATTGCACACCCACTAGAATGACTAAAACTAAAAAGACAGGCAATACCAAATGTTGGCAAGGATACAGGTCAACTGGAATTTCCATTGCTGGTAGGAATGCACATTGGTAAAATCACTTTGGAGAACTATATCTACTAAAGCTGGATGTGCCTATTCCATAACTCAGCAATTCTACTCCTAGGTTTACATCCAAGCGAAATCTATGCTCTAAGAAATATGAATAAGACTGTTGATAGAATTACTATTTATAATAACTTCACATTTGAAATAACCCAAATGCCCATCAATGTAGATTGGAAAAATACATTGTGGTATATATACTGTACAGAATAATATCTGGTATTGGAAATGAATGGTTTACATGTATTTGCTAGTATCCTATATAATAAAGAGGTAATATGCAAATTTACCCTCACAGCATAACGCTGTCACAAGATGGTGGCATGCACAGTGGGGGCAGGGCAGTGGGGGCAGGACCGGTGGCTGTTGTGTGTGGTTTCTGCCGGATTTTCCACGGCTCTGCATGTGTGCCATGGGGGTGGGGAACTGGGGCAGCACTCCAGAAAAAAGGAAGGAAGTACCAAGGCATGTTACAACATGAGGAACCTTGTAGACATTATGTTAAGTGAAGGAAGCCAGTAACATACTATATGATTCCATTTATACAAACTATGGGTGACGAAATGGTCTAAATTTGATTGTGATAGTGGTGACAAACTCTGTGAATATACTAAAAACCATCAAAGTGAGCACTGTAAATGAGTAAATTGTATGTGAATTATATTTTAATAAAAATGTTTTTAATAGTATAAAATTATAGAGCAAAAAATTTTTTTTTCATGAATCTTTTTTATTTGTTTGTAGCTTTTTATCCTCACATCTGGTAATGTATTCCAAGGAGATAGTATGCAGAAGAATATAAATTTTAAGTAGAACTGCCTATGACCCAGTGATTCCACTTTGGAAATACAAAAAGAATAAAATTTTACCTTTTGTGACAGCATGGATGGGCCTAGAGAGTATTAAGTTAAGTGAAATAAGCCAGTTAGAGAAAGACAAAATACCATTTGATTTCACTTATATGAAATTTAAAGAATAATATAAATAAGTGAACAAACAAGATAGCAGCAAACTCATAGTTACTGAGAAGGGAATGGTGGTTGCCAGAGGGGAGAGGGGTTGGAGGACTGGGTGAAAAAAGTGAAGATACGGAGAAACACAGATTGGTTGTTACAGAATAGTCATGGGGATGTCTACAGCATCGGAACTATCGTCAATAATATTGTAATTACTATGTATGGTGCCAGGTGGGTACCAGAAATACCAGGGCGAAAACTTTATAAAGTGTGTGATTGTCTAACCACTAAGCTGTACACTTGAAACTAATATAAAATGATATTGAATGTATTGAAAACTGGGAAAAAAAAAAGCATTAAGTAGAAAAAAAGAACATCAACCTTTCTAAGGCCTTTAGTGGATACTGCCAAACTGCATTCCCGAAAGTTTATACAATTTTGCACTTTACTAGCCTGTTTTGCTTTATCTTTCACAACGTAAGGTATTGGTGGTATTCATCCGAGTGTAGGACTGATGGGTCAATCAGAGTGCCTTGCTTAGAGAAGGCATTCAATACATAAATTAATGTTGGAAGTGAAAAAAACAAACAAAACAAAAACCCACACAAACCAAACACTTTTGGCTGATTTTTAGATACAAATGATTTCTTTTGATTTTAATAAAGATATAACTTTGCTTGTTAATGATGTTGACACCTTTCCTTATTTTATTGACCATATATAATTTTGTGAATTACCTCTTCATGTCCTTTGCCCATTTTTCTGTTGTGGTAACCATCTTTTTGTAAATGACATATACTTATTTTAAAATATATTAAAAGGTATTAACTCATTGTCTTTCACATATATTGCAAATGTTTCTCCCAATTTATCATTTGCCTTTTAATTTTATTTATGAAGGTATTGATTTGCTAGTGACTCCAAATTTGAATCTCCAGACTTATTTTCTCTTTTAAGCTTATTCAGAGGTAAGATAAATAGTCACGCATAGTTTCTTTTAGATGTTTTATGGTTTCATTGAAAATAGTTCTTTGACCCAACTACAGTTCATTAAGTTGTAAGATATATGACAATAATTTAAGTTTCCCTTAGGAGTTCATCAGGTATTCCAGCATAGCCTACTGGGTCCCGCTCTGTATTACCACAGCTTTCCTGCCACTTTTATCATATCCCAAAGTTTTATTTGGGTTGGTTTGTGAACTCCCTGTTGTCTTCCATTGTTTTGTTTAAAGTTTGTACTATTGTGACTTAATATACCTGAATATGGTAAAATATGTTCCCCTTCATTAATCTTTTTTTTAAATTGTAATAGCATAAAGTTGTTATAATGGTATTTTCTTTTTCTCTTATATTTTCTTTATTTTTTCAAATTTAATAAATCTTTATTGCTCAGATTATTATAATTATTTCTCCTTTTTAGGTGTTTTCTTTTTAAATCTTTATTGTTGAAAGTATTACGTATTTTAATACTTTAAAAATATATTTAAATTGATTTCAGAGAGGAAGGGAGAGAGAGATTGGAACATCAATGATGAGAGAGAATTATTGATTGGCTGCCTCCTGCACACCCCCTACTAGGGATTGAGCCTGCAACATGGGCATGTGCCCTAACTGGGAATCAGACCAGTGACCTCTTGGTTCCTGGATTGGTGTTCAACCACTGAGCCACCCAGGCTGGGCCCCCTTAATTAATCTTTTTGTTGTTGTTTGTTTTTGTTTTTGTTTTTACAATGGCCTTGGATATTTTCACTCATTTCCCTGTTGAGAACAGTTTATTTTTTCATACTATAATATGATATGTCATCCCCTATTCACCCTATTCTACTACCAATGCCCAAGTGAATACTTCAGAAGACCTGGATTCTTCTCCTAACCCCATCACTATCTCGGCATGTGGCTTGGGCTGGTTACTGAACATTTCTGACTCACTTCTCTTCTTTGTGGAATGGTGAGACTCATACACATCCCATAAGGTTGTTGTGTTCAAATGGAATAATCTATAGGGAGAGCATTGGTAAGTAATATAGTAATATGCCTGGCCAGTGTTGCTCAGTGGTCAAGGTTTGATTCCTGGTCAGAGCACATGCCCAGGGTGTGGGCTTGATCCCCAGTCATGGGGCATGCAGGAGACAGCCGATCAATGATTCTCAACAATTATGTCTGTTTCTCTCTCTCTCCCCTTTCCTTTCTCTGAAATTAATAAAAACATTAAAAATAATATAGCAATATGTAAATGCTTAAAAAAATAATCATTGATCAGCTGCCTCCTGCACACCCCCTCCCGGGGGTCGAGGCTACAACCAGAGCATGTGCCCTTGACCAGAATCAAACCTGGGGCCCTTTAGTCCGCAGGCCAATGCTCTATCCACTGAGCCAAACCAGCTAGGGCTGTAAGTGCTTTTTATGATTTTACCAAAGGGGCAGTGAGGGCCAGAGAAGTGCGGGGACTTAACTAAGGTCACTAGAAATTCATGTAGGAGTGTCTCCTGGCCCTGAGGGCTCTGTTTCGTCTAGTCCCGGGTGCCCTCTGATGAGCCGATGCGATGGTCTTGCTGTAAGTAATTATTCTGTACGGTCTCCTGTAGGTCATTGATGGCCAGACAATTTCCCTGGCTCCCCCCATGCTTCTGATGACCTGGAAGGGCCATTTGGATAGTGTGGCAGACATCCTGTATGTGGACAGCTATGAGCTGGTGATTAGTGCAGGCCACGACCGGGACGTCAAGGCGTGGAGACTCTCCGGCGATGCCATTGGTATGGGCCCTGCTGAAGTTCAGCCATGCCCCATGGCCCTTCCTGTCCCTCTCCCTGTTAGAACATAAGTTGACAAAAAAACCTATAATCCATGGGATGGAGGTTTCAGACCACAGCAGCTTTCTTTGTTCAAATAGTTTTACAGGCTATGAATCTATTCAATTGCACATTTGACAGTCCATCCATCCATCCATCCATCAATGATCTGTCCACCCACCCACATTATTATTTGTCTTTGTATTTCTTTTGCAAATTATATATCTGATAAGATATATTTCTTTCTCTTCTTAAAAATAAACTTAATTCTTACATTATAACATGCAGAGAAATGCCCAAATCTAGAGGTTCATCTTGGTGACTTTTCACAAAGTTTATACCCATATAGCCTCCATTATATAAAGAAACAGGACATTACCAGTCTTTGGGGCTCCCCTCATCCCCCAACCCGATCATCTCCATACTTATCCCTCCAAAAGCAACCACTATCCTATTTTCCAAATACAGAGCTTGGTTTCGTCTGGTTTTGAACTTTGTATAAATGAAGCAATGTGACAGGTTATCCTTTGTGTCTGGCTTCTTTCTCTCAACATTATTGTTTGTGCAATTCAGCCATTTGTGGAAGGTAGTAGTTCATTTGTTCTCATTGTTCAATAGTAATCGGTTGTTGATATCCCATAATTTCTTCATCTATGCTACTGCTGGTGGTCATTGGAGTTGTTTCTGGCTTATTTTTTCTATTAACTATAACCCTGCTATGGATATTCTTACAAAGATTTTTTTGGTGAACAAATGTATGCATTTCTGTTGGATATATATCTAGGACTGGAACTGCCAAACCACAAGGTATATACATTGAGTCTCAGTAGATTCTGCTAAACAGTCTTTCAAAGTGCTTGGTAGTAGCTGCAGACTATCTATGTGGCTGGAATCTTCTGGATTATAATCTGTCATGCCATATGAGGTTGTTTAAAGTTCATTAAAAATACGTCTGGTTTCTTCTCATCTCGTCTGTGGAGGACTCATCCTCCTTGCATTATGTTGGTCTCTTTTCTCCTGCCATAGGATTAGTACTTTCTTAAATTCACTTAGGATTTCTTGAATTTTCATCTCTTACGGGTTTAATATATAAACATATATTTTAAATTTATTCTGTTCTACAATGAAATTTCTCATTTTCTTTTCTTTTTAAAAAACTTTTTTTTTAAAAAATAGATTTTTAGAAAGAGAGGAAGGGAGGGGGAGAGAGAAACATTTATGTGAGAACAAAACATCCATCTGCTGCCTCCTGCTTGCCCCTACTTGTGACCTGACTGGAAATTGAACCGGCAAACTTTTGGTGCACGGATGATGCCCAATCAACAGCCACACCAGCCAGGTCGATATACTTTATATTCTTAAATATTCTTTGTATTCTTGATTCTTTATACCGAGCCTTATTTTTATCATTCTGTTGATAATCTTTGCCTTTTCATTGGATGTCAAATCCCATGAAATTACTTTTATGGTTTAAGTCTGTCATCTGATATTTGTTTTCTGTTTATTCCATCTGTTCTTTCTTTCTTCTTCTTTTTTGGTCTTCTTTTGGATTAACCAAGTATTAAAAATTATCCTGTTTTATTCGACTGTTAGTTTTTAGTGACATGTTTTTGTATTCTTTTAGTGGTTACCCTTTAGATAATAACATGCACTCTTGACTTGATACCACTTCCTATGCAAGAACCTTACATTCGCTTTCCTGTTGTTTGTGCGAATGCTCCCATATGTTTTATTCTACAGATGGTACCCCTTTCCAACGGAGCATTGTTATTAATGCTCCTGTGGGCAGTTATATTTACCCTCACATTTTCCATTTCTCCTGCTCTTCGTTCCTTCCTGAAGTTCCAGGGTTCTGTCTGCAATCATTTTCCTTTAGTCTGGAGAACTTCCTTTATTATTTCTTATAGAGTTGATCTGCTAGTGATAAATCCTTTAAGCTCTTATTTTTCTAAAAATGTCCTTATTTTGCCTTAAAAGTTTATTATTTTACTGGACATTGAATTCTCAGCTGATAGTTTATTTTCTTTCAATACTTAAAAAAGGCCATTCCATTGTCTTCTGTTTTCTCTTGAAAAGTCAGTTGTAAGTTAATACCTTGAAGGTAATTTTTCTTTTTTCTCTGACTGCTTTTTTTTTTTTTGTCAGTTTGACTATGATGTGGCAAATTGTGATTTCATTTATATTTATCCTCCTTGGAGTTCATTGATCTTATTCAATCTGGAGTCTTTCACTCATTTTGAAAATCTTCAGATATTATCTCTTTAATATTCCTTTTGCCCATTCTCTCCTTTCATTTTGTGGTTCCATTACGTGTATATCAGAACATTTGACTTTGTCATGTGTCATGCATGTTTTGTTCTTTCCATTTTTTCTTTCTTTTGTTTTGTAATAAAATATGCATATATATTTTATTGATTTTTTTACAGAGAGGAAGGGAGAAGAATAGAGAGAAGCATTGATGAGAGAGAAACATCTATCAGCTGCCTCCTGCACACCTCCTATTGGGGATGTGCCCACAACCAAGGAACATGCTCTTGACCAGAATCAAACCTGGGGCCTTTCAGTTCGCAGGCCTATGCTCTATCCACTGAGCCAAACTGGTTAGGGCAAAATATGCATTTTTTATTACAGCTCTAGGAAATGAAAAAAGAGAACAGGGACCATATCCTTTCACAAACCATTCTAATTTAGTTGATATTAATTAGAAAAGGCTAAAGCAATGTGTGTATAAGCACTGAGATATACACATACATATATATTTTTAGATCTTAGTCTCATAAGTGTTCCCATATTCACTCTATATTTTTGTTTATAAACACCCTTAAGTCATCAAATGCATCCTAATACTACTACCTCTGTCTCTTCGCCAATCATTTAATATCATTTGGATGGTATTTGCAATTTGTGTTTTAATCACTTATGTGATTGGTCAAACTATACATTAGAAGATGAGCCGAAACCGGTTTGGCTCCGCGGTAGAGCCATTGGCTTGTGGACTGAAGGGTCCCAGGTTCGATTCCGGTCAAGGGCTTGTACATTGGTTGCGGGCATATCCCCGGTAGGGGGTGTACAAGAGGCAGTTGGTCCATGTTTCTCTCTCATAGACATTTCTAGCTCTCTATTTCTCTCCCTTCCTCTCTGTAAAATATCAATAAAATATATTTTAAAAAAAGAATTTGATACATTTGCTTTGTTATGCTGTATGTGTCACAAATGACATGATTCCCCTATATTATTATTTGAAATCTCACACATCTTGTGGTTCTCTCTGGTCACTATTTCAGCTTCTAGTGCTGTAATGTCGACATCTTCTGGGTGGGACTGCCTGTGATCCACCAGCTTGGGGTCAGGCATAAGCTGTGTTGTAGCTTCTGAGGTGTACTCTGATTTGGTCTTCATTTCAGATCTGAGTCCTGTTGACAAAGCTGTTATCCTATATTCTCATTTATTTCTCCATTATCCCATATTTCTCAAAAACATAAGCATCCTTGCGCCGGCCAACATAACCAGTTGTAGTGCAGATGGAAACAAAACCCATTTGTAAATTTCCAGGCTTCTCTTCAACATAGACTGGAGAGGTGGTGGAGTATATATGAGAAGCTTCTCTGGTTTCATTAGCTGCTCTTTGAATTTATTCTCTTTGGCTGCATGCACACTTACAGATGCACATATCAGACCTGCAGGCATGGCTGTCAGCTTTCCCATTAGTTTTAACTCTATACCCATCCATCCAAGGCATTCACCCATGTCTGTGACTCTCTCCACTGAAACTTTCATCTCCAGTTTTTCTTCAGTCTCTCCATTCCAGTTTGGATGTTTTCTACGGGTCTGCCTTCCAGTTTATTAATTCTGTCTCCTATATCCAGTCTGCTATTAAATCTAGCTGATCAATTCTTGTATTTTTACATTTGTTAGCTCTAGAATACTCATTTGGTTCTTTTCTATAGATTCCAGTTCACTGTTGAAATTCCCCCCTTTTCTTCCTCCATTTTGTTCTATCTTCCTTTATTTTATTTATCATTACTTATAATAGTTATTTTGAAGCCTTTCTCTGCAAACTCCAATGTCTGAATTATCTGTGGGTCTGATTCTAATGCTTATTTCTTCTTTTGATTATTAGTTACATCTTTTTACATGTCACATGCATTAAAAAACCCCCACAAAAAACCAAAGCAGAAATACTTCAAAATAAAACTTTTCTGAACTTTGTATAAAGGACCATAGAGAGCAAAGTTGATAATGATTTTCCTCCATTATGTTTGCTCTTTTCTGTGCATAGGGCTGCACATCCCAATGCAACCAGGAGCTGAGCTGGGTTGGGACTGAACTGCATCTTTAGGTAGATTGAATTTACCTCTGTCTTCAATGATCTCTAGGGTGAAGTCTGTTGTGTTTGATGTAGGCTTCTTCCTCCAGTGGGCCACTGTCCCCCAACGATCTCACTCTGTCTTCCTAGCCTAACCCCAGACCCTCAGCTCCCCCAGTACTAAGTAAATGTCCGGTGGGAAAAGGAACTCTGCACTTGGAACTCCCCTGGACTTACTCCATCATGCCGGTCAGAATGGCTGCCAGAGGCTCTGTTGGTTTCTCTTCCTTCTGCTAAGCTGAGCCTGATTCTCACCCAGCCTGTGTCCTGATTCAGAAAATGTTCCCAGAAAAGAAAGCAAGCCCTGATTTCCAGTTCTTCTTGGAAAGACATGTTCCTTTCTGTAATTTTAGTTCATCTATTTTCTTTGCTTCTACAGCTCTCCAATGGTTTTTATAGAAGTATGGTTTTGTAACATACCTGTTTTATTTTTCTTAATTAAAAAGAAAAAGAAAAAAGTCTGCAGCAGGGCAGTGGCTACTACGATACCCTGCCCCTGTCCAGAAGTAGTAGGAGTCATGTGTCTCTGTGCTCACGATCTGCTTTCTACTCCAGGCCCGTTCCTCCCCAGCCCCATGTCCGGTCCCCCTGATCATTTTGTGTCATTCCCATTTCCTACAGGAGCTACTTAAAGCCCAGCCGAGGATCACTCAGCCCTTGCCCTAGTACTCTATCCTACCTGTGAGGCAGGTTGCCTTAGGCCTGAGCTCCAAGTATATACTAGGGCTAGCGTCTGATTCCTTCAGGTATTTGTTGAGTCGCCAGCATAATGCCTGACGTATGGTGGGCGTCAGGACTTGTGGGACAGGATAAGGGATTGCTGACTGACTCGAGGGTGGAGGGTGTGGGGCAGAGGTTCAGGGTGGGGGAGGCTACTCTGATCATTGTCACTGAGTTGGGTCTGATTAAATCACAGGGACATTTGGCCTGCAAGTTTGGAGCAGGCTGAAGACTGTCCAATATTTTCTTGATGATGAACTACATAAAAGCTTAAAGAAAAAGAGTGAATCCACACATGCCTCCAAGAAGATCTATTCGGGGCTGCCGTGAGTTACCTGGTTTCCTCTGTCCCACGGAGCGGGTGCTGGGAGCCTCTCCAGGTCCCAGGCAACCTCACCTGCATGGGGTGGTGCTGGGCACATTCAGGGAAAGCCCTGGAAGGCCAAAGGCTTGGGACCTGCTGGAAACTCGGCTCCACAGGTGGCAGCTGTGGCCTAAGAGCCTGAGGTTCTGTTCTTGCAGCTCAGCTCAGCTGAAAGATGGAGCATTTGACTTTGCCACATAAAAACCCACGTCCTTAGATGGGACCCTGCCCCAGAGCCAGATTCAGATTTGCCAGTGCTGGCTTCCATCTCTATGTGGCCACAGGGCCCCGGCAGGAGAGTGCCCAGGGCTCCGGTCCTGAACACTCTGTATTCTTTTTCTGAGTCACAGGGAAGGCAGAAGGCTTGCTACCTGTTCTTTCCTCTATAGGTTCCTCCTCCCCCCTTGCTCTACCCTTATCCCTGACCTAATCTTGGATAATTTTGGGTTATTCAAAAATTATTTATTAAGGCTCTGCTGGTTGCCTGGCCCTATACTAGGTTCTAGAGATCCCAAACCATCCAAGCATGAGTCCTGCTTCTGATATCTCCCAAGGCACTGGGGAGGTGGACATGCAAACTCATGGCTGCTATTCTCTGTGATAAGTGATGGATATTAAGAACAGGAATGGGCCTTCCCTGCATGGCTCGGTGGTTGAGCATTGACCTATGAACCCGGAGGTCATGGTCTGATTCCCTGTCAGGCCAAACGCCTGAGTTGCAGGCTTGATCCCCAGTGTGGGGTGTGCAGGAGGCCGCTGATCAACGATTCTCATCACTGATGTCTCTCTCTCTCTCTCTCTCCCTCTCCCTTCCTCTCTGAAATCAATAAAAAATATATTAAAATAAAAGAACAGGGATGGCTGAGGATAGTCCTCTGATCGGGTGGATTAACTTAAGGAAGGCTTCATAGGAGAAGAGATTTGGGAGTTGGGTTTTGATATGTAAGTACAAGTTTTCCAGGCATCCAGAGTCCTTGTGGCTCCTAGGCTTCTGTCAGGGCATGCGTCTTGATCATCCTATGGGAGGATATCAAACAAGCAGAGGCAGGGTTTCCTTGGGAGGGGCTATTTAAGTATTCCAAAGGGGAAGTATAGGTAAGGTCAGGATAGGGTGTCAGACCTCCACGGGGGAGAGCACAGGGTCATGGGAAGAAGCACAGGACTTGTTGGGAACCAGCTTAATCTGGGCTTTGCTAACATCAGTGACGTGCCCTGGGCAGATTGCCATATGGGAGGAACGAGAAGGCTGGAGAGGATCAGATCCAGGAGGGAGAAACCCTCTTGGGGTTCCTGGGAGGGCTTGTGGTGCGGAGGGCATCTTATGAAGGAAAGCCCCTCACCTTAGGGAGGAGCGGGATTTTGCTGAGGCCCTGGATTACCAGCGGCGGGAGGAGGTGGCACTCCTGGCTCTGCTGAACGGGAAAGCAGACACGGAGGCGGAAGCTTGGGCCAACCTGCAGAAGATAACCCTGACGTCCCCATGGGCTGGAGAGCGCTCCCTGGAAGACATTGAGAACACCTGGCACAAGTGGGAGTCCAAGGACAAGCAGGTCAGGCTTGAGAGGGGACCCGGGGTGGGGGGGGGGAGGATGGAGAGGGGGTTTGATGGGCCCACAGCTCTCAGTCCTGAGCCTTCACTCCCGCCCATGACTCTTGCAGGTGAGCAAAATCCTGGGAGCCTGGTACAAGCCCAAGGAGCGGTTGCGGAGTCCCGGACTCCTGTCCACCAACGTGCAGTTTGGCCTGATGAAGTCCCAGGTGCGGCAGGGTGGGGCGCTCCCTGAGGGGCTGGAGCTGGAGGCCCCACCAGTGCCCACAGGGGCCTCCAGTGGGGTGACGGGAACATGGGTCCTTCAATGGGATTCTGGGCAGGACCCTTACAGCATGGCCTTGTTTGCCCAAGGCTCCGGTTGAAACCGTGGACTCAGGTTTTGTCCTTGGGGACGAGCCTCGTTGGGCCTCATGGGAGGATGAACTCCATGGGCCTGGCGCCTTCACAGCCTTCCAAGCATTTCCCAGGGGCCGGCTATTAGCGTGTTTACTGCGCGTGCCTCCATACTATGGGCTCCTCCAGGGCAGACACAGGTGTGACGATGCCAGGAACCCAGTCAGTAAGAGGCAGCAGGAATGGGAGGGGGCTCTCCTGGAGAGAGAAAGGGGTGGTGACTTGGGAGGGACCCGCTTTGAGCCCCATCCTGTCTCTTACTTGGGCAGATCCCAGCCTCGCTTAGCCTCTCCCTCCTCACCCGCCATAGCGGCATCACGGGAGCGCCCAGCCTCTGTGGTGGGGCCTCAGAATAAGTGAGGGGGCTCGCTGTCCCGGGCTGGGGGAAGGTCAAGGAGAAAAGGGACTGCTTGGCCTCCCCACCCTCTCCTGGAGACGGGGCTCCAGGGGCATCTTGGCGAGCGCCAATGGCAGGCGTGGGAGCACGTCCGGGAGCTCCTTGTGCCTGAGCCTCGCGCAGGGTCCAGCCTGAGGTCTCATTCTAAGATGGGGACAGTCCAGTGCCAGCCTCACAGGATGGTTGCCAGCACCAAGAGGAGTGCTGTCGAGCCTCAGCACGGTGGGCTTGTGGGCCCAGCAGGCTGTGGCCACCCGTGGCGGCCAGAGTACCCTGGAGATTCGTTGGCCTGGAAAAACCCCACGCCCGTCCTTCTTGCGAGCCTGCTCTTGGCCCAGGTGCCCCCTGCCGGTCCCCACACGCCCTGCTCTGTCCCACCCCCGCAGTTCTCACCTCTGGTCTACCAAAACCTGTACTTCAACGAACTGGCACCCACCCACCAGCCTGACTTCCTGATGCAGAAGGTCGCAGACCAGCAGGGCCGGCTAACCCGCATGGTGACCCACAACATCTTTAAGGACCTGCCTCCTCCTAGCAAGGACACGGCCAGCCTGCACACGAGTGTCTCCTCTCCCGCTTCCTTGCTCTCATCAGCCTCGGGCTCTGGGGTCCAGGCCAGCAGGTTCACCTTCCCGGGGTCCCCGTCCTCCTCTGCCTTGCAGTAGCCCTAGTCGGTCTCCACGGCCCAGTCGGCCCGCTCAGTCCTGTCCCAGGTGTCCAGGCACAACCTGCAGAGATCGGCAATGCCCACGCCGGCTGCCTCCTCCCCGAAGCAGGTCTCCCAGCCTCTGAAGCACGCCCCTCTGCGCTCTGTGAAGGGCTTTCCCGTCAGGTGCTGAGGCGGCGCAGCCTTCTCTGCTGTCCTCTGGCAGGACGACCAGGTCCTGCCTGCCCCTGGCATCCCCCTGCCAGGCCCAGAGGACAGGCTACCTCCCCTGGCTGTCCGCGCTCCGCCTGCGTGGTGACGTTGACCTTCTTCACCGGAGGCCTAGGAAAGAAAATAAATGTTCACTGATGTTGGAATCCATGAGTTTGGGCTGTGTCCCTCGCCCCCTTAGGCTCCAGGCCGTCTCTCTGATCAGGTCAGGACACGGGCTGCAGCTGTCTGGCCTGAGATAGGCGAAGTGGTGGTTGGGTAACGATGCTGGGGTGAGCTGTGGAACTTGGTTCAGTCTCCCTCAAGAGTGAGACCAGCAGCCAGCTGTCTGTCTCCGGCCCCTGCCGTGTGTCTGTCCCCCCTCACTGTCACCGCAGAGAGTCCTGTGTTTATCCCCTGTCTGGCCCTTGTGTGAGGGAGACAGGGAGGGTGTTGGGCGGGGGGGTGATGGATGGCCCCTTGGCCTGGCTCAGCCACGGCCTGGCTTTGGAGTTCCTCTCATCTCTGAGCTCATTGTCCCCCTCTGGCCCAGAGGCACCTGTCAAGGCCTCTGCTGGGCTGCCAGCCCTCTCGCAGCTCCACGTGCTGTTCTGGGGAACGTGCGGACTCTGGACACCTGCCCTGCGGCCTGCGGGAAGCCAGCGCGGCCACCGCTGCTGTGCCAAGGAACGGCTTGCCGGAGCAGCAGGAGGCGTATGCGGGCGTGGGTTCCTGGAGGTCTCCCTGACTCCTGTTTCCCACGGCCCCTTCCAGTCAGCCCAAGGCTCAGCCCTGCGGGGCGAATGTGGGGCTTCGCATCTCTCCCCACTGCTTCTCCCTTTCACGTTCCCAGCCTGCAAGCCGGCTTCCCTCTACTCGCTAGCGGGGAGCCCCCCCCCTCCTGCCAGGGGCACCGTGTTCTCTGCTGCGGAGAACCAAACCCTCCAAGGCTTGGCTCTTAGGTACAGGGGTCATCCCGGAGCCAGGATTAGTGAGGCCAAACACACTTGCATGCTATACCCCAATATCACCCCGCATCCGTTTCCTAGGGCTCCTGTAACGAAGCACCACAAACAACAGAGATGTATTGTCTCACAGCTCTGGGTGCTAGCCAGGCCAGCTTCCTCTGAAAGCCGAGGTGGGGAAGGCAAGAGGAGGAGGCTTGGCAACTACCAGGCCTCTCTGCACAGCCCTGACAGGGAGGGAGACTCAGGGTCCCCTTTAAGTCCCAGGATCTTGACTTGGTCAGAACATGCTAACTTCTGGGACTTGGGAGCCCTCTCTCCATAGACCCAGCGCTTTACAACAGCCGCTTACTGCGTTTGCCACGTGTTCCCGTTTGGGCACGTTGTCGGCATGTAAAATAATTGTAGAGTCTGCACTCTGCCTCTTACCCCAGCTGCAGCGCATCATGGAGATTTGTGTCTGGACACCAAGCTTGAACTTGTAGGCAGCCCCTCCAGGCACCAGGCATCCACGATGTGGAATCTCAAGCCCCAGGACAAAGGTGGGGCTGAGCTTAACCAAGATACGTTCCACCTGTCTCTCAGGCTGCCCACACCCAGCCCCTCCTGGCCAGGCCGCTCCTGAATACCGGGCAGATAACTGGAGCATCCGGGTCCGAAGGAGAGGAGATTCCCAGTGGGGCAAAGAAGGCAGTTTCACACAGGAGTGGGTGTGAGGAAGCGGGTTGGAGGCCCTGCCTCTCTCTGGTCACCCCACTGCCCTCTTTCCTCCCCGGGCCCAGGTGCCTGCAGAGCTACACCTGCCTCCTTTTTGCCTGTTCTCTGCCTTTTGCACCCATGGCCTTAAAGAATGATGAATTTTTTTATGTACCGTATTTTTATTTTTACTTTAAAAAATATATTTTATTGATTTTTTACAGAGAGGAGAGGAGAGAGATAGAGAGCTAGAAACGTCGATGAGAGAGAAACATCGACCAGCTGCCTCTTCCACACCCCCCACTGGGGATGTGCCTGCAACCAATGTACATGCCCTTGACCGAAATCGAACCTGGGACCTTTCAGTCCACAGACCGACGCTCTACCGCTGAGCCAAACCAGTTTTGGCTGATGTATTTTTTTTTTAACGATTTATTTTAGCTCTTTTCTGATTCTAAAAGTAGCACAGGCTGAGAATAGGAAATTAGGAAAATATATAAAAGCACAGAAGCCAATAAAAACCATCTGGATTTTCTCTTCTAGAGAGCATTTTGGTGCATTTTCTTCTAGATCGTTTTTCTGCCTTCCTGTGCACACATGAATTGGCAGGTGGTGGGGAGTAAGGGATGGTGTCAGGCAAGGACACTGCAGGGCCCTGGCTGGGTGGCTCAGTTTGTGGAGCATTATCCTGTGCTCCAAAAGGCTGCAGGGTTGATTCCCAGTCAAGGCACATATATACCCAGATTGCGCCGAATGATCTAGAAGAAAATGCACCAATCCCTGGTTGAGCTGCATTTGGGAGGCAGCCAATTGATATTTCTTTCTCACATGGATGATTCTGTAAACATCCTCTCTAAAAATCAGTAAAAAACAAGAAGTATATCCTCAGGTGAAGATTAAAGAAAAAGAATACTTCCATAATCTACTAAACCTAACAGTGTAAGTTCAAGTTCCAACTTCTTCACTTTGAGGGGTGGGCAGTGGGAGTTGCTTGGCAGGTGGGGCCCTTCCAGTCAGCCACGGGGCCCACGAGGATATGGGGGCTGCTGGGTATTCTGGGTGGCTCAGAGAGCAGATCCCCGGGTCATGCACGTCCCTCACGAGTCCAGTGCCCAAGGCAGCAGCCTGGGACTCGAGAAGGGGAGATGCTCAGCTTACAGGCACAGGCGCTTTTGTGGTGCATGGTGGTACCCGGGCTTTGTGACAGCTGCTTCCAGACCAGTGCCTGCTGCCACCTCTTTTTTTTGAGGGGTGGGGGTACAGTCTTCCAGCAGAGGGAATGGCCAGGAAGAAGCCCCAAGGTGGGGAAGAACTGGTGTTTTCAGAGAGCAGCAAAGAGGCCAGGGTGGCTCAGGGGAGTGGCAGAAGGAAGAAGGACAGGTGGGGAGGCCCTCTGGGCGGGGTCACACCAGGCTCTTTTCTCTTGGGAACCCTGAGGGCATTTTAGTAAGGGGGTGCAATACACTCTCATTGAAAAGCTCCCCCTGGCTGCCTCGTGGGGATGGACTATAGAGCCAGGAGTGGTTCTGGGAGACCAGAGGTTGGGATGGAGGTTGGGGAGGGGGGCCTGGCCCAGAGGGCGGCAGACACCGATGGCCAAGAGCTGGCTGAGGGAACCTCTGAGGTGTGCAGGAGAGGAGCTTGGAGTTTCCCTGGCTTCTTTCCATTAAAAATCGTTTTCCCCCTCTTTTTATTTCAGTTTCAACACTATCAGATTTCCTCAATTCTCAGGCACAATTTTTTTCTTAAAAATAAAAAAAGGAAATTGAAGGGAGAACAAGCACTCTGGGGCCTGGGTGACTGAATCAAAGGCTACTATCTCAGACAGAAAGTTAAAAAACAAATTTAAAAAGGTCTAAGAATGTAATGCTTTCAACAATAAAGATTTATTTAAAAAAAAGGTTTAAGAAATTGGATGTGTTTCACAATTGATGGTTATATTCAACGAATTTCTCCCCCTTGGCAAGCTGGCATTGCGTGGATGGTGTATTCTAGAACAGAAACAAGGCAATAAATGATCAGGGCAGTCCTGCTGGGGAGGGAGCGCCCCCTGGTGGAATGGGGTTCTCATAAGGTTGATGTTTCTCAACAGGCAGAGCTGGTTGTACTCTGGAGCCTGGGTTCCTCATGGCCCCTCCCCTGCTTTGCTACCCACCCCCAAGTAGAGAAGGCACGGGCCTGGGAACCCTGAGGGCATTTTAATAAGGGGGTGCAATACACTCTAATTGAAAACCTCCCTTTTCTCTACAGATCTGAAGACAGGAAATGTTGGCAAGGCAGGTGAAATCCAAACACACAGGGAGACCTTCAGATGCAGGGGTGGGGATGAGGTAGGGGGGCTGGGAGGGGATGGGACAGAAGGGGAGATGTGGAGAGGGAGGAGAAAGGTGGTTCAGGGAGGGTTATAGAACAAGAGAGATGGTTGTTAAATAAGCAGAGACTTGTAAGGAGGAAGACGTCTGGAGCTGGGCAAGGCAGCTGGGCCCAGCCTGCACCAACACTCGGCCCTGGTAGGCTGCCTGGTGCCAGATATGCTTCTGTCCAGAGTCCTGGACATCAGGCTGGTGGCGACACCGTGGAGATTGTCCGAGCCAGCCCCCGGGCAGGCTGAGAGTCCAACCCTCTGACTCTCAGCCTGCCCGCACACAGGAGATCGGGGCTAGCTCTCACACCACCCCGCCCACTGTGCCTCCTTCTCCGAGGGCCCTTCCTGCCTCTCATCAGCCAGATCTGTAGTGAAGACGGAATAACTGAGTCAGAGAGGGGCTTGGCTGGGTCCCAGCCTCCACTTTCCAGCCCTTGTTTCCCTCTTGCCCGCGTGAGCCACCACGTTCTCCAGGGAATTCTGCTCCTGTGACAACGACCAAGGAGTGTCCCCTTGGGACTTGGGGGAGCCGAGGCCAAGCCAGCCCTGCTCATCCTTAATGCCCCTCACGCTACATCAGTGCCCTCTTGCTAATATCGTCCTTGTTTGGTCCTTGAGACTGCTGGCCACGCTGGCGGGCAGTTCGGGGTGTCAGCACCCCTCCGGGGTGCCGTCCGTTCCTCCAGTGGGTGTTTAATGGAGGACCTAGTGTATGACAGGCCCTGAGCTAGGCTCGGGGACACAGTGTGGGTAAGACCAACATGGTACTTGCCCTCAGGGACCTCACATGCAACAAACAAGGAAAATAGTAAAACGATCAACTAATGCCTGTTATAGGAACTAATCCAACAGGGGTGGGAAGTGACAGGGAGCTCATTAGGACACGCGATCAGGGAAGAAGTCCCTGCTGGCGTTCAAATAAACACCAAGATCCCAGTGGGTAGCACTCAATAGACAGTCCAGGGCTGAGGGCCCCTTGGGGAGGAGGAGGAAGGAGCCACGTCGAAGCCGGGTTAGAGAATCCACAGGATCCTGAGCTCCGGAGTAGCCCAGCTTGCTCTGGGCTTGCCACCTCCTTGGGCAGAGGGCTCATCCCTGCAGAGCTGAGCGGTTAGGAAGTCCTTCCTTGCGTGGCATCCACGTTGGCCTCCTGCTCCGGCCCAGCTCTGCCCAGGAGGTGGACTGCTCCCTTAGCTTCTCACAGGGGCTACCGGAAAGGCCTCGCTAGGCCAGCTTGCAGAGGCCCCAAAGCCTGCCTCACCCTCCCTGTGGACCCACAGCCACAGACCCCTCTCCCTACCAGCTCCTCCTTCCCCAGACAGGCCACCAGCAGCGACTCCAGAGCCAGCCAGTCAGCCTGAAATTCCTCCCTGCCGTCCCCAAGTTGTGTGACCACACGCAGCCTCCCTCCCCTCATTTCCTCCTCCCTCACAGGGCTGTGGGGGAAGTGGACATGGGGATATGCAGCAGCCCTAGGCACAGCATGGCCAGCCTTCAGCCAAGGGTGCTAGTTACATGTCGGGTTTATTTCTCTCTCAGCTTGTAAAGCCCAGGGTCTCAGAGCCTCCGGGACGATGCCTGGCACATCGGCGTCCATTGGAAAGGGCCATCTGGGGACTTCTGTCCTGTCCCAGAGGTGACGGCCTCCCTTGGCCACAGGCTAGTGGGTGGCACTGATGGTGACAAGCTGGCAGTGTCAGAAGGAAGGGGTCACTGGCGAGCTATGATTTCTGAGTCCTGAGGGGTGGACCAGGCCTTTCCTTCCTCCCCTTTCCCATCTAGACCCCCCAACAAAGCTGAGGGTCTCGCCAAAACCGGTTTGGCTCAGCAGTAGAGCTTCAGTTTGAGAACTGAAAGGTCCCAGGTTCGATTCCGGTCAAGGGCATGTACATTGGTTGCGGGCACATCCCCGGTAGGGGGTGTGCAAGAGGCAGCTGATTGATGTTTCTCTCTCATCCACATTTCTAGCTCTCTATCTCTCTCCCTTCCTCTCTGTAAGAAAAATCAATAAAATATATATTAAAAATATATATATTAAAAAAAAAAAGCTGAGGGTCTCAATGGACTTGGGCTGTGTACCGGGGGCAGACGCTCACGGGCCCTGGGCAGGGGCTGGCCTCGCCTCTCCTTCCCCAGGTCTGACCCCTCCTGCTCCCAGGAACTGCCCCCGGCCAGTGCCTGAGAACCAAACAGAGCAGGAGGCTCTGTGCCCCAATGAAGGGCAGGGTCCATAGACTCAGGAGAGGTGGCTGGGGGTCTGGGGGCAGCAGCGTCTGTGCCCATTTTCCAGGCCATCTAGAGCTTCCCATAAGCCCTTGGATCTCATGGTCAAAAACAGGAGTGGATCTTGGGGACCTTCATCCACCTCTGGCTGGAAGAGGTGAAGACTAACATCCTTTGGGTGCATATGGGGAAACTGAGGCTAAAGGGTGACTCCCTGAAGGTCATACAGTAAGGGAGCATAGGGCAGGGGTGGGGCCTAATTCTCTGACTTGTCACTGGTCCAGGATCTCTGAGGCTCAGAGAAGCTGTGGTCCTGCCTGCCTGCCCCAGCCCTACCCGGCCTGGTGTCCAGGGATTAGCAGATTAGCTAAAACCATGGGGCTCCTGGCAGGATTATCAGAGGCGCCACTCTGGGCCGTTGGGGGTGGTTTGGCGCTCAGTACTTCCGGCTCTGCCTTGGTCACCACAGACTGCTGGCTCCCACCCTGGCTGGCTGCCCACGCCTCTGCTCCAGTCCGGCGGGCGGGCCGAATGGTGGGCAGGCGGCCAGCCTTGTGCACTGTGGACCTGGGATGAGGGCGAAGAGGGGCAACCTTTTTTCTTCTGCGGGAGGCTGCCCCGGGAAAGAGCCTTCCTGGGCTGGAGCAGGCCCCTGCCGTGCTGTCCGGCTTCCGATGTGGGCCTTGAGTGGGACTGGGTTCCTCTCAGCACTGTGAGCTGTAGTGCCTTACTCACGGCCTATTGACCTGGGAGGGCAGGGTCTGTGGGGTGTGGGGGTGCACATAGGGGGCAGGTGAAAGGGGACCTTTGGTGAATGAAGGGGAGCCTGGCAGCCCAGGCAGGGCTGAGCCACAGGTAGGGGGGTTCCTCAGAGGGAACAAGGCTTCCCGTGGACTGGCCGGGGTCTGTACGTGGCCTCAGAGGTCCTGTGGTGGGGGTGGGGGTCAGCCTGTTCCCCAGGGCACTGCTGGGACAGAACCCAGGAATCCTGCTCTCCACTCGCAGCTCCACAGTTGGTGCACCTGAACCTACAGGAATCTGACAAGCCTGTGGGGAGGCTGGAGAGGATAGCAGGCACCTTGGGGCCTGCGTGTTGAAGTTGCGCCAGGACTCACTGTGTGACCTTAGGAAGGTGCTCCACCTCTCCGTGCCTCAGTTTCCTCATCTGTGACGGTGCTCCATTCCTGCAGTGAGGAGGAGGAGAGGTGGCGGGTGTGAACTCACCTGTGCATTATGAAATGCTTGTGGAGAGAATTCATTGGAACCCTCAAGAGGGTGAAGACTGCGTGTGGGCGTGGTGGGGTGGGTGAGAGCCAAATGAGTATCAAACCAAGTTTCCTACAGAACCACAGAAAGCTTGAACCACAGAAAGTGACAAAGATCCCATTACAACGCCCCTAAAGCTTGTAAAACATCCAGGATTAAACCTGATAAGGAAAGGGCAGGATTCCTATGAAGGAAAACTAGAGGACACGGAGAGAAGAGTCTGCCTCCCGGAGAGAGAAGGGCTGACATGGCCAAGAAATGTATGCTCCATGCATGAACCCATACAACCAGTGAAGGTTTAGCTGTTAAAAAAATACAGTGTGACACGCTGCTTCTAAAGTTCGCCTGAAAGGGAAGTGTATGAGAAACAGAGCAATAAAGAAGATGGTTCTCACATGTTCCCAAACCAGAGAAACTTGAGGAGTCCCGTGCTGGTGCAGGAGGAGGCAGGGGCTCCATGACGTGGAAAAGAGACCAGAAGCTGTGCATTGGTTCTGTTTCCAAGCTACCGAGGAAGATGGAGTATTCAATGATGATACTGCAGGGTGGCCTTTGGGCAATAATTTAGCGAAAATTAAACTAGATCCCTTACCTCACACCAGAATGCACAAAAACAAAGTCCTGATGCATTAACGTTTTCTACATCCAGCCCAGCCGGCGTGGCTCAGTGGTTGAGCGTCAACCTATGGACCAGGAGGTCATGGTTTGATTCCCAGTCAGGGCACATGCCTGGGTTGTGGGCTTAATCCCCAGTGTGGGGTGTGCAGGAGGCAGCTGACCAGTGATCATCTCTCATCATTGATGTTTCTCTCTCTCTCTCTCTCTCTCTCTCTCTCTCTCTCTCCCTTCCTCTCTGAAATCCATTAAAATATTTTTAAAAGTTTTTCTACATCCAATGCACTTTATGCATGCACTAAAGAGCATTTCTACCTATCCTATAGAATAACAGGCTAATATGCAAATAGACCCAACAGCAGAACAACCAAACAAACGGTCACTATGACATGTGCTGACCACCAGGGGGCGTGCATGAAACATGACGGGCATCAGCTGCAGCAGCATGGTGGAGCAGGTGAGCAGGAGTGCCAGACCAAGACTGAGCGCTGGTTGCTGTCATGGGGGCAAGCCTCTGGTGGTTAATAAAAATTCTTTGCTCCCATGCACCGTAGTCCTACCCAATGATCACACCTGCTGCTGGTGCCGGCCCTGATCGCTCGGTGTCATCAATGGGTGCAAGAGGCGGCTGCCAGTGATTGGACTTCTCCACCTCCCCCTGCTCCTGAGGCGGAATCAAGGCAGCAGCCGCCACTCACACCGGCTGATGGCTGATGGTGCCAGCACCTGTCACTCCTTGCCATTAGCAGGTGCGAGCAGGGCCAATGCTGTGAGCATGTGAGAATGGCGGGAGTGGGGCTGCCGGCAGACAGGGGACTGGAGGCCATGGCAGGAGGGGCCGAGTGGGGTTGTGGAGGATGGGCCGAGACCCGGCCCTGTGCCCACTACAGCCTCACAGCCCACAATTCCCTTCAAGGTGCACGAATTTGTGCACTGGGAACTTAGTATATAATATATATGATAAAATTGGTAGAAGAAAATATAGGAGAATATTGCTATAATCTTAAAACTGTGTAGGCTCTTCCTGCAATGTATACAAGTTATCAGCCATAAAGGAAAAGGATGATTTAGCTACATAAAATTTTTCAAAAAAGATTTGTTGAACAAAAACAAACAAAATTAAAGGACAAATGATGGGAAGAAAAGTTAGAGGAGTAAGACTGGGATGGGCATTTGGGGAGGAAGTAGGCTGCCTATGGGTTTGCTTTTCCACAAATCTCAGTATGGTGTGGCTTTTTAATGACAAAAATGGTTCTTATAAAATTATGGAAATAATGCCAGGTGGAGCATGTGTGGCTCCCAGGCCCACTGATTGCTGGGGAGGGATGGGGAGCAATGAGAGGCAGGAGAACGGGGTGATCCTTTGAAGCCCACCCACTCTGGAGACCATTGGAGGCCTGGGTACTGGAGGGTCCCGGGGCTGGTGAGGAGCCTGGCAAATGACCAGAGGGGTGGGTTCTGCACCGGAGCAGGGCCTGTCCAGTGTGCCCTGCCAGGAAACAAGCATATTTCCGATTTATCCGCCCTTCACATGCCCAGCTGGACCTCTGCCAGCCTCCCCCTCTGCCTGCCCCTGCCTGAGTGAATTCCCTCCCTTACAGGCTCCAGTCTGTGCCCTTTCCAGCTTGGCCAGCCTGCCCCGATCTGGGGCCCTGCCACTCCCTCTCAGAGGACTGATCTCCTGGGGCCAGGTTTTTGGTGATCATTCATCCAGCACCTATTGTGTGCCCTGCTCTGAGCTGACAGCTGGTGAGTGAAGTCATAGCGGATTCTGGCAGTAGAGACTGTTTTTAGCACTTCCGTAAGCTCAAATACAGAACAGGTGGGACTCTGACTAACTTATTTAACTTAGCATGCAAAATGAGTGACTAGTATAACTTTTTCCCCAGTTTTTATTGTGGTAAAACACATGTAACATAAAATGTACCATCTTAACCATTTTTAAGTGTACAGTTCAATTTTTTAAAATATATTTTTATTGATTTCAGAAAGGAAAGCAGAGGGGGAGAGAGAGAGAAACATCAATGATGAGAATCATTGTTTGGCTGCCTCCCGCACACCTCCTACTGGGAATCAAGCACGCAACCCAGGCATGTGCACTTGACCCAGGACCCTTCAGTCTGCAGGCCAACACTCTATCCACTGAGCCAAACCAGCCAGGGCCAGTTCAATTGTTTTAAATGCATTCATAATATTGTGCAACTGTCACCGGCATTAATCTCCTCAGCTCTTTTCCTCTTGTAAAACTATCAGAATTTCTTTCCTTTTTAAGATCGAATAATATTTCATGGCATGTACATTTTTTGTTATCTATCTGTTGATGGACACCTGATTGGTTCCACATTTTAGCTACTGTGAATAATGCTAGGAACGTGAGTAAACAAATACCTCCTTGAGACCAAATTCTTCTGGATATATACCAAGTGGAATGCCTGGATCACATGGTAATGCATTTTTAACTTTTTGAGGAATCACCATACTGTTTTCTATAATGGCTGCACCATTTTTCATTCCCACATGCCCCAGGGTTCCAATTTCTCCACATCCTCAACTTACTATTTTCTGTTTTTTGATAGTAGCCATTTGTAATGGGTGTGAGGTAGTATCTCACTGTAGTTTAGATGTTCATTTCCCTAATGATCAGTGATTTTGAGCATCTTTTTACGTGCTTATTGGTCATTTGTATAGATCTTTGGAGAAATGTATCTTTGATACAGTCTTTACTTCACTTTTGAATTTAGTTTTTTTTTTGTGGTTGAGTTTTAGGAATTCTTGTTTGTTTATTGTTTAAAGTTTTATATATGTCTCCTTTTTCTCTTTTGACACTCCCCACCCTCAGCCATTCCCATCCTGGGCAAGCCCCCTCTGCCCCAGTGTCTGTGTCCATTGGTTATGCTAATCTGCATGCACACAAGTCCTTGGATTGCTTTCTAATCCTCCTGCCCCAACCTCCTCTGCCATTTGTCTTTGGATCTATTTTTGTTCATCAAATTATGTTGATCATTATATCCCACATATGAGATCACGTGATATTTATCTTTCTCCCACTAACTTATTTCACTTAGCATAATGCTCTCCAGTTCCATCCATGCTGTTGAAAATGGTAAGACTTCCTTTTCACAGCAGCATAGAATTTCATTGACTAGGTGTACCACAGTTTTTTTTTAATCTGCTCATCTGCTGATGGGCACTTAGGCTGTTTCCAAATCTTAACTATTGTAAATTATGCTTCTATAAACAGAGGGTGCACATGTCATTTCTGATTGGTATTTCTGTTTTTCTGGGATATATTCCTAGAAGTGGGATTACTGGGTCAAATGGGAGTTCCATTTTCAGTTTTTTGAGGAAACTCCACACTGTTCTCCACAGTGGTTGCACCAGTCTGCATTCCCACCAGCAGTGCAGGAAGGTTCCTTTTTCTCCGCAACCTCGCCAGTACTTGTTGTTTGTTGATTTGTTGATGATAGCCATTCTGACAGGTGTGAGATGGTTCCTCATTGTTGTTTTGATTTGCATCTCTCAGAGATGATTAGTGACTTTGAGCATGTTTTCATATGTCTCTTGGCCGCCTATATGTCCTCTTTCAAAAAGTGTCTATTTAGGTCCTTTGTTCATTTTTTGATTGGGTTGTTTATCTTCATGTTGTTAAGTTGTATGAGTTCTCTGTAAATTTTGGAGATTAAACACTTATCTGAAATAGCATTGGGAAATACATTCTCCCATGCAGTGGGCTTTCTTGTTTTGTTGATGGTTTCCTTTGTAGGAATTCTTTATATAATCTGGTTATTCATCTTTTATCAGTTATATGATTCACAAATATTTTCTCCCATTTTGTGGGTTGCCATTTTACTTGTCGATGTTATGTTTTTGATGCACAAAAGGGAAAACAGATGTTTCTTTATACCTGTAAAAACTGAGGTCCGGAGAGGGTGTGTCCTGCCTAATGCCAACAGCGAACCATCTGTAAGATGCTGGGACACTCCAAGGTGGGCAGGGGTGAGATTTCCCACCTTCCACCTTATCTGGTATAACAGCCATCATCCTCTCCCAATGTTCTGCTGGGGAGACTGAGGCTGAGAGAGCTGGGTCTTGCCCAAGGTCATGCCTGAGTCAAAGGCAGAGCTCGACTTGGAGCAAGGGAGATGACTTACGTACAGCCGTCAGGCAGTTTGAATCCCGATGCTGCCATTTTCTGGCTGTGACCTCTGGCAAGTCATGTATTTCTTGGGAGTTTTCACTGTCCCATCTGTGAAATGGGGCCCCATGGGGCTGTGCAGCCAGTACATGATCAATAATTGTTACATCAAATGCTAGCCCACCCTTAATCTTTGGAGCCAAAGACACATAGGCTTGGGTTGGGTCCTGAAGAATAAACTTTAATCTTTCTCGGGGTGGGGGATCAGTTAGGCTGCTCTCTGGGTGGGGTCACAGAGCCATGCACGCGCACGCGGTAGAGGCAGGTAAAGCGTGGGTTCCCCCAGTTGCTTGATATCTTCACCTTGACTGCCCCAAAGGTCCGGGTGGGCTGGTTCTGAAAGAGTCACAGACATGGGTCAGCTCTCCCCTAAGCCCCTACTCTGCCTGTTCAGAAGGGCTTTTGGGAGTGATAAGGACCCATTTCATAGGAGGGGAAACTGAGGCCCAGAGAGGGGAATGGACTGTCCAAGGCCACATAGCAAATCGATACTCAGGGGCTGGGATGGAAGATGCTAAGGCCAGAAGGATACACACACACACACACACACACACACACACACACTGATCAGGGAAGTGTGCCAGCTTTGGGGCCCTGGCACCTGTGTGCTGTGGGACCCTGAGTAAATGGCCATCCCTCTCTGGGCTTTAGTTCCCTGCCCCGTGACACCGGAGTGGTAACATCCGTGTCCCACGGCTGCTGTGAGCATGAAATGAGATCTGGAGCTGGACGACTCACTGGCACCTGGGACATAGTAGATGTAGGAGACTGGATTGTCTCTATCTCCTAGAGAATTGTATAAGGGGAAACTGAGGCCCAGCGAGGGAGGGAATAACCCAGATCACGCAGAATTTGTGGTTGGGTCAGGATTTGGACCCGTGTCAGCTCCCAGGCCTAGCTATTCCACCAAGTCTCAGAGCCATCCCAGCAGCTACTCGGCAAGTCCTGCTTCTGTCTCCAGTTCCCTCCCCTCCATCCTCCCCACCTATGGTGGGACCAGGTGCTGATAATGGACCAGCCAGCATGGAGATGCTACATTGGAACCCAGCATTCCTAGCCTGATGGGCCCTTCCTGCTCAACATCCGCTGCCCCTGCGAGGGCTCCTGGGCAGATGAGGGAAACCGGGAACTGCCAACGGCTGCATGGATCTCCTCAGGGGCCACTCTTGTCCCGGCAGCAGGTTCCTCACTCTGAGCCTCAGTTTCCTTCTCTGTCAGGTAGGTCAGTGACAATCGTGCACCTCCTGGGGCTGTTGGGAGATGCTGTGGGGTCCCCTGGGTAAAGCCCGGCACACAGTGCACTTAGTAGGGCAGCCTTTCTCAGGTACCTGGAGCTGGAACGTCTGAATGACATTTTCCGGCTGGAACTGAAATGACCCCAGAAACACCTCCTCCCTGGGAGAGCCTTCCATGCCCTGAGGAATCAGAACCGAGAAGACAGTGTCATGCACAGGCAGCACCTTCAGAGAGCGCTGCCCCTCTCCAGCTGAGACTTGCACCCCGCCCAGGATGGGGAGCTCCCTACCTCTTTGGGACCACTCTGTTGCAGTACAGAATAATGGATAGAAAAGAGCTCGGGCCTGGGACTCTGAAGGCTGAGGGTCCACCTCTACTCAGCCATTGACTTGTAGGACTTGGGTGTTTCCCTTACCCTTCTCCGGACCTCAGTCTCCTTATCAGTGAAATGGGCCTCTGAGAACTAAACTAGCTGTGAAAAGCTTGGGTTGATATACACCAAGTGACCAGATTATAATGATCTCTGAATGCATAATAATCTGGCCACTCACAGTGTGTGTGTGTGTGTGTGTGTGTGTGTGTGTGTGTGTTGTGGTGTGCATGAAGCCCGGTGCATGAATTCGTGCATGGGTGCATGGGTGGGGTCCAGCCTGGCCAGGGGAAGAGTTGGCTGGCCTGCCTGCTGGTCGAACTCCTGGTCGAGGGGACAATTTGCTTATTAGCCTTTTATTATATAGGTTATACACTGAATGGCCAGATTATTATGCGTTCAGAGATCATAATAATCTGGCCACTCAGTGTAGAATAGCTGTTCATCCCCTGTCCTTGAAGGCTGTGATCTTACTCTGACCCGGGCCATGCCCCGCCTTAACAGAGCGTCACCCAGGCCCACCGCCTGCATGAGTTGTGCTGTTTACCACAGAGCCTGGCATGCTGCCATTACGAGGCCATCCCCTAGGGCACTGGTCGGCACACTCATTAGTCAACAGAGCCAAATGTCAACAGTACAACGATTGAAATTTCTTTTGAGAGCCAACTTTTTTAAACTTAAACTTCTTCTAATGCCACTTCTTCAAAATAGACTCGCCCAGGCCGTGATATTTTGTGGAAGAGCCACACTCAAGGGGCCAAAGAGCTGCATGTGGCTCGTGAGCCGCAGTTTGCCAACCACAGCCCTAGGTAAACACTGCTCCCCGCCACGGCTTGCTCACGTAGATGACAAAGTCCTTGGGGGCCGTGTCCAGGCTGCCTGACAGTGAGATGGTCTTGGGGATGTGCTGCAGGGTGAGGTTGAACAGGTAGACCTTCTGGGCCAGCCGGATGGTCACCTGGCCGCGGTCACCCGGGAAGGCCCAGCAGTTGCCAGGTGTCACGTTGGGCTGCAGGGGCAGGTGCAAAGGAGGTTATGCTGGGTGGGTAGATAAGGACAGACTCTGGACTCCATCAAACTCCCATAAACCTCCTCTGCCCTCCTGGGTGAGCCAGAGCCTCCTGTCTACCAAGCTTGCTTGAGCGCCCCCAACTCCAGGAAGCCCCCCTGACTGCAGGCAGCAAGATGAGTCTTCCCCTCAGCCCTGAGCAGTGAGGACAGGGGCCTGTTTAGGCCCTTCAGGGTTCCCTGACCCTCCATCTTGAGGTGGAGCTCCTTCTAGCTGAAGCAGGTTGTCCCCCTATCCCTGTGCCTGTCTCCTGCTGCTGCCCAGCCCCCCAGTGGTCCCTGCTGTCTGTTCTTTTTTTTTAAAATATATTTCATTGATTTTTTACAGAGAGGAAGAGAGAGGGATAGAGAGTTAGAAACATCAATGAGAGAGAATCATCGATCAGCTGCCTCTTGCACACCCCCTACTGGGGATATGCCCGCAACCAAGGTACATGCCCTTGACTGGAATTGAACCTGGGACCTTTTGGACGCTCTATCCACTGAGCCAAACTGGTTTCGGCCCTGCTGTCTGTTCTTGCCTCCTGCCCTTGCCCCTGATTTCTCCACCCCCACCTCACCCCCACCCCCACCCCCACCCCCACCAATTGCCACTTTTGTCTGCCTCCTGCCCTGCCTCATCGCCCTCCTGCATCAAGCCCTGTCCCTGCCCCAGGCTCCATCCCCTTTACTCTCAACCTCAACCTCTTCTTCCAGTGAAGACCCCCAGGCCCCTGCCCACACCCCAGCCACTCTCCCCCATGCCCCTTGCCTCGAGGATCACGTCTGGGGGCTGTGCATAGTTCCACAGCCGGATCCAGTTCCAGTAGGAGCGAGCCTTGTTGTGGTTGTATGTGGGTGATGTTTGCTCAAAGTCAATAGAGGCTCCTGTATGAAAGGTGAGGGATGGAGGGTCTCAGCTGAGCAGACCCCCACTTCTGCCTGGTGGAGGGGAGCCTCCCTGATTGGGCACTGACTCTGTGCCCAATGCACTTTGGACGAGTCACTGGGTCTCTCTGGATCTCAGTGTTCTCTGGGAAATGGGAATAATAATAACAATAATAATGACAATAATAACAGAAGGAATGATAGATAACATCCACCTCGTAGGGTTGTGAGGTTGAAATGAATGAATACCTCAGACTTTGTCCAGAAGTGCCTGGCGCCCAGTCAGCCCTCACTTATATCATCATCATTGTTATGGCTATTCTTACTAGTGCACCCATTTCCCAGAAGAGAAATGGATGTAAGAATTATACAAGTAATACTTACACCCAGTAATTCTTACACCCATTACTCCAGCCCTGAAACTGATACCCTCTGACCCCACATCTGCTTGGGCCTGAGGGTGCCTTGGACCAGTTGGTGGCTGCTGGGCAGAAGCAATCGGCCCTGTTGGCCCCACCTCACTTCCTCTCGCATGCCCTCACTGGATCCTGATCCCGTCATCCCTCCATCCTGCCATCCCTCCATCCCTCCATCCCGCCATCCCTCCATCCCGCCATCCCTCCATCCCTCCATCCCTCCATCCCGCCATCCCTCCATCCCGTCATCCCTCCATCCCTCCATCCCTCCATCCCGCCATCCCGCCATCCCGCCATCCCTCCATCCCGCCATCCCGCCATCCCGCCATCCCGCCATCCCGCCATCCCTCCATCCCTCCATCCCGCCATCCCTCCATCCCTCCATCCTGCCATCCTACCATCCTGCCATCCTGCCATCCCTCCATCCCGCCATCCCGCCATCCCGCCATCCTGCCATCCCGCCATCCTGCCATCCCGCTGTGTCCTTGCATGGGCACCTTTCAAATTGATTCCCTTGGTCTGGAATGCTTTTTCTTCCTCACCAGGTTACAGCCCAAACTCTCTCCCTCTGCCCTGCTCCCCTCCCTCCCAACCACCTGCCTTATTTTTCTGAAGCACCAATCCCCAACGGTAATTGGGCCTGTATTGATTTTTTAAATGTGGTCAGTCTTCCCACCTGGGGCAAGGGCAGCTCTGCTGACCCCTAGGTTGGAGGACAGGGAGTGGGAAGCGGCATGGTGGAGGGCCTCCCCCCCCCCCACGTCAGCCTCCATGAAAGGAAACCAGCTGGGGCGCAGGCTTAGCTCTGAAGATGAACTTCCGGTCCACCTCGGAAGAGTTGCTGAGGAAACTGAGGGGTGCACAATGGGGGAGGGGATCACTTACCGATGGACTTCAGGGCGAAGTCCGGCTTTTCAATGTAATCTCCTTGTATCATCTTCATTATTTTCTGGGCCATTTTTTGCTGAAGAGGCAGAAGACATAAGCTATGCCCTAGTGTGTTCTTACAGAGCATGGTCCACAGGTGTGTTCACCCAGGTGACAGGCAGTTCTCCCCTAACTGCTTATCCTGCCCGTGGAAGCCATAGCTGGTCCCCAGTCACTACTAGTATATGGTGAGGGAGCCCAGGAGACACAGAGCCACCCCCCTAGCTCCCCCACTGGGTTTATTCAGTGCTTTATCCACACCGTGACAGGGTGTCACGCGTGGGTTAATTTGCGTTCAGAAGTGAAGTGAAGTGAAGGGCAGGGGCCCTGGAGTTAGACAGACACTTACTGCTGTGGGGTGGTGGGCTGGGTACTGCCCATCTCAGTCTCAGTTTTCTCCTCTGTAAGATGGGATGACAGTCATGGCCACTCCCATTGTTGTGAGGATTAGATTTAAGAGGTACAAAGTCGTTACTATGTGCCAGGGCTACTCAGCACCACATACGTTCACTCTAATTTCCTCACTCTAGGGGGTATGTACTATCATCATCCCCACTTTGAAGATGAGAATACCGAGGCACAAAAGGATAACTTGTCCAAGGTCACACAGCTCATGAGAGGCAGAGCTAGTCAGTTTGTTTCCAGAGTTCCAGCTTTTTAGCCACAGCACTCCACTGCTGGCTCAGTATATGCTGGCTATATTTTGATTAGACTTTTTACAGCTTTTTAGATTGTACTTCCCAAAAATGGCTATAACAAGGTCTCCCATCCCAAGCACTTCTTTTGTGACTTTGACACTCTTCCCATTGAGGGGGGACTTAATTTCTCTCCCCATAAGTCTGAGTGGGACTGTGATTATGATAAAAGCGATGCTGTCTGACTTCTGAACTAACTATGAGGGTGATTCAGCACTGCCTGGTTCTCTGGAGACACCAGCCACCATGTTGTGGAGAAGCCCAGGCCACATGGAGAGGCCACATTTGGGTGCTTTAGTCAACAACCTTGAGTTCCAATTGACAGCCAGCATCAACCTCCAGACATGAGTGAACATCCCCAGTTAATTGCAGGCCCAGATATCAAGTCACCCTAGCCTTCAAGTCTTCCCCACTGAGACCTCAGACATCATGGAACACTGACAAACGTCCTTGTTGTCCTTCTGAATCCCTGACCCACAGAATCTCTGAGCATACACATCTACACTGAGTGGCCAGATTATTATGATCTCTGAATGCATAATAATCTGGCCATTCAGTGTATATCTACACTAATAAAAGAGAAACATGCAAATTGACCATCACTCCGCTAATTTGCATACTCAATCAACCAGAGTGAGTATGCAAATTAGCCCAACCAAGATGGTGGCGGCCATAGAGCTAGAGAGAGCAGGAGGCTTGCCCCCGGTGATGGAGGAAGCCAAGCTTCCCACCTGACCTGGCTGGCCCTGGCCTCCGCTCAAAGCCAGGGATACCCCCCCAGGGCATGAATTTTGTGCACCCAGCCCCTAGTCCTATATAAAAGCCTAATTGCAAATAGACCAAATGGTGGAATGACTGGTTGCTATGCTGCACACTGACCACTGGGGGGCAGATGATCAATGCAGGAGCTGCCCCCTGGTGGTCAATGTGCTCCCACAGGGGGAGCACTGCTCAGCTAGAAGCCAGCCTCATAGCTAGCGAGTGCAGTGGCAGAGGCGGGAGCCTTTCCTGACTCCACTGCAGGCAGGCAGTAAGGAGTGAGGGGTCCCAGACTGCGAGAGCCACAGACTGTGAGAGAAATGTCTGACTGCTCGCAGGCAGCCATCCCCCAAGGGGTCCTGGACTGCAAGAGAATTCAGGCCAGGCTGAGGGGCACCACCCCCCCCTCCCCACCAGTGCATGAGTCTCATACACTGGGCCTCCAGTGTTAAATAAAATAAAGCAAAAGATGGACAACACAGGTGAAATGTTGAAGTTTCACCATAGAGTTAAAAATCTATGAAAAAGAATCAAATGTATGTTTTAGAACTAAAAAATGCGATATATGAAATTAAGAACTTAATGGAAAGATTTAACAGTAGACTGAACAGAAAAGAATATAAGATTATTAATTAGCTTAAGGAAATGTGAATAGAAAATATAAAAACGTAAGCAACTAGAAAAAAAGAATAAAAAAACAAACCAATCAAGTAATGGCATAACAGTTATGTGGAATAAATTCTAAAGGTCTAGCATAGATATACTTGAATTCCCAGGAGAGGACACAGATAATAAGAAACAATATTTTAAGAGATAATAGCTAAGAATTTTCCAAGACTATTGAAAAATATTAATTCATAGATTCTGATAAACTCAGCATCCCCCAAGAGGTTAAATATAGAAAACGGAGAGAAAAAAGAATATCTTACAAATTCTCATGGAGTTTGTAAGACACTTAAAGGACCAATAATAAAAGTTAGGCTTCTCAACAGTAATAATATAAACTAGAACACAATACTGGACTTCCTTCAAAATTCTCAGAGGGAAGTATTATAGGTAGAAAATACTTACAATCAAGTATAAGGGTAGGATGAAGATACTTTAAAAAATATATATATATTTTATTGATTTTTTACAGAGAGGAAGGGAGAGAGATAGAGAGCTAGAAACGTCGATGAGAGAAAAACATCGACCAGCTGCCTCTTGCACACCCCCTACTGGGGATGTGCCCGCAACCAACATACATGCCCTTGACTGGAATCGAACCTGGGACCCTTCAGTCGGCAGACCGACACTCTACTGCTGAGCCAAACTAGTCTCAGTGGATGAAGATACTTTCAAATGTGTAAGTTCATAAATTTTAAATTGTACCTCTTATTTCACTCTTTTTCAGGAAGTTATTGGGGAATGTACTTCATCAAAACTTGGGGTATAGGAAACAGGGCATCAAACAGAGAAGTTGGTGTTTGGGGGCAGAATGGCCAGCATCTCACCTCATCTGACATGGCTTCCATCTCCTGGAGCTTGACAGTGAGCTGATTTATGATACCTCGGAGAACCTGGATTTCTCCTGTGTGATGTCGCACCTTCTCCTGGTACAGCCTTACGAGGAAGGGGTGAGAACATGGACTGACTGATCTGTGGTACTGTTGTCACTCTCAGCTTCTACCTTTGCCAGTCAGCCCACTAAGAACTAGCTTCACATTTTTCTACTCTCCTGAGCCTATCCCCATCTTATCTCTAAAATACTGCTCATGCTCTTCCTCCTGCTTGGAACATTCTTTAATCTACCTCATTCCTTCCAAATATTCCTGAGTATTTTGCCTGCAATTAAGGATAATGCCACCAGGTAGTATCTTGTTGGTTAAAATTCTTTTCAGCTGTCTTTTGCTGAGCACTAACTATAGACCAGGAATTATTCAAGACAGTTTGTACCTTCTTTAACATCAATAATTATCCAGCTCCAGGTGGATGTTATGCCTCATCTAACAAATAAGGAATCAAAGACCCAGAGAGGTAAAGTGTATTGCATGAGGTTAGCCATATCGAGAGTACTGGAGCAGGGATTTAAACTTAGGTTGGTCTGACTTCAGAGCTCATATTGTTAGTCAATATATTCCAGGTCCTAGCTATAGCTCTGGTTTTTAGGTGTTAATAGAACTTACCTCAAGCTCTGTAGTGGAGTATTTATGCTGTCATCCTGGTGGGGTGTTGAGGAAGCAAGAAATCTCTTTCAGATGGTCAAATTTGGGCCCAATAGAGCTTCATCCATCCATTTTCCCACAATCATAAATCTGTTCATTCATCTACCTTCTTTTTTACTCTTTCATAATCTACTGATCTACCATCTATCCAAAATCCAATTTACCTTCCTTTTCATCCATCCATCCATCCATCCACATTCAAACCAGTCTATCCTCCCTTCCTTTCACCATCCCATCCATTTACCTTCTTCCATCCATCTACTCCATTTATCCAACCTTTCTCGTTCCTCTACATTTCTATCCATCTACCACACCTTATTCATGTACCCTTTCATCAATCCATTTATCCCATCCATTCATCCATCCATCCATCCATCCACCCATCCATCCATCCATCATCCCAACTATCTATCCTTATATCCATCCATTCATCCATCCATCCATCCATCCATCCATCCATCCATCCATCCATCTACCCATATATTCCATCTGCCTCCCTACCAATTCACTTTTTCATCCATCCACTTTCCATTCATCCATTCATCCTCCAAATAGTTCCCCCAACCCCTACATTCATCACTTTCCTCCTCCCATCCATTCTCTCTCCCGTGTGGCCATCTTATCATCCAACATTGATAGTGGCAACCTGATGCCTAGTCCTGAGGTAGATATTGCAGGAATGAATAAGCTCTGCCTTCAAGGGCTGCAGTACAGCTGGGGAAATAGTAATGATTACAGAAACTCATATCAGTGATTACAGAAAATTGTGGGAGGAGAGAGGGGAATGTGACCACCTCTGCCTGGGTGTTTCTGAAGGAAGTGACATATTAGCTGGATTTTGAAGGAGATGAAAGAGTTCATAGAGAAGAAAGAGGGAGGGACAAGCTCATCAAACATTATTTCTCTCTAGGCCTTCTGAACCTCTTTGCAGTCAGACTGGGAGCTCTTGTCATTGGTTTCCTCCTCCTTCTTCCCCAAGAACCTCATAGCAAACAATCTCATCTTATTAGAGCAGAACAAACTGCCTTGAGTAGAGCGAGAGCCTGCTCTCATCATCCCATTTTATGTGGGAGCCTTGATAAAGAAGAGATGTGTTACCTCTGGGAGTGAGTGACAGGAGAGGCATTCTGGAAGAGAGAATATTGCATCTGGTCTTTGAAAGTCACATTTTGGTGAGAGAGATGGGTTCCAGGTGAGTGGCATGGCAAAGGCAGAGACTTGGAGCTGGGGTGAGTCAGGGATTGATTAGGATCCAGGAGTATGACAGTGAGAGAAGCTTATGGAGGTGACATTGACCGGGGAAGGTCAGTCAGCAGTGTGCCTGCAGAGAGCACACACTCACCTGCCAGACTTCCACTTTGGACGGTAAGTGCATCATAAACATCCAGAATCCTGTGGGGCCAGAGGAATGAGGAGGAACCATTTAAGATGAAAGGTTAAGAGCTTAGGGTCTGGAGTTAAGGCATCTAGCTTCCAATCCCAACTTTGCCCCTTGCTAACATTGTGCATCTTTGGGAGAAGTTATGTTACCTTTCTACAATTCATTTGTAAGATGGGATAATAGTGATGTCTACTTTATTACTGAATGATTTCAAAACTGTATTGTGTCTCACATAAATCAAATAATCCACGTCTCCCTCCTCTGTCCCAATTCTATTGGGAATAATTGGCAAAAAGAAGAAAAGGAGGTAGTCATTTTATGATATCTGTGTTGCCTGAAATCTTACTGTTTAAGACATTAATAAAAACCTTCAAGCCAGCTGTGTGGCTCAGTGGTTGACTATCAACCTATAAACCAGGAGGTCATGGTTTGATTCCGAGTCAGGGCACATGCCCGGGTTGTGGGCTCGACCCCCCAGTAAGGGGTGTGCAGGAGGCAGTCAATCAATGTTTTTATTTCTCTCTCCTTTCTCCCTTTTCCTTCCTCTCTCTCTAAAAATCAATTAAAACATATATTTTCAAAAGCCTTATTTGTTGGGTTAAGTGTTCTAGGAATTTCTAAGAAATCCACCCATGTCCCCATACATTTGAGGGGAGGAAGGATATTCCTTTGCTTGAAAAGGCAGAGCTGTGATGTGGGAGGTGGTGGTGGTGGCTGAGAGAGGGAGTAATCATTATTATAGCATGTTTTGGAAAAAGCTTTACAGTTTTTAAAGCTTTCAAAAAAAAATTTTGGTCATTATTACATTTAATCCTCCCAGCAACACTCACTATTAGACAGATGGGAAATGGGGGCTCATAGAGGGGCTGTGGTGCCTAGTCAGTGCCAGAACCCCAAGTCTTTCCCTCTCCAGAATGGGCGAGAGCTAGGGACTCCTCCACCTGGGATGGGCCAGGGCCCTGGGGACGCACCGAAAAGAAAGAGGACCAGGACACCTGTCTTTTCCATGAACTTCTGGAAGAGCGGTTTGCATCTGGAAGACAGAAGTAGTGGCCAAGGTGAGGCAGGGCTTGCACAGGCTGGCCAGTCCCAGCCTGGCTTCCAGCTCTTCCCCACCCTGAGGGGCAGAGCCTTCTCAGGGCAGTGACACCCTCTCCAGGCTGTTGACATGCTCCTTGGCTCCATGGCATGACAGAGGGAAGAAAGCTCTTACCCCAACACTTGGGGCCACCAGAGGTCAATTCACTATGGCTGTTGCGTTCTCATCACCCCCTTTCTCCATCTACATACTGTTTGTTCCCCCCTGTCTTCTCTCCTGGTGAATACACCCTTAGGGTTCAGCTCAAATGCCCCTCCTGCTACAACCTCTAGACTCTTCACTCCCCACACTCACACTGTTTCTTGTGTCTGCCTTCCCCACTCAACTGGAAGCTCATGAGTGGTAAGGGCCAAGGCTGAGCCCCAAGTAGGCATGAAGGAAACAGTTAACATGTAGACTTCAAGCGAATGAATGAAGTGAAGGCTCTTCAGGAATTCAGAGGAGTCTGATGGGGCAGGAAGGGAAGGGATGGAATGGACATTCCAGGCAAGAAGAACAGAGTGTATAAAGATGTGGAGGTGGAAATAGAAAAAGGGGGTCCAGGAAGTGGGAACCCATAGCCTTGCTGGCCCAATGGAGTCCACAGGAAGCAGAATGAGGGCAGTTTGCAAAGAAAGGTGGGGCAGGATTTCAAAGGGCTGCAGGCTGAGGTGATGGATCAATGGGGAGCCATAGTATGTTCTGGGGTGAGGGTATCTGAGAAAAGCCAGGTGTGGGATAGCCTGTCTGGTCTGTAGATCAAGGGGGAGGTTCAAACCAGTGAGGAGGCTGCCATGGTTACCAGCTGTGTGGTTCCAACTCCTATCAACCTTCCCTCGCCTCCCCTGCTTACCTGAAGGTGTTGAATAGAATTTGGTGGACCTGAGACCTCAGGAAGCAGGCTAGGCAGGTGACCCAGGCTGCAGAGGAGACAGAAGACCAGTGAGTCGTTGCAGCCTTGTTCTTATTCTCCGATGACTTGCTGACTCCCTGGTGTGTGTGTGTGTGTGTGTGTGTGTGTGTGTGTCGGGGTGGGGTGCGGGGGGAGAGGAGCTGGAGCTGGGAGACCCTCTCGACTTGCTAGTTGAGCCCAGGGCAACCCTGCTCTGCTTATGGGTAAGTGCCAGTTTGGAGTGAGTATGAGTCCTATAGGTGATTACTGCTCACAATGGGCAGTTAACAGGTACTTAATAGTGACATAGGAACCCTAGGATGCGTGAATGCCCATTTTTAGACACTGGGAGCTCCTCAAGAACAGGGTCTTTGTCTAGTTCATCTTGGTGCCTAGCACTGCCCAGCATGGAGCTAGACAAAAGTAGGAAATCAGGACGATGAGCAGGCGGGATGGGAGAAGGGGTTTGGAAGACAGGTGAATAGGAAGATGGCTGAGTGGATGGGGAAAGAGAGGAAGGGTAGAGGGGTTGATGACTGGATGGTTGTGAATATTAACAAAGGGAATGAATGGATGGAGGCGCTAATGGAATGCACCGATATAAAAACAAAAGGATAGGTGGACAGATGGTTGGATACAGGACCTCGTGGATGAATAAGTGGAGGGGTGGGTGGATAACCACAGAAGTAGAATACCAATCTCAAGTGAGGGCCAGTTGCATCACACCATTCCCACGACTTCACCCGCACTCTCCTGACCCAGTGGCCAGGCCTCTGTCAGAGTAGGCGATGGCTGGCAGTTAGCTGCTCCTCCAAGCTGCAAGCCTCCCTCCCTGTCCCTCTGTCTAACCACCGAAGAGATCCTGGCTGGAATGACACCCTGATACCTCTGATGGGAAGACCTCCAGAGCTCCACCTGTGCTCTCTCCCGCCCCTGCAACCAGCCCAGGCTCACACCCCCTCCCCCACCTCCAAGGTCAGCCTGGCTTGAGGCGGCCCTTCAGTATACACTTACACATACATCCCATTACGAACTGAACCATGCCCGGGGATGGGCCGTTGAGACGGAGCGGGAACAGGAAGGCATCATCTGCAGAGAACACAGGGCTGTCCTGTCGCTGCTGGTGTGTGGGCCATGGTGCCTGCAGACACCTGGGTGCACCCAGAGTTTGGTGTGAGCACCCCCGCCCCATACCCTGCCCGTTGCCAGGTCACCCTGGGTCGCCCATCTGACATCTCAGAGCCTCAGCCCCTTGCTGCCACGAAGACCCCAGGGCTCCCCTCTCCCCTCCCTGCTTACTCATGTTTGGAGAGGAGGACTCCGTCGCTCTGCAGGGGTTCCGGCCTCGCTGGACCGCTCGGGGGCTGACAAGATTCACAGTGGCGTTTTACAATTCATAAGAAACATGGCCCCCATGTTCCAGGCTGAGGAACTGAGTTGCCGAGAAGTTTGCCCAAGACCACCAGCCTGTGAATCAGCGGCAGACCTGGGCCTGCTGACCCCAACCCAACACTGTGCTCCCAGCCATCCACTCGGTGCCTGGCACACAGTAGGAGCTCAATAAACACAAGCCGGAAGGATGCCTGCTGCACCATGCCTGGCTGGGAGGCTCAAGGGAGGCCCCTGTCAAACCTCTGACCTCAGTTGCTGCCCCTGTAACCTGCAGGTGGTATTGAATGCCTGCTCACCTCCAAGGTGAGGGCTGAGGGGCACCGTTTTGTAAATGCTAAAGGGCTCTGTCCTCACCTCCTGGACCTGGGATCCCTGTAGTGGGCCGCATTGCCGAGGGGGTCATCCAGGTCCCGGGGGCTCCTTGAGGGCCGTGGCATTGGTTTCCTTCTCTAGGATGGGGAATGGACGGAGGCTCTCTGGGAGTTGGCGAGAGGAACTGGCTGCTACCTCAGCCTCCTATCATTCTCTGAAAGGGGTCATGCGGAACCTGCTGGGTCAAGTGAGCTGTTGGCACTGTGACCTCACAGAGAGGGGGTGAGTGGGGGCGGGGGAGGGGCCTATCTAGTCTCCAGCGTGGCCTTGGACCTTCCTCATTGGAGGAGACCATTCCTAGCAACTTTCCAGCTTTAATGTGGGGAAACGGAGGCCTCAAGACAGGAAAAGTCATGCCGGGGTCTCAGGGGCGAGGCAGGGGTGCGAGCTGGGGCTCCAATATCTAGGCCCTGCTTTTTCTTGCTCCAGACCCCTTCTTGTCCCATGTTCCCAACCTTGTCACTTTCTTTGGCTGTACCTGAATACATTTTAGGACGCCAAGCTTCTCGCTGGTGGGCATTTTGTGTAATACAAACTAATATATGTGTGTTGATGTTTGAATAAAGTTCTGCTTTTTACTGGGGAAAAGCAACGGCCTAACAGAGTGGAAATGTCTGGTTTCATTCTCTCCCCACCCTCCCCCTTGCCTCTGGAGAGAGCCTAAAGTGGGTTGTGAAGCTGAAATGAATTCACTTTGCCTCCTGGTGGCTGTTGCTCCAATTGCAGGCTAAGTACCAGTGGGGAGCAGAATAATGGCTCCCCAAAGAGGCCTGGGTACTAAAACTTCAACATGTGAATGTGTTTGGTTTCACACAAAGGGCAATTAGAGCTTGCAGATGGAATGAAGGCTGCTAATCAGCTGACCCTGAGGTGGGAGAAGACCTAGATGGTCCAGGTGGGCCAGGGTTGTCAGGAGTCCTTATAAATGGAAGAGAAAGGCGAGGGAGGAGAGAGATGGCGGCCCGGGGACTGCTCAGCCCAGCTTGCTGGCTGTGAAGACGGAGGAAGGGGCCATGGGCCAGGGAGTGAAGGCAAGGAAATAGAGCCTCTGGAAAGGAACAAAGCCCTGCCAATGCCCTGATTCCAGCCCAGGGAGACCCCGTTTGGACTTCCGGCCTCCAGAACCATAAGATAGTTCATGTTTTAAGTCGCTAAGGCTGTTATTTTTACAGCAGTGCTAGGAAACTAATACAGAACCCTTAAGAACATTTGGTGAAGGGGAAGCCCTGAGATGTTGCCATTATCATTGTCACAAGGGTCTTAATAATTGTACATTCATGTATTAATTCAACCAATACTTATGAAGCACCTCAATGTCCCAGACACCGGCCGCAGGAGTGAGCGGCTCCCACCCCTGGTGGGGGGGGAAGGGTAAAGGCAGGACACCTTGCACAAAGGGAGCCACTGGACGTGCTTGCCCTGCAGTAGGGAGGAGGGGCTGGTGGGAATCCCCTCTCTGTGCCTCCTGGCTGTCCCTTTATCAGTGTCCCCTGTGCTGGAAATGCTGAGGGAGAGGAAGTGTTCACCCTATATTGGCTTCACCAAATATTGGCTTCTGTCAATATTTGTGCCCCTCTCCACAGAGTCTGCTGTTTGTCTCCGCTACGGTCAGGGCCAGGAGGGCTGGCCGCATGCACGGGTGAGCACACGGAGGCTAGGAGCAGGGTGTTAGGGAGTGTGCAGCTGGAGCTTCTCATTCCTTTCAAAGTGTTTCCCAAAGTGTGGTACGCGTACCCCTAGGGGTACGGAAAGAGTTTGGTGGGGATACGCGTTGCACCGGAGTTTGGTGGGGATATGCACCGCACCGTGCTTAGCTGTGCCTAATTCTAATTTCTCATGAGTACGAGGGGTACTCAGCCTTACGAAAATTATAGAAGGGGTACACATATGTCAAAAGTTTGGGAAACACTGGACAGGATAGGATAGGGACCCTGGCTGGAGACAGAGCTGGTCCACATGAGCTCTGGCTTCTCAAGGAAGAGCCCACTGGTGTCTGTGGGCTCTAGTGGGGACCCAGGACAGGTGGGCCTGGGCTCTGGGCCTGGGCTTTGGGCTGGTGTGGAGTCAGTGGGAGCCATGGAGCACTCTGGAGAGGGGGAAGGCCCAGGTCCCTTGTATCGGTATCCCAGGCAAGCCATACAGAGAAATGAAGGGGCCTTGCCTGCAGTCATGCAATCACCTCCTATGTCCACATGTATGTATACACACAAACACATACACTCCCAATACTATGGAACAGTCTGCTATACATATATGCACATACACACGTACACACAGATCCACACACATACTCAGTATACAAAGCCCACATATACATACTGTACACGCGAAGAGTCATATAAACAGGCATGTAACACTATATACCAATGTGTCAAACGCCCATTCCATGTTTACACTCACACACAAACTCACTTTCCTCTGATGCTAGTAATTATGACCAATGATTGCATTTGGAGAGAGTTTGGGGTGTTAGGTAGTGGGGACTGGATCGTCCATCCCTCTTGTCTGTTGTCTCCTGAGTCAGGGCTCGGTGCCTGATGAGGACCAGGGCTCAGTTTATGACAAGGGTCAGGGCTCAGCCAGTCACTGGGGCTGGGGCTCAGGCCGCCTCCTGCTCTCCCTAAAAGGGCCATGTTCCTGGGCCAGCTTGGAGGCACCGGGCCTGAGAGGTTAATGCAGCCACCCCTGACAGCGAGCATTCTCTCCGTCCTGGGCCTGGCCGGGCCTGGCTGGAGTGATGAGAGGACCCAGCTGGGGCAGAGCTCCGTCCAGAGATCTCTTGCCATTCAACGCCCCACAGCTGCCCAACCCAGGGTCTTGCCGTGGTTGGCATCCAGGGCAGGCTACGTGGCAGCCCCACTGCCCAAGTGGGGTAAGACACTTTGGCACGGGCCATGTTTGCAGGGAAAACACTTGCAACCACAAGCAAACCTGTCCCTCCCCACATCCTCCCCAGGAGGCCCTGCATACCAGGGAGCCTATAAAGCGGCGTCCATACCTGCCCGAGGCAGAGGAGGGCTTGTCTGGGGCTGGCAGTCCACTTGTCCCAGGAACTGCCCGAGGTAGGACTCTGGATGGGCTGGCATTCTTCCAAGGAGGAACCTCAACTTCTCCATCTGTTCAATGGGGGCACTTCTTTCAACCCCCTTCTGCAGAAGGGCCCGTCCCTGCTCTGACTGCAGGGCTCTGGGGAAGTGCTCCCCCGGGGACCCAGAGCAGTGGTCCCTCATCCCGCCTAGCTTCCTCTCCCCGAATTGGACACAGATCTGCCCACTTGGCTGGGCTGGGGTTGGGAGGGCAAGGGGGGTGGTGAAGAGGCCCACTTTCTAAACAAGATGGGGACAGGAGCCACCCCAGGTCCACCCTGGCTGGGGTTGGACAGCTGGACCCCAGAATGGGCTGTCACTGGCATCAGGTGACCCAGCCCTGGGCCCCAGGGTGGTGGCTTGGGCTTCAGTCGCCCCATCTGTGAGTCTCCCATCCTCCTCGGCATGGCTTGGGCCCTGCACCAGCCCCATTCTTCCGTGTGGCTGTAGGCAAGGCCATGTCTTCTCTGGGCCTGAGGACCATTTCCAAATCAGGTCCCTCGTGGTTCCTGACAAAGCAGGCTGGGGAAGGTGATTAGTGCAGAGGCGCAAGCCTGTGTGGGGGGCCCGGGGTAGGGCTGGGATCACCATTCAGGGCTTTTGGCCTCAGGCTGGGAGTGGGATCTGGACACGCTCCCTGATGCTTGTTCCCACCCCAGCCCGCAGATTTTTGGGGGGCAGTGACCAGGACAAAGACTGCCATGGCTCAGGCATGCAGGCTGGGCCTGCTGCTGGCGCTGCTGTTGCCCGTGGCGGGCGCCTCCTTGCCGAGCACCGTGGTCAGACTCAACAAGGCGATGCTGAGCTACGGTAAGAGATGTGCCCCTGGGCTGTCCCATGTGTGTCTGCCACGAGCATGTGCGAGCGAGTCCCTGTCAGCATGTGTGTACAATTCTAAGTGTTCATGTACCTGTGAACGAAAGGAGCCACATGCTAACCTGACAAGCTCAGGGGAGGTCTGCGTGGCAGTCTTGCAAACTCAGAGACCTAAAATAACCACAAAAGATGGTTTGAAAATTAAATATTTAAACTACAAAAAGGTTATAGTGGGTAGTCATGTCCTAGGCCCATATTTTCCCTGACAAAGATCAACTTAGATCTTTACTGAGCATGTTGTCTTTTTGCCTTTAAGATAACATATCTGTGAGATGTCTGGTTAACTTGTAACTTCCCTTTTTCTGGAGCCCCTGGGGCACAACCAAATGTGGTGGGCGCCAGGACAGTTGCCTCAAATTCCTTCGTTATCATGTTAATTGTTCCTGCACTCACCTAAGTACACGTCCATCATTTTACTTTTTTGTCCAATCCTAGGGGTTTCCCACCGCTTTGCTTTATCCCACCTCCTTACTCCATCACCAATGAATTTCATCTAACCCACCTATGTCCCTCCTTTAATTGCAATGTATAAATACAGATGTAACCTGCCATTCTCTCAATTTATTGAGGTTCTGCTTCCTGGAATATGTCCACAGTTTGGCTCAAATAAACTCACAAAAATTCTTTACAGGTTTCAATGTTTTTCCCCCGTTAACATTCCTATGAACTAACTCAAAAGCCCTCGAGGACCCGGATCTTATCCGTCACTGTGTCCCTGGCTCCCAGTTTCTGACACAGCATTTCTCAACCAATGTTACGTGAATGCACGAGGGGGGCGTATGTCCTGCCCCATATGCAAGTGTGCTGTGTGATTGTGCTCACGGGCCTAAGTGGGGCAGGCATGGGTCAGTTTGGCAATGTTTGCTTGTGTCTGTTGGTGTGTGTAAGTTTGAAAATTCATGGAGATGTATCCACATATGTACTCGAGTGTTGGGTGGGTGCCTAACCATGGGCATGTGTGCAAATGCCACGGTGTATGGAGGTGTGTGCGGCTGCATGCCATAAGTGTGCATGGGGGTGTCTGTGTGTGCATGCATGCTGGGGGAGGCATGCCTAGCACAGCACTGGGGGAGCCTCTGGAGTTAGATCCCTGTGAGAGCTATCCCCTCACCCGGCCCAACCTAGGCCTCTGTCCTATGACCCCACCCCATCCCCTGGGGAAGGCACAGTGAGGAAACCGAGGCCCAGGAAGGGACCGAGACTGCCCCCCAGCTGCCCCCGGGAGGCTTCTGAGGTCTGGAAGCTGGGTGAGGGGTGAGACATCAGAAGCTGCTTCTCCTGAGGCCAGACTACGGGGTGAGGGACGCAGGCCAGAGAGTCGGAAGGTTGATCAGTGGCCCCGACCACGAAGCAGGAGGCAGCGGCTCAGGGAAACAGCAGGGTCCCTGGTGCAGACATAGCCTTTCAGCACCTTGTGTCTGGGCAGAAAGGCAGGTGACGAAAGGGGTCAGTGATCCGTTACAGTGTGACTGGCACCCGGTCCCAGGCACGGATGCCTGCGGGCGGGGACGTGAGGCCCCGGCCCCCGCTGGCCACCTTCTCCCCACCTCGCCCATGGGAGCTCCTTTGTCCAGAGCCTGCAGGTGTACCTGCCTGAGTTTGTTCTAGGCAGAAGTCTGGCAGGAGGCCCGTGCCCTACACACCTGTCCACAGCCAGGCTGCATGGCTTCGTATCAGGGTCCTCCATCTCCTGCCAAAACCCTAGAGGTCAAGAACGCATTGTAGAGGAAGTCCAGAGGCTGTGTGTGAGTCTCAGCTCGGCCACAGAGGGTCGGGCTGGAGAGTGGGGCATTGGGGACCTAGAGACCACGGCCTTTAGGCTCGGGTCTGGGGAAACCGAGGCCCAGAGGTCCAGGGACTCCTCCAGGCCCCACAGTGAGTCTGAGCAGAGTTCGGGCCTCTCAACCCTTCATTTGATGGTGCTCTCTCGCAGCTCCACCCCCTCTTTTAATTCCAGCCACATTTAGTCAGCACCGCCCCCGCCCAGCAGTACAGGTGGGAGAGGAAACCTAGGGCTTTGGGCGTCAGGGGTTTCGCTGATCTGACTTCTCCTCGCCAGGTGTCCTCACCTCTGGGTAAACTGGGCATCATACCTATGGCACAGAGCTGTGAGGAGCAGCCTGGCACAAAGGAGGCACTATAGAATGGCAGCCACTGCTATCCCAAAAATGCACAGTTACCAGGAGAGCTACCATCAATTGTATGCCGAGTCACCACAAGGACCCTGTGGGATGGGCACCATTATAATCACTGCACATTATAATCACTGCACATTATAATCACTGCACATTATAATCACTGCAAGGACACTGAGGCACAGAGCAGCCGCACAGATAGCAGCAGAGCTGAGACTGGCACCCAGAACCTGAGGGACTCCAGAGTTCTCAGCCTCCAGCCCCCAGAGCTCCCCGCCCCTGTGCGATTGGGAGGCCCCTTGGTTTGGGGCCCCAATGGAGTCTTGCAAAAGGGCAAAGGATGTTACTGTTTCTGAGGAGCAGCATAGAACAAGTAGGATTCAGAGAGACAGAGAGAGGGGGAAAGGCATGCCTTTTGGGCCTGGTGTCAGAATTCCGCCCGAGGAGGGCTCTTGGGGAGTCAGCCGGGCCCCCGACTACCCGCCCCGTGATAAGCCTTCCCTTTCCACTCTCTGAGGCCTCTTTGCACAGGCCTCAGGGCAGATGGTGGGTGGTGTGATCTCCCCGGGTGGCTCCGAAGAGAGGCCTAACCTCGCCTTGCTCTGGCCTCACAGTGTCCGAAATGGGGAGAGCCCCCCTCCAGCGGGCCCTGCAGGTCACTGTCCCGCATTTTCTGGACCGGAGTGGAGAGGTGCTCCAGCCCACCAGGTGAGTGCTCCCATTCTTGGATAAGGATAAGGTACGCCAGCCATGAGGCAAGCAGTCCCACCTGGCAGGCACGTGTTCTCACGACTGGGAACATGGGAAGATTGCTCCAGCCTCCTAATCCAGGGGTCGGCAAACTCATTAGTCCACAGAGCCCAAAAGCAACAGTACATAACGATTGGAATTTCTTTTGAGAGCCACATTTTTAAAACTGAAACTTCTTCTAATGCCACTTCCTCAAAATAGACTCGCCCAGGCCGTGGTATTTTGTGGAAGAGCCACACTCAAGGGGCCAAAGAGCTGCATGTAGCTCATGAGCCGCAGTTTGCTGACTAGTGTCTTAGTCTACAGGGAGTGCTTCCCTCTCCAGGCTAGATACTCCCATCCAGTAGGTGAGTGGTGCCAGGGGGTCTTAGGAGAGGGGCCCCAGGTGGAGACACAGGGGACTCGTGCCCCTGCATTGGTAGACTTGCCGCTAGGAGCCAAGACTGGGTCCCCAGAGCGGGCAGGACTCTTGGCTACTTCCTCCGAGAGCTAGGCACTGACTGCAGGGCACAGGTTTGAGCCCGCGTTACCTCCACACCCCCTTGTGGTGCCTAGAGAATCAATGACGGAGACAGGGAGGGGCTGGGCCCGTGGGCCCCGCCCATGTGGGCGCACAGACTCACTCTTGCCAGATCTCTGGATTCTCAAGAGAAGTTATGAAATCTATCAACCTTTGAGTGATGGCAGCTAATTAAACATTTTAAGACTTTAAAACACAGGGTGGGTAAAAGAGCCGCCGGAGAGAGCCCCAGTGTGAGGCCCCCTAGACTGGTTGGTAATGGGAGAACTGGGCACGACATCGATACCCCAAATCAGGATTCCTACATGATGTGTATTCTGGCCACACCACAGACAGCGCTCTGCTGTCTAAGTACAAGGCTGAGGGTCCTTGCTTGTAATGTGGGAACACCCCCGGGGTGTTGTCAAGTGAGAAGAAGCAGGTGCTAGGTCAGCCTGTGGCCTAAGGATGGAGGGATGTTACCCATGTGCTCATAGTGAGAGTTTCTGAGGGTGGAGTTTTGATGTGACTTTTAAAATTTATACTATTTGTAGTGTCTGAATCACCTGCCCCTCACTCCCATGCAGGGGAAAAATGACTTTCATTTAGAAAAAGAGAGAAATTGTAGGCCAGTTGGAAAGTGCTTAGCAATCAGAAAGGACAGCTTTGAAGGGAGTGTTTTCCATTGCTGGAGGGCTCCCAGCCTATGTGGTTGACTGGAATGGTATACAGGGAGTTCTGGCTCCTGTGGATCTTGAAGTCTTTCTTTCCCCACCTTCCCAGCTTTCTAGACCTCAGTCAGACACTAAAATCCCTCCAACTGAGAGATCATCTCACCCAATTCCTGTCCTGGTCTAGGGTCCTCTCTGCACCTTCTTCTTACAATCGGGCTGTCCATCCACGGCTTGCATGCCCCTAAGGCGGAGGACTCCCTGCCTATCCCTCACCCCCTGCTTCCAAAGGCGTTCTTTATAGCACGGACAGTGTGGGTACGGATATGGCTCGGAGTACCCACCCCAGAGTCCATCCCATGGATTCATGGGAGCTGCCTTGTCCCCTCCACTCCTGTCCTGCAGGGTCCAGATTCTGAACGTCCAGCTGCTCCGCCTTCAGCTGAAATTCGTAGATGATTTCGGGGTACGCTTGTTCGCAGCGGCCAATTTCACTATCAAGGTCTTTCGGTGAGCGAGTCTCCTCGTTTTGGGGGGCAAGGAGGGAGGATTTTCAGGGACAATCAGAGTCATTTCACTTTTCCAGCCCTCAGTTTTCTTTTCTGTAAAATGGGATGCATCTTCACAGCAAGACTATGAGGGTTGCAGTGAAGGGATTCGTTGCTATAATGAAAATTACACCTCCCTTTCACAGTGCAAGGCGCCTGCTAGGCGCTCACCAAACATAATGATTAAAATTGTTTCTGTGCATCAGTCACTTCCTATTCATTTAAGTTTCACACTATGAGCTGGGCCTTCAGAGAGATCTCTTACTGGTATTTCTAATGCCTCTGTCCCGATACTGCCATTTTTTTTAGGCTCCCTGTGGGCCAGGCTGCAGGAGGCTGTTTTCATATGACTGCCTCCTGGGAAACTCAGCACAGCCCTGCGAGATCGGTACCCCCAGTCTTATGCCCACTTTGCAGAAGAGGAAACTGAGGCTCGCCATGGGGAATGGCTGGCCCAGGGTCTTGTGGTGAGAGTTATGGGGAACCAGAGTTCGTACCTATCTACTAGGTATAGGTGTCACCCTGAGTAACGTATGTGACCCTGGGTGGAGTTTGGGGCGCTCAGGTGGGGTCATTTTGTGCTGAGTTGGTGGCAGGGGGCAGGCATGGTCCCTGGGTTTATAGGATCTCACATTGGTCAGTGCTGGGCAGTGCTGCTGGGGCTCAGGAATGGCATCTCCGTAGGGTCCCGGAGCCCCTGGAGCTGGGCCTGCCCGTGGTACTGCTGGCCGATGCCCGTGTGGACCAGGGCTCCATCGGGACCCCCGTGGTCAGCGTCTCCTCCTGCTTCTCACTCTTCAACAACGCCATTGTGTTAGACGGCGGTCACAGGTGGGTGCCTGGGCTGCGGCCATTTCTTGAGCTTCCTGCTCAAGCCTTCACCCAATCGCCACCACGGGCCTAGAGAGCTCCAGTGTCACGCCTGTTTTATGGCTGAGCACAGAGCCTCAGAGAGGGGGGAGGACTTGCCAAGGTCACACTGTGAGTATGCAGCCCCCGCCCATGTCCGCTCCGCCTCCCGGCCCTGCACCATGCGACAGTGCACACACATATACTATTGTTGGAAGGATTCTGGGCTGGTGCCTCTTTTAGGGACAGCAGAGGGCTGCCCCTCCTGCAGAGACGTGGAGCCTGAGGCTCAGGGGGGCTGGCTCCTGCCCAGCTCTCACCTGTCCTCACCTACAGCTCCCACCAGCTCCCGCCTCCTGAGCGCCTGCTGTGTGCTGAGTCGGGTCCAGGCCCTTCTGTCCCACATCAGTCCAGCCAGGAGGGTGCCAGTATTGACCTCCTTTTGCAGAATGACAAACTGAGGCACAGAGCAGTTAAGCGACTTAACTTACACACAGCTGGCAAACCGTGGTGTTCAACCCCCCACGGGCTGACTAACCTACTGCCTGGGAATCCCCTGCATTACACCTGCACCTTCCCACGCGTGGGTAGGGCTCACTGCGGCGGGTGAGCTTTTCCCAGAGAGGAGCTGGGTGTAAATTCACTCATGGTTGGGTCCCGTGATCACCGTGGGGAGGGAACTCACATCCCTCCGCAGTTGTCATGGGTGTGGCAGTTCACAGAAACGCTGAGGCTGATGGCATTAAAAGCACAGATGCCATTCTTCCACCTCCCCCAGGGGCACTGGAGTGAATTTGGGCAGCAGCTTGGAGAGACATTTTAGCAGGTTTCCTAGGAATCCCTGTGGAGACACATCACCTCAGACCCATCTCTCATTGTTCAGAGGGGATGGCCCAGAGCCAGGAGGGGGCTTTCTGAACGTGTTGCAGAGAACTGGAGCCCCAGCAGGCAGCCGCCCCCTGCACTGGGCTCCGAGGGGACACGGCGGGGCCCAGCTTTCCCAACGCCCTGTCTCTCCCCCAAACATAGCCTCCTTTTCTCTCTCAAACCTCGAGCCCCTTCCAAACCTTGAGACCAACGACCTCATCTTTGAGGCTCAGATTCCTCACCTCTGGGGGCAGTTGCGCCAGCACTGTGTCCAGCCCCTGGCAGGTGCGGAGTGGGAATCACTGGCCCCCACCGAGGGGAGAGGCTCCGCTCCCAGACGGTGGCTCTGCCGAAAGAGACAGGCCCAAGGGCACTGGCCCGGAGCTCAGGGGCCTTGTCTGTGTCTCTTCCTAAGTGTGGCCCCTGCGCTGCTGGTCCGGGTGCAGAAACACATCAGAGCCGTCCTTCGCAACAAGGTAAAGCACTCCTGGCGGATCTCTGGGGAAGGAATGCATCGCTGACCTCAGCAGTTCTGTGAATGCAGGGGGAGGCAGGCACAGGGGGAGGCAGGCACAGGGGGAGGCAGGCACAGGGGGAGGCAGGCACAGGGGGAGGCAGGCACAGGGGGAGGCAGGCACGGGGGGAGGCAGGCACGGTGGGGGGGAGGCAGGCATGGGGGGGCACAGGGGGGAGGCAGGCACGGGGGGAGGCAGGCACAGGGGGAGGCAGGCACAGGGGAGGCTGGCACGGGGGGGGACGGGCACAGGGGGGAGGCAGGCACGGGGGAGAGGCAGGCACGGGGGGGGCGGGCACGGGGGGAGGCGGGCACGGGGGGGGGCAGGCACAGGGGGGAGGCAGGCACAGGGGGGAGGCAGGCACAGGGGGAGGCAGGCACAGGGGGGAGGCAGGCACAGGGGGAGGCAGGCACAGGGGGAGGCAGGCACAGGGGGAGGCAGGCACAGGGGGGAGGCAGGCACAGGGGGGAGGCAGGCACAGGGGGGAGGCAGGCACAGGGGGAGGCGGGCACAGGGGTGGGGAGGCACGGGGGGGAGGCAGGCACAGGGGAGGCAGCATGAGCGGGGATTGCAATGGTTGCTGCTTTATTTTTCTTCACAAGGCCCTGAGGGGGCTCCTGGACTTTCCCCAGGAGAATAAGAAAGAGATGTCCAGGACAGAGAGGGGGAAGCCCAAAAAGGGTGGGCTTGGGGTGCAGGAGGCTCACTCTCGGGCCAGCCCCAATTTCATGGGAGAGGGTGGGATGGGGGCCACCTGGCTGTGAAAATGAGGATGGACAAGGGCAAGGGCCCTGGAGCCAGATATGGCCTGGGTTCGAATTCCTCTTCCCTCAGCTGTGATCCCTGGACAAGCTGCCTAACCTCCCTCTGCCCCCGATCCCACACCTGCAGGGCAGAGAGGGCTGGCTGTGGGGTTAAGTGCAGTAACACCCATGGAGAAGCTGGGACAGTCTGGGCGGGGTGAGTGACATTGTCACAGTTACTGTTCTAGCTCTTGTCACCAGCTGCCTGTGGCCACTGCTGACAGAGGGCCGGGGCTCCATCTCTCCCTTCCTGCCCCATCTCCCCCTCCTTTAGAGGCAGGAGCAGACTAAACTAACCCTCTGTGTGCCCTCCCCCCATCTTGCAGATGAGAAAACCGAGGTTCGAGGGCAGAAGGAGGCACAGCCTGACCTGGCCCTCTCCTCTGCCTCCTGGCTATGCCTGGCCAGCCTGGCCAGCTCTAGCCGGGACCAGACAGTGACCACCCCCGGCCTTGCAGTCTCTCCTCTTCCCCACCTTCTATCGCAGGGACCCCAGCTTAACACGCTTCTCTGGCTGCCCCCTATGCCCAGCAGGGCACTTGGCTCGCTGGCCTGCCTCCACTACGGGTAGCCCCCTTCCACCCACTGGTCCTCTGTGCAGCAGGCTCCCAGCCTCAATCGCCCAGGCCCTGCTCTGGCCGCCTCTGCTGTATCCACAGTCCTGTTCTTTCCTCGATACCCAGGATCCCAGCTTCCCCTCTGACTCTCCGGTGCTCACAAGAGGTGCCCGGAGAGGCCCCCTGGTGGTGGAGGAAGGCAGGGATTCCAAGCCTTGGGGCCAGTTTGGGGAGACTTCCAGGCTGGGACCCCAGATCCTCTCGCCTTGCCTCCTCCAGCCCTGAGAGCCGCCCTAACCCCGGCTCCTCTGTGTTGTCGCAGATGTGTCTGAGCGTCTCCAATCTCGTGCAGGGCCTCAATGTCCACCTGGGAACTTTAATTGGTAAGACCTAGGGGTCCAGGGGGAGGGAGGGGAACAGCTGAGACCCTGTGGGTCAGGGTAGACTGCTGGGAGGTCAATTATAGGATGACTGAACCATTATTATTATTATTATTATTATTGATATTATTTTAAATATATTTTTATTGATTTCATAGAGGGAGAGAGAGAGAGAGAGAGAGAGAGAGAGAAATATTAATGATGTGAGAGAATCATTGGTTGGCTGCCTCCTGCACGTCGCCTACAGGGGATCGAGCCCACAACCTGGGCACATGCTCTGACCGGGAATCAAACCACCTCCTGGTTCATAGGTTGATGCTCAACCACTGAGCCACGCCTTGGGCCAGGCTGACTGAACAATTATTGATGGAATTTTGGGGAATCTTAAAAATTCTAGGATGTCTTTGAATGTTGTGTGTGTGTGTGTGTGTGTGTGTGTGTGTGTGTGTGAGTGTGTGTGTGTAGGGTAGTACATGTAATTTGCAATGGCCTCCTCCCCAGTCTGGAGAGGCAGAGGCCCCTGCTCCCTGGGTGAGCTCCCACACCTCCCACATGTTTTGCTGGACTATCTACCTCTCCCCGTTTCAGGGCTCAGGGCCTTCTATTCCGTTTCCTCCTGGACGTCCCACAGGCTCCTCCCCCTCAGCATGTGCTCAACAGAGCTCAGGCTCTCTGCTCCCAAGTGCCCCTCTCCTGTCCCCCCTCAGGGGCCACCGCCGTCCAGAGTCACAGCTCCTTCTTTCCACTTTCCCAGGGGCTTGTCCCACCTCCGGTTTTCCCATGGGTCCTCATTACCAGGAAGTACTAGGAGCGCACTGGCGGAGACCCCGTCTTAGGCTAGCCCCCAGGAACAGAGCCTGAGATGAGGATTTTGGTGGAAGTGGCTCCCTGGGGGTGGTTCAGGAGCGCTGGTTGGGGAGGGGAGCAGTCAGACAAGCGGGGGGAGGGCAGTTAATGAGAGGCTCTGCCCTGGGGGAGCTCCTGACACTGAGCAGCACATCTCTAACATCCTCCCCGAGTGTCTGCCAACGCCCACCAGTCATAGGTCTCTTCCCTCTTCCACCTTCACCCCCCCCCCCACGCCTTCCACACCCTCAGACGAAGTCCCAGGTGCTGGTAGCCACAGGTCACCTTAAGCAAGGCTCCATCAGGACTTCATCTTACAATCTGAAACTAAAAGCTATGAAAGCAGGCCAGACTCATTTTCTTTTTAGCAGTTTGAATATTTATCAACGCTTAAGAATGATCTGGCAAAAACCTGCCTGCCCATCTCTACACAGATCAAGGGATGCATCCTTGTTGACAGGTTCTCAGTGAGCCCTGGGCACAATCCAGGGCTACCTCTGTCCACCCCTCGCCCCCTGCCCCCCTCCGCCCTCCGCCCTCCACCCCCCACCCCCCGCCCTCGCCCCACCTCTTTGAAAGCTGCTCCTGTCTGAAGCACACAGCAAATCCTTCCCGATGGCTTTGCCTGGGATTCTGGTGTTTCTCCCATGCTGCTGTCATGGACTGTGGGATCCAGAGCTGGTGATTGTTGGCAGCTGCCCTTGGCTATTGGTCTGCTTTGCCCTTGGGACAGGGCTTTGCATCTAACACGACCCTGGGGCCAGTACTGTGCCTTTCGAGTGCCTGGAGGAGGCAGTGTGATTAGGGGGAGGGAGTGTAGCTTTGGAGTTGGATGGGCTTGGTATACAATCCTGGACACAGTTGAACTCACCAACCTGTGTGTGTGTGTGTGTGTGTGTGCACGTGTGTGAGAAATGGGCTCCTAGCCTTACAGTGTTGTGGTGAGGACAGAACGAGAGAGTTTAAGTCTAATGTCTGGACCTTGGTAAATGTGAATTCTCTTTTCCCGTGGCTCCCTATTGCCTTCGGCAGGGGGAGTTTGTACCTAGTGTGACCCGTCTCTTTCCTTCCACTTTGGGATCTTCAGTCTTCCATTGATTGGGAGAGCGGAAACGAAAACTGTTAGAATTGTGTCTAAACTAAGAATCAACAGGTGGTGAGGGGCCGAGTCCTGGGTGTGTGCACTTTGCAACATTAGTTTGCTTACTCAGGGGCCTTTCTCACCGCTTTTGTTCCCTGGCCTGGGTCTGGCTGGACAAGGTAGTTAGGTGGTTGGGTTTCCTGGACAGATAAGGCTAAGTGTGCCGTCTGTTCTCCTTCACGCCGGTTTCATCCAGGCCTGAAGCCTGTGGGGCCCGAGTCCCAGATCCGCTACTTCATGGTCAGTAAGCCCGTCATCACCAAGGACTACATCGCCTTGGATATCAACGTAAGTGCCTCCTTGTCATCCCTGAGCTGAGGCTGGTTGCCTCTGGAGTCCTTGGTGTTCTGGAAGGTTCCTAAAAGAGCAGGGGGGTGGAGGAGAGAAGGCCAGGAATGGCATTCCCCGTGTGCACAGGACACATGGCATCCTGGGCTGGGTGGCATCTCAGAGCCGGGTTCTGTGATGGAGCCCTCTCACCGCCCTGCTGACGCCCTCCAGCTTGTTCCTTCTCTCCCCACCCCCATAGGCTGTTCTCTTCCTTCTGGGCAAGCCCATTGTCCTGCCCGTGAATGCCACCCGCTTCACGCTGCCAGAGCCCGTGGGCACCACTGGTGCCATGGCAACCGTGGGCCTCTCCCAGGACCTGTTTGACTCTGCCCTCCTGCTGCTGCAGAAGGCTGGTTCCCTCAACATGGACATCACAGGACAGCTGGTGAGGGTCAACCTGCTGCTGGGGCATGTGCGGGAGGTGTGCCCCTGTGGTCCAGCCTGGGGAAACCCCCACAGAGGCCAAAGCATGGGTGGGTGAGGTGGCTGGAACTTTGGGGCCCGAGGGAGGCTGTCAGAAGGTTTAAATGAGGGTTAAGGGGAGGTAAGACATGGGCTAGCTTGGGGAGCTGCCACCCTCAAAGCTGTCACTCGTGGGGGACTGATTTCAGAACTCGGAAGACAACCTGCTGAACACCTCTGTGCTGGGCCAGATCATCCCCGAGGTTGGAAACATTTCTGCTCATTTTGGGGGTCAAGACTCAGGACTGGGCTGGGGGACCCTCTAGGCTGTGGGATGTCTGCTGGCTCCTATCTATCCCAAGTGGGTTTCAGCTGCGCCCCCTCCATCTCAGGCATGGCCCTTCCTGCTCAGACACAGGCTCTTTCCTCCTCTACGGAGGAATGTCCACGCACTGTCCCTGCTTGTAATGTTCTTTCTGCTTCCATTTCCTACCCATCTTTAGAACCACGCTAGGGAATTACCTCCTGGAGGAGGACCGAGCTCCTTGAGCTTCCATGGCTCCCGAGCTCCCCTCCCTCCCCTCCCTCCTGGCACAGGCAGCACAGGCTCTGCTCTCTTCATGCTTATTATCCCATCAGACTCGCATCCCTGAGGGCAGGGGCCGCGGGTGATCCCGCCCCTGTGCACCAGTAATGTACAGATGACGGCTTGATCAGCATCAGAGGGATGAGGAGTGGAGAGCCCACCCAGCCTTTGCTGCCAGGTGGCCTCCTCTCTCCCTCTCTCCCCGATCTCTTCCCAGGTGGCCCGTCAGTTCCCTGAGCCCATGCCCGTGGTGCTCAAGGTGCGGCTGGGGGGCACGCCCGTGGCCACGCTCCATGCCAACAACGCCACCCTGCTGCTGCAGCCCTTTGTGGAGGTCCTGGCCTCAGCCTCCAACTCGGCTTTCCGCTCCCTTTTCTCCCTCGACATGGTGAGTGAGGTGGGCTGGGTGGGGCTGGCAGGGAGGGCGTTGATTGTCAGGGAGACCTCACTTCCTGCCCCAGGCTCCTCATTTGCTCTGCTCTGTCCACACTGGTCTCCTTGTTCCTTCCATGTTCCAGAATATTTCTGCCTCAGGACCTTTGCACGGGCCATGCCCTGTGCCTAGGATACTCTTTCCCTGGCTCTCGCTGGGCCTGGCTTCTCTTCTTTCAGGTTTCAGCCTAAACGTTGTAGCCTTCCTCTAGGACCTAGGGTCTAGGTGGCCTTTCAGGACCATCCTGAGAAAGATGGCCCCTATCAGCCTGCTGCATGCCACCACTCTGCCTGCATGGCACCCACTGCTCTCTGAAGGAATTCCATCTGGTTGCTTTGGTTATTGTTCACCGCTGGCCAGGGAAAGGGGGGACCTGAATGAGTGGGGGCATGGGTGGGAGATGGGGTCACTGGTGGCCCGCTGAAAGGTCTCCCTTGGTCCTGTGCCCTTTGACCCTGCTCCCCCCACTCACCCAGGCAGTAAACCTAAGCCTCCAGCTCTCCGTGGACAAGGTGAAGCTTCAGGGGACCACATCTGTGTTGGGGTAAGTGAGGCCTCCTGGGCCCAGCAGCCTCAGTGTGTTCCTCTGGGCTCACAGCTACCCATCACAGAGCCTCGGATGTGGCAGTGAGGGTACTGGGGTGGTGGGCACCAGGCCCCTTCCTTAGCCCTCCTGCTTCCCTTTCAGGGAAGTCAAGCTTACTGTGGCCTCCTCCAACGTGGGGTTCATTGATGTAAGTATGGCGCCAGGGTCTCCAGAGTGGGGCAGGCCGTGAGCCTGGAAAAGGGGTACATGTATTTGTGTGCTTGTGCACGCATGCACCTGTGTGTGCCACCACCACCAGGCTTCCTCTTGGGGTGCTTGGTGACAGTGGTCAGTCAGAGTCCACCCATCGGCAGTATCTCCCATGGTGCCTGTCAGCAGGTCAGCTGGTCAGTCAGCTTTGGTTCTTCAGTGGGGTCAGTGTCAGTCAGTTGGCCTGCCTGTCATTCTGCCTGGTGGTCGATGACCTGTCAGCCCAGGAATCACTGAAACCATAGTAATCTGGACAAGCCAGCATCCAATGGTGCTGGCTGCTTCGTCCGTCACGTGACATGGCTTTGTCCCTTGGCCTGCAAAGCTCTATGCTGCATCAGCCTATCTATCGGTCAGTCCAACTGTCTGCCAGTCAGCACCAATAGGGCAGCCAGTCACCATGAACGAGTGTCAGTCAGTCAGGCGCTGGTCTCTCAGCCTCCTCTCAGGCTGGTGGTTCCTGGGTGCCTAGTGCTCAGAAGGCTGACCCGAGCATCAGGTCTGCCTGAAGCCAGGACAAGGGTGACCTGCCCTCCTCCCTCTCCCTGTGCCTCTGCCATCTGTGTGCTCATCGGTGTGTTCATGTGTGTCCTGCCTGTCCATCTCTCCCGGATCCTTGCTGGGGTGGACCTGCGGTCCCCCACTTCCCTGGCTCCGCGGCTGCAGACGGATCAGATACAGGCACTCGTGGGCAACGTGTTTGAGAAGCCCCTGCTGGACCACCTCAATGGTGAGCCCTGCCCTCCCCTCCGTGTGGCCCCTTTAGACCCCTCCTGTCCACACCCACGGCAGGCTCCCTCCGGCCCCTTCCACCTCCCAGGCTCAGAGGGTAAGAAGGTGGCTCTGGAGTCCAGCTGCCTCTCTGCACATCTTGGTTCTGCTGTTTAGCAGCTGTGGGATCTTAGCTAAATTCCTTTCCCTTTCTAAGACTCCATTTTCCCTTCTGTAAAGTGGGTATAAACTTGAGGACTTCAGCGCAGACCTGGTTGCAGGCAGTGCTCTGTCACTGCCTTCCGACTGACCTTGGCTTCTCTCTTCCTTCCTGTAGCTCTCTTGGGCATGGGGGTTGCCCTTCCCAACGTGGTCAACCTCCACTACGTCAGTCCTGAGGTCTTTGTCCACAAGGTGAGAGACGGTGGGTGTGACCAGAGCGGGGAGGCTGGGCTTCGAGACACAGGGACCACCTCGTTCCCTCTCTTTCTACTAATGCAAACAGTGGGATCCCAAGGTCAGCCAGGCTGGGGGTGCCCCCTACTTCTGCCATGATCACCCCATGAATCCTTAGCCACAATGAGATGGAAAATCCAGGATGTCAAGAGACACTGGAAGGTTTCACACACCCTTTAATCCTCATCAAACATCATACCAGGCCACAATCAGGGGCCTTCCATTGTCCATTGATGCTGTGGCCTGGGTGGCTCCAGCCCCTTTGGTGTCTGGGGAGGATGACAAAGGGGCTCCTTCTGGCTTTGTACATAAACCTCTGCAGGCTAGATGGGAGAAGAAACTCTGGAACCTTCTAAAATCACTTTCCTTGATCAGAAATTGTGGGCCCAGAGTGAAACTGAATCAAAACAGCTGCCTGGGTGTGATCCCTCAGCTTCTTTCTGTTTCACCTGGGACATAAAAGTTTAATATCCCTCCTAATTCACTCAACAAGGCATGCATGGGACAGAAAGCTTAGCTAAGGTCCCTCAAGCCCAAAATCTGTATGTTATTCACCACCCTCCCCCGCAAGTGAGACCCTCTCCAGAGAGGATATGCTTGTTGCTTAAGAACTACGATCCCAAGGCACTCGTGTGAGCCACCTCCCTAAGAAGGAGCACAGAGAGCCAGGGCTACTAGTGGGGATTTCCCCAAGGTTTCTCCAAACAGGCATGATCAGTGCTGACCCACAGATCCTGGCAGCTGGGTCTTAGATCAAGGGTCCCTAGACCAGCGCTGTTCAATAGAACTTCCTTCAAGGAGGGAACTCTGCACTGTCCAACACAGTGGCCACCATCAGCCACTGGGCATATGCGGCTCGTGGGCACTTGAAATGTGGCCGGTACAACAGAGGAGCTGATTTTTACATTTTATTTAATTTTAATTAATTTAAATGTAATTACCCACATGTGGCTAATGGCTACTATATTGGACCACATCAGAGCTACAGATGGGTAGGGACTTGGTCTGGCTTGTTCTCTGCTGGGTCCCCCAGCACCCGACACAGGGCTTGGCTCATAGTAAGGGGCCTCCAGGACATTTCTGCAGTGCATGGTAGAGAGCAGAGGACCTATGGGGCGGGCCTGGCTCTGCTGGGAGACTTAGATTTGGAGAAGATACTCAATGGTCTGGACTCCCAATCATAAGACAGAGATGGTGCTGACCATGCATGAGGGCTCTGTCCGCGTGGTCTCACAGCATCCTCAGAGTAGCACTTTTGAGGTGGGGGCTCTTAGTGACAGAGGAGAAAACTGAGCCCAGAGAGACACAGTAAGAGTGACAGAGCGTGACCCCAGAGCCAGGCTGATGGGTAGCTGGGGGTCCTATGGTCCTTGTGTGGCCTCTGACGTGGCTCCTGGTCTTCTCTGCCTTGCAGGGATACGTGGTGATATCCAGCGGACTCTCCTACCAAAACTGAGGCAGGACCACCGGGAAGGCGGAGTGGGCCAGCTGTTTGCCCTGGGGACTCTCTGGCCTCAAGCCACTTAGGAAACCGAGGCAAAGCCACACCCAGTCCTCTCTAGCCAGCTGGATGGCCCAGGCTGGGTTGTTCAATCTCTGCTGCACGCCTGGGTTCCCCTCCTTCCCTTCCTTCCATCCTGTCCCTCCCCCTCCTTTTTCCCCTCCCTCTTTCCTTACCTACCCGCTCCTTCCTCCGACCCCCTTCTTAGTGGAAGCAAACTGCTTCTCCAGGCTGTACAGACCTACCGCCTTTTGCATTAAACATCTTCCCTTGAGCTGCAACTTTCAGCCGGACCCAGAGAACTCTTTGCATAATGGGGGCCAGTTCTCTGCATGCAGTCCTGGGTCCTGTCTCTCCTTGGAGCCCCCAAAACTGCTCAGGAGAGGAAGAAGATCAGACCACATCTCTATTGACCTCGTCTGTGGACTCCATTACCTCCTGGCCCAGGGGAGCTCATACTTGGAAGGAGGACCCTGGAGAGCAACGCAGATGACCTGGGAGTTTCGAATGCCACAGTGACCCGTTAAGCACTGGGCCTACCTGGTGACATGCCCCATGCCTTTCCCCCTCTACAGTGTCACATCCATCTTGCTGCTAGGACCTCATCAGAGCCCTGTGAGTCAGGCAGGCAGGGTGTGGAGTCCCATGTCACAGATGCGGGAACGGAGGCCCAGTGAGGAAAGAAACACACCCAGAGTCTCACCACTGGTGGCGACTGATCCCTAGGACTCTTCGATCTCCCTAGAACCCACACATAAAATGTCCAGTCCTCTCTTCCATTCACCAGCACCCCCACCTAGAGCTTGTCCTTGAGTTATGAGCCTCAGGTGACAGGGACTTCTCTGCCTTCTCACATGGCTTCTCCATCTTTGGTTTACTCAGGTCATGAGAGAGCTTTTTTTTGTCTGAAGGAGGCAGGATCCACCTCCTGAGCCTGAGGCCCCACTGAACATGTCTAAGTCCCTTGCCCTCTGAAAGCTCTCCGAAGTCAGTGGGTCACACGTGATCTGATGGCCCAGGGTAGACCGAGGGATGCAAATTAGCAACCAAAGCCCTTGGTTTTCTCCCCAGAGATAGGCTGATCTCCTTGATACAGGGCTCATGCTTTATGTTTCCCTGGGGAGGAAAGGGTGCCCCAATTTCCACCATCAGGAAGAGAGATCGTTGGTACTGTCTGACACTAGCTTCTCCCCCTGTATGTGTTATAGGCTCACCCCTAAAGTCTCAGTGTGAGACAGGCTGGGGGCTTGGACCGGCCTAGAGGCTTGGTGGGGAGGGGTAATGGGGATGGGCTGAAGGAGTGGAAAGGGGCAGACTGTAAAATCACCTCATTCTTTCCCTCAGGATAGGATGGCTTTATTTCATCCGGTTGCTTGTTAATGAGTGAATGAATCCTACTTTTTAAAAAAATGTATTTTATCAATTTTTTTTACAGAGAGGAAGGGAGAGAGATAGAGAGTTGGAAACATCAATCAGCTGCCTCCTGCACATTCCCTACTGGAGATGTGCACGCAACCAAGGTATATGCCCTTGACTGGAATCGAACCTGGGACCTTGCAGTCCGCAGGCCGACGCTCTACCCACTGAGCCAAACTGGTTAGGGCTGAATCCTACTTTTATTGGGACTTAATATAGGCTCAGCCCAAGGCTGAGGTGGGTTGGAATATGGGAGACAAAAGTTTTAAGACACAGACTGTTAGGCCCATGCCGAAAGGAGCCAAGAGATGTCATGAGAGTTTAAGGAGTGAAAGGTGAGCATGGTGCATGCAGGCAGGCTAAATAGCCATCTCAGTTGGTGATGAAAGAAAATTGAATTTATTTAAGGGAAGGGGCTGAGGGATGGGACACCCAAAGGGGAGGGTGCACAGCACTGAGCCAGGGAGACACTGGTCCATGATGGCAGCACCCGGAGCTGGAGCTTCATCCTTCTATGCGGTCACTGGCGGGAAACCTGTGTCAGTGGGTCTGGGGCTGAGCTGGTGGGCGTGGAAGGCGGATGGAATGCAGATGTGCGGTCAGGTTCCTTCAAGACAGTTTTCGTTCCTCGCATGGCCTGACTCCTGGTGTCCAGCAAGTTTTTCCTGGTCCTTCTTCTCCTGTGGTGGGAAGCTTACGAATGGCCCTTAAGGATTGTATTGCCTACAGCCCTCACACAGACACAGCCATAAAGGTAGTAACAACCTATAAGAAGATCCTGAGCTCAATATTTAAGGTCCATCTATTAAGCAGTCAGACCAATGATCCAATCTTCCTTCCATCTATTCATCTGTCCACCTTTCAATCCAGGCACCCACCCACCCATTTGTGGATTCATTCGTTCATCTATCCTGTCATTCTTTTATTCAATCACCTTTCCCAACCAGCTAGGTCTTTGTTTGCATGTTACACAGCACGATGTACTCTGTTGTATAATGTACTTTTAGGAGGAGGGGGTGAGGAGCCAGAGTCACGCTCTGTGCCCAGAAGGAGGCCGTTGTCTGTGGACAGAGAGCTGGCCTAGTCCCTAAGGGGCACGACTCAGTCATTCAGTTAGAAATCACATAGCTTAACCCAGGGACATTTAGTATGAAGAACGAGGAACTATGGGAAAAGAGTAACTCTAAGCCAGAAGGAAACTATGTGGGACTCAAGAGCTGAGGGAGAGAACCCAGGAAGGAAAGACTTGGAAGGGCTCAGACCTCCCTGGACAGGGTACTGGTCAGCCTCCTGGAGAGCAGAGAAGTTTGCTGTTTGGCCTGGCTGGAGCTGGCCCATGGCTGCTGGGCAAACCATGGGCAGCTAAGACCTTCGGAGAGCAGGTACAAGGGCAGGGAGGAGGAGTGGGGAGAGGGGGGAGAGGGAGGAGCCTTGGGGACAGGTGGAGGTTGTGCTTGTTTTAGCATCTGTTCTGTGTGTGACCAGGCAGCGACACCGCCACAGGGGGTGGGGCACTGGATGGTGTGAGGCCTTCAGAGTGGGTGGGCCGAGGGTGGGGATGTGGTCTCTGTTCCCAAGGGTGGCATGGAGGAAAGGCTGTGCCTGGGCTGAGGCTGCCAGGTTACCGAGGGATCTCATTCTGGGCTCCAGGAAAGACTCCATTTCCCTAAAATAATTTTGTGTGTGTCTGGCCACTGGATGTTGGTTGGACCACTTAACTTTGAATTCAGGATAAGGGAGAATGGCATGCTTGTCCTTTTCCAGCTCAGAATCGCTATTGTTACTCTGCCCCCTCATTATAAAGAGGATACAACAACAGCGCAGAGAAGTCAGGGAGCGGGCCACACAGATTCCTGAACCCACGCAAATAGGTTTCTCCCGCTTCCCATTACTGGTATCCGTCCTGCTCTCCCTCACCCCCCAGTACCAGGATGGCTCCTGGCGGAGATAGGGAGGGGCAGAAGAGCAGAGGCACCTGGGCAGATTTGCATGCAGCAGGAGGGGAGGCCTCTGTCCGTTGGGTGAGGATCCGCAGGGATAAGTCAATGCTGTCAGTAGACTTGCTGCTCCAGCTCCGGGCCCAGGTCAGGATGCAGACTGGCTGGGCCAACCTGGGTCCTCTTCCCCGGTCCAACCCTGGTGTCGCCCCGCTGACCTCAGGCAGGACCTTGCCTCAGTGGCCCCAGGGGCACAATGGGCGCGGTAGCTTCCTCCATCTTTCAGACCTGGGGGCTCCCTGGGGATGGATGAGGAAAACCCAGTCATTCAGAAGCACCCCTATAAAGAACCCCAGCCAGGCCTCCCAAGGGCTTGGTGGAGAGCAGAGTAGAGGCTGGGCACCCCGGCCTGGGTTCCAGCCCCAGCTCTGTGGCCAGCTCGCTGTGTGGCATGGAGCCACCGGCTTCACTGCCCTTCAGCTCTGGACACAGAGAGGAGCTCCCCAGCCCCCGGCATTTGTCACCTGGCATCTCCTCCAGGAGCAGCCCCACCAGACAAGTGGCTCCTTGTGCCCCTTATGAGTCGCAGGGGGCGCAGGCCTGATGGTCCAGCCTGCCCCTGCCAGGCACTGGCACTTGATGGCCCCCTCCTGAAACACTTTCCCCGGCCTTGCAGAGCTGGCTCTGCCCCACCCCCCCTCCCTCAGCATCAGCTCCAACAGCCCCTGCTTCAGAGGCCCGTGGCTCCGAGGATAACCCCATTTTTCCTTCCCACCATCCTCCTGGCTCAGTGGCTTCCACCTCCCCAGCAATAACCTGGCTTTGTGGTTGGTGACCTGCAGAGTGCTCACCTCCCCCTGTCATTGCTAGGAGACCTCTCAGGACAGGAACCTCAACTGCCTGTTCACTGAAGCAACCCCACAGCCCTGCAGAGGCCTGGCACACAGTAGGTGCTCAATAAATGTTTGTGGAAGGAATGTAAGAGTACCAGCTGTGTGCCCAGCCTTGTGGGAGGCACTGGGTTTAGGGGAGGGGACAGGTGAGCCCTGATACGTGCTCCTGTGACCACTCCATCTCCCTCCCCCCTTACCTCCCCTTTAGCGCCTGCCCTCCTGCAGCCACATAGGCTTTCCAACCGTCCTCCGTGCTATTTACATTGGAACAGATTACAGGGTCACGTGAGCATCAGGGCTCCTATTCTTCAGGCCTCTTGATAATTATCTGGGCCTTATTAAACCCTTCATTATTCAAGCAGCTAATCAGGCTCCCAAATATAAGGGCTTCCTCTTCCTGGGATCCAGAAGCAGGGGTCAGTCATCTGCAGGACATCCCCAGACCCAGTGAGGTGAGGACTGGCCCTACCTGCGGCACAGTTCCCGGAGAGGGTCTCAGCCAGCGCTGCCATTTTACAGGTGAGAACACTGAGGCCCGGAGAAGGGAATGGGACTTGTCTGAGATCGCACAGCAAGCGAGCAAGTGGGTGGCAGGGCTGGGGCTTCGTTCTATGTCCTGATCCTCAGCCAGGGCGGCTCCCCACTTGCCAGGAAGCTGCCGGACCTTGCAATCTTTAGGGTTTGTAGGACGGGCAAGATCCACATGGCAGCAGATCTGAGGGGCCTCCCGGAGCTCCATCAAAGGCCGAGGGAGGACCAGAGAAGCCCAGCTTTGCAGGAGCTCAGAGCTGAGCCGGGGCGAAGGGGCAAGGATGTGGGGATGAAGGGGAGGCTTGGTGCACCTAGGAGCATCTGGAAATGTTAAGCAAAGAGCGCTGGTGGGGACGACAGGGAGCACTCATGTGGGGGTAGAATGGATTAGGTACACAGTCAGGTGCAAACTGTGAGCCTGAGGATGGGGCAGTGGGAGGGTTGAGGGGAAGCTTCTTGGTGGGGAAGCAAAGGCTGGAATTCAGACTGAGGGGTAAGCAGATTACGGTGGTCGGGGAGGAAACAAATTGCTGACGCCGTCTCAGAAACACCTCCCCTACCATGTTACCCTAAGCCACTTGGCGTTTTAAGAGGGCAAGGAATCCTGCCCAGAATGGCCTCCCGCCTGGCATCAGTTCTGGCCTGGAAATAGGGGGGCAGGGGTGGCGTTCAAGTCTCCAGGTTCAGCCTTCCAAACTGGGGGATCTATCTGGCGCCAGAGGAGACCTTCCCCAGGCGCCTCCCGGCTCCGTTACCCTGGCACTGAACTTCACTGTCCCTCCGGGCATGGTTTTCAAAGAGATTTGACACTGGGCATGCAGATGGCCTGGCACATTCCCATGGCACGTATGTGTGTTCATAGGGGTTGAGGAAACACCAAGATGGCTTATTTTCAAGCCAAGATAGACGTTTAAAAATAAGTGAGACGAGAGAGAAACACATACTTTCATTGAGCAGATGATGATTGTAGGCTTGACTGGCCTGTCCTGGCTTTTTAAATGCTGGCTTCTTCTTACCCTTTAGTCTCAGCCTAAATATCTCCTCTCCACAGAGTCCTTCTCAGCTCACCTCTATCCCCACCCCCTCAACACACACACTGTATCCCATTCTATTGCTTCTCTTTAAGATTCAGGAGGAGTAGGACTTTCTCTGCTATGTCTACTTTGTAGCCCGGTCTGCCTGTCACATTCAATAAATGTGAGTTGAATGAGTGAGTGAGTGAGTGAATGAATGAGTGCATGAGCTCAAAGTAGGCGGCCCTCTGTGTGTGGAGCGGTGGGGCCTGAGCTGCTGTCCACAGGCCCAGCTGGAGCTCTTCCTCTCTGGGCGACACAGGCCAGGCCCTGTGGCCGCTCCTTGGTTCTTTTCTTTTCTTTTCTTTTTTTTAATTAAATATATTTTATTGATTTTACACAGAGAGGAATTGAGAGAGACAGAGAGTTAGAAATGTCAATGAGAGAGAAACATCGACCAGCTGCCTCTTGCACACCACCCACTGGGTTTGTGCTGGCAACCAAGGCACATGCCCTTGACTAGAATCGAACCTGGGACCTTTCAGTCCGCAGGCCGACGCTCTATCCACTGAGCCAAACCGGTCCCGGCTCCTTGGTTCTTTTCATCCACAGCTCACACCTGAACCAAACACGTGGCCTCTGGTTGGAGAACTTGAGGTCTTGGTAAGTAGCAGAAAGGGATTTCTGGGGGTTTGGGGGAACTTTGAAGGATCTGGGTTGGGAAGTCCTCACCCAGCTCTCTACTCACAGGCTGTGAGACCCTGGGTATGTGTCTCAGTTTCCTTATTGATAAAGGGATGTCCCCAGAGGCCGTAAGGGGCTCTGAGCTGAGGTGTCTGGAAGTGAGACGGAGCTGGAGGAAGTGGGGGTGCCATTGGCTGTGGAGGTGGAGGGAAGGGGGTTCCCGGAGTCAGACCAGGTTGGAATCCCCTTAAAGGCCCCAGCATTGCCTGGAACTGAGCCATATCTGAACTCATGAAAAACTGCAGCTGAACCTCCAGCAGCCTCACAGGGCAGGCTGGTCGGAATGTGTCACGCCCACAGAGAAGGACCCTGAGGCTTAGAGAGGGACGTGACCTGCAGAGGGTGACTCCAGAGTCCTGTGTTTACTCTGGACACTCTGACCCTTCTGGGAGGCGGTAATGAAGTTTGTTTAACGGGCTAGATTCCCAAGGCTCCCAGACCCTGGAGATCACCCCGGGGGCCCATCTGCTCTGGAGCTTGGGAGGTCCCCAGGGGGCACAGGGCCTGGTGGGCTGCACCCAGCCCAGGCTCTGTGGCCCAGGGGGAGCCATGCTGCAGATCCTGTGCCTGGCGCTCTGTGGCCTGCTGACCTGCACACGAGCTGAGCCCGGGGCACTGCTGCGGCTGGGCATGGACATCCTGAACCATGGTGAGCTGGTCGGCCTGGGTGGGAGGCTGGGGAGGAGGTGGCTGGGACAGGGAGTAGACAGTAAGTACGCAGTGGCTGCTTATATTTGTATGGCCCCGAGCATCCTATGATCCTCATAATACACTTATAAGCAATATGGGGAGACTTATCCCAGGTCCCTCCACAAGTGGGAGGCACAGCTGAAAACCATGTTTCCTTGGAGCCCCTCCTTGGCTCTGGTGGCAGGGCTTGGTAGCCACGGGTAGGCCGTGTGCGTGACAGACATAAACCAAATCTCAGGCCAGCCAATAATGTGCTGTGTGATCTCAGGCAATTCACTTACCCTCTGAAGGCAAATGTAAGGAAAAGTGAAGCAGGGTGGCCTGTCTTTACTGAGCAGGATCAAGTAAACATGAAGATAAGACCACCCGGGGGGACTTGAGTACAAATGTATTTTCTACCTTTGAGCTCTGTGACTTCCAGGAAAACGAAGTCACACCCAGATGTAAAGGGCTAATGACAGTCCAGTGAGCTCGGTATTTGTTCCCTCTCTGGGAATTAGCCTGTGAACGTTATGGAGGTGTTTCTGGAGGTGTGGTTTGGGGTTGGGGCCTCCAGGCCTGGGTAATCAGAATGTCTTGGCTTTAGGCACAGAATCTGCTTTGTGAGTGGCTTGGGGTCTGTTATGTCCCTTCCCACTCTCCAGCCACGCTGTGTTTCTCACTCATCCCTCACCATGCCATCTCCATCCCCACTTCCCCACCTTTGCCCTTGCTGTGCCCTCTGCCCCCTTCACCCTTTGCTTCCTGGTGAAAATCCCTAGTCTTCTCTTAAGGACCAACAGGTCACCTCCTCCTGGAAGCCTTCCTCAGATCTTCCTTTCCTGACCCAAACCCTTCCTACTACCTGCTCTAGCTACCTGTGCTCCTATGACCCTGACATTGCTGGTGATTGGGTCCTCTCCAGGAGGCTTGAGGAGGGCATGGTGTGACCCATCGCTGGATCTCAGGGCCCCCAGCTCAGAGTGGGGCACAGTGACTATGCGGCACATAGTGGTGCCCCTTGTAGGTGGCCTGTACCAAGGAGGCCAGAGAAATTGGCTCCGGGCAGGGAAGCAGTGAGGAGCCCAGGTGAGTGTCCGGTCTCTTCAGATCCCTCCCCTTTCCAGAGGTCCAGAGTGCGATGAACGAGAGTCATATCCTGGAGAAGATGGCAGCGGAGGCGGGCAAGAAAGGTCCGGGGGTGAAACCCATCAAAGGCCTCACTAAGTGAGTAGGGCAGTGCTGTGTGTGTGTGTGTGTGTGTGTGTGTGTGTTGAGGGGGTGCTGGCCAGGGCAGAAGTGGTGAGGAATGCCGTGCCAGGACCCGAGAAGGCAGGTGGGACAGCTAGTGCAGGTGTGGGGCCTCTTCCCTGCTTTGTTGCTGGCTTGCTCTGTGACCCTGGGCACGTCACTGCTCCTGCCTGGGTCCCAGCCTCCGCAGTCATCCACTGAGGACAATTCCTGCTCTGTTGTGAGCAGTGTCACTGGGAGGAGGAAGTGAGGTTGAAAGTCAGTGGCCTGCTGGCAGCAGGAGCGCACTGAAGGTATGCACCATTGAAAGAAAAACCCTCAAATGGCAAAGCTGGAGAGGTATCAGCAGCCTTCCAATGACAGGGTCGGCTCCTTTGACACATAGAGCTGATGGGTAGGGGCTGCCTGGAATGATGTACCGGGGGGCGGGGGGCACTCTCTGGACTGAGCAGGAAACAGGACTGTGATCACTTAGCAATGTCTGCCAAAAGCTCAGGATGGGCGGGTAAAGGTAGACATGCCACATCCATGCTATCCCAAACCCCAGACTGGTGGTTCTCAACCAGTATCTGGAGACGTTTTTGGCTGTCATGACTTGCTGGGGTGGGGGTAGGGAGGTGCCCATGAGGCCTCTCATGGTTAGAAGCCAGGGCTGCCACGAAACATCCTGCAATGTCCAGGACGGCTCCCCACAACACAGTGAACCTGCTCGAGAGGTCATAAGTGCTGAGGGTGAGAAACCCTGATCCTAGCCAACCTCCCCATTTTGCCGATGGGGAGACTGGGGCTCAGAGAAGGGAACGGAGCAGCTCAAGGTCACACAGTCAGCCAGGCGTCTTTCTGTGTACAAACGGGCTCATGTCCAGCTTTTTGTTTGCTTCACAACGGCACCACCAGGCAGGCTTATCCCTGTGACATGGGAGAGGGGACTTACCTAAGACCTCCCAAGCAAGGTGGTGGGAGAGTGGACTGAGCAGCTGTCAAGGTCTCAGCTGCCCGCTTGTTATTGCTGTGGGTGTCTGTCCCTCCCAGCATGAAGGTGAAGGATGTGCTGCTGCCTGTCATCACCCTGAGCTTCACACCAGGGGTGGGCGTCTTCCAGTGCGTGTCCACCGGCATGACCATCACAGGCAAGAGGTGAGCATGGCAGGGGAGGCGGGGAGGTGCCCTCGTCTCAGGCTTACGTGCCCATTTATTGAGTACCTGCTGCTTACCACCTGGACACTGTGGTTTACGATGATGCAAACTTGATTCCTACCTCTGATGGAAACCAGACATGAGCACAGACCATCACATATGGAATGATTAGCCCAGGACAGAGGAAGCATTGGCAAGATAAAGGGATCAGAAAAGCAGGGTTTTGAAGGATGTGTAAGAGTTTACCAAAGCAAGAGGGAAGAGGAAAGACTGGTTTTGTGATGTTGGGAAGGTCCCATCCCCTTTTCTGTCCCGGGTGGGTGGTACCCCACCCCCTCCCCCTTCCAGAGCTGCAGAGATGCAGGCAGAGAAGAGATAAGGATAGTGGCCACCGTGCCAGATATGCCCACGATGTCTGCCTATCCTCTCTTCCAGCTTCATAGGTAAGAACATGGAGATCACTGTGGTCTTGAACATCACAGCCACCAACCGGATTCTGCAGGATGAGGAGACAGGCCTCCCCCTATTCAAGAGCGAGGGCTGTGAGGTCATCCTGGTCAGCGTGAAGACCAACCTGCCTAGCAAGTGAGGGGGTCTGCAGCTGGGGAGGAAGGCTGGGTTCACATTGCCACCCGGCTCAGCACTTCCTGAGCCATGGCACTTTCTTAGCCATGCTCATGTTTGTCCTGTGCCTAACTTCCTGCTATTGTGGCCCTGTCCCCATTTTCTGTGACCAGAATGATGCCTAGTGTTATCGGCAAATTCCTGGACAGCACCCTACACAAAGTCCTCCCTGGCCTGGTGAGTGCCTAGAGCAAGCCTCTACCCCAAGCATGTCAAACTCGCAGCCAGCGGGCCGCATGCCTCCCTTTATCCACGGGAGTGCTTAGACCAGGGCTGGCAGGTGATTTTATCTCAGGTGCCCATCCTGATCGGCTGATAGTGGCTGAGGAGGAGTCTGAGGCTGTGGCTGGCTCAACAGGAGAGTGCTGTGATCATCTAGTGATGTCTGCCATGAGCACGGGAGAAAGAAATGAGAGCCTGCACATCACAGCTTGCCAACTGCTGCCCAGATTACCAATCCCTGGGACTTGAGTCCTCACTGATTGTTTCAGCCCGGGGTCAGGAGATCTGGATTCTAGTCCCAGCTCTACCATTGACTTTCCATGTAACTGTGGCCTCGGTTGCCTCTCCAGGCCCTGTTCCACCAGGGCTTTTGGGACGACCCATGGAGAACCATTCATCTGTGAAGAGTGAGGTCCTCCACACAGGGGCTCTTTGATCCCAGCATCTTCTCTGCTTCCAGATGTGCCCAGCCATTGATGCAGTCCTGGTGTATGTAAACAAGAAGTGGGCCAACTTGAATGGTGAGTGGTCCTCGCCATTCTTGCTCCCACGGGGACATCAGGATGGGTGGACTTTGATGCTCCACTTCCCATTCAAGTGCCTGCTCCCAGCCCAGCCTTGGGACTAGAGGAGGTCTGAGGTGATGGTGTCTGTCTGTCCCTGCCTGTCCAGATGAGGAACCTGAGACCCTGAGGGACTCTGGGGTCCTTCTCTTAGCTCTTCATCCATTATTCTATCCATCACACCAGACTCCAAGGACAGCAGCCATTGTGGGCTCTCCACACCCTGCAATCTGAATAGCAATCCCCAGGAAAGTGGTGATACCTCTTTCCTTTGCCAAGAGCATCTGCTGCCTCCCTCATCTTGGGATTCACAGGACTCTGCAGTGTGGGGGAGAGGAAAGCCCAACAGCTGGGAATGAAGATGGTGGGTTTATGTGCCCAGCAGTGTGGCCTGGGACAAGTCACTTCACTCCAACAAGCCCCGGTTTGCTCATCTGTAAAACAGAGTTGATAATCCTAACTCCACCCTTTTGTGGTGAGAACTGAGGTGTGACAACCCCTGGTGAACTCTCAAGCTCTGTGCCTGCAGAGTGATGGGAGCGGGCATGGTTTTCCAAGTTAGGCCCATTGCCTCCATTCTACAGATGAAATCACTGAGGCCCAGAGATGCTAAATAATTGGCCTTGGGTCACACAGAGGGCTAGGATTCCTAGCACGTAGGTCAGGCTCAGGTGGAGGTTGGCTGATGCTGGCTTCTTTGAGCTGCTTCCGGGTTGGTGCCTCTCTAAATGCAACCTCCTCTTCACACAGCCCCCATGCCCATAGGCCAGATGGGCACCGTGAAGTATATGCTGACAACCAAACCATCCACCACAGCCAGCTACATTCAAGTGGACTTCAGTGTAAGCACCAGAGGCTTCGGGCCTCAAGTTCACTGGCCTGAGTGGTGGGGGCTGTCTGGGGCTGTGGTCCTTGCAGACCAGGCTCACCTATGCAAATATTTCCTGACACTGAGGTCCTTTCCCTCTTTCTGCTCTCAACTTGAAACCTAAGTCCCTTAGCTGATCTCCTCGGACTGCTGACTCCACTCACACCTTCTCCCAAGGCTGTCTGCTTCTCCCTGTGAGTGGCTCACCCAGTTGTACCCTGAAATTGTACAGATGGGGACACTGAGGCCTGGGAGGAGGCAGGGCTTAGCTAGGGTCCCACTGTAAGGTGGTGGCTGAGGTGGGTCCTCACCCACGTTTCCAGAACTGCAGGTGACTAGGTGAGATGAATCTTTAAGGAAGGGAAGAAAAATCCTAAGAAATTATCTCACTGCAAAGTCTCCTTTCAGCATATTTCTTACAAGCCCTGTATTATTTTCCACTTACCCTTTTCTTCTGAGAATAAAACAGAAACTATGATCTGTATAAATGAGGGCTCAGGCAGTCAAAGTTAGATGAACTGAAGTTACTTAAGCAATCCTAGGAGAAACTGCCAGTGATTTAATGACTGATTTCCCTATCTGATCAGCCTCTGTCTACCCACCTGTACCCTGGGCGGGTTGGGCTCTGACACTAACAGCTGATGGCTTGCTGACTTGGGGCTGGCTTGAATGCCATTAGTTTGGAGAACTGAGACTCACCCTTAGCCACAGTCCCTCATGGCCAAGGCTGACTGTCCTTTCTCTGTCCCACAGCCTGTGGTACAGCAGGAAGAAGGCAACACCATCCAGCTTGCTGATGACGGGGAGGCCCCAGAGTTCCCTGACGATTATGATGAAGGCTCTTCACAGCTGCTGCTCTCGGCCGCCTTCCTCACAGCAGAGCTTGCCCTCCTGCAGAAGTCCTTTGATTTGAACATCCAGGATACCAGGGTGAGCTGTCCAATGCTGCGCCCTCCCCCCACCCCCCCACCCCAATGACAGTCCCTGTCTGATGTGACTATTCTTAGAATTATCCTGGGGTTGTGGGCAATGCTAGGACGGGAAGATGCCAGAACTGATTTAGGTTTCTATCATTAGTTAACCCCACCACCCACCATATCTGTCCATGTAATCACCATCTACTTATCCATCCATCCATCCATCCATCCATCCCCTCTGATCCATTCATTCATCCTCCCATCCATGCGCCCACCATCTATCCATGTGCCTTCTCATCCATCCTCATGCACATTAATCCATACATCATCCATTCTTTCATCCATTTATCATATCTCTCCACCATCTTTGCATCCACCCATCCTTCTATTCATTATTCTTTTCATTTTTTTCACCTACCTATCCCCCCTGCTCATCATCTATTATTCATTCTCCTATTTAAACAGTCTTCATCCGTGCCTTCTCCCATCTACTCACTCACTCCTCTCTTTGTCCATTTCCCCCATCCATCTATCTATCCATTCATTCCCCTCCCCCATTACATCTACTCATTTCCTTCTGTCTGCCTGCCTTTTCACCCAACATTTTCTCAGTATTTTACCATGTACTAAGAACTATGGGTATCAGAATGTGTAAGCCACAGTCGGGGTTACTCAGGAGCTCATTATCTGGTTGTTAGGATGGGTTAAGAAAGGCTTCAGTAACCCTAAACTTGATTTGCATTTTGTAGGTTGGTGAGCTGCCCCCACAAACCACTAAGACACTGTCTGGTTTCATCCCTGAAGTGAGTGCCCTGACTACCCATAATCCCCAAGTTCTGCTCTGCCCTGCTCTCCTCTATTCAAAGGGACAAGAAACTGGGGACGCAGCTTTTCAAGCTCATCTCCCTTGTCCAGGGTGGAATCATTTGGACCTCTCCATAAAGTACTCTTCGGGTCCGCATGTGTATGCTGTACTTTCTATGTCAATATAGAAACAGCCAGATGGTTTGGCTTGTTCCTTTTATTTCCTGATAGACACTCCCCAGCCTTTGCATGTTGTACTTCTGGTGCCCAAGATGGAATCACCTAGTTCATGGCAGACTCCTGATTTCAATGGAAGCCATCAGTCTGAAGGCTGGCTCTGAGGGGAGTTTCCTGGTTTCCGTAGGTGGCGGAGGCCTATCGCAAGCCAAAGCCCTTGGTGACTCACATTAGGATAAACAAGCCCCCCAAGGTCACCATGGAGACAGGCAAGAGCCTGCTGCACCTCCATGGCACCCTAGAGATGTTTGCAGCTCGGCGGCGGCGGGGCAAGGCGCCTGTGTCCCTCTTCCTCCTGGAAGTTGTGAGTGGAATCTCTCCCCTATCTAAGCCTAACCTCTTGGAAGGTGGGATTTTAGCTGATAGCCACGTAACGGGCAGAAGGGCTCTTTGCTCATCTCAATTATGTGGTCCTAACTTCTCAGACATTGTCACCTGATGTCTGATCCTTGGCTCTGCCATTGAAACTTTGAATGGTTAGAAAGACCAACAAGGGGAGGGTCAATAGTTTAGTCCTTCCTTTTCCTCTTTTCTCCACCCTATGCCTTCCTTCAACACCCATTAACATTTATAAGGGCAGCGAAGAGCTTAACCTGGGGACTGTGAGAGCCTAAAGAGATTCCAAATCCAGTAGAGGAAATCACAGAGGACTTCCCAGAGGAGGTGATATCTAAGCAAGCAGTTGAAAGTTGAACAGGAACTGGCCAGGAAAGGGGTTGGGCTGGTGATGGAGGGCACTCCAGGCAGAGGTTACAGGATGTGCAAAGGCCTGGAGAAATTACATGATGTGCACAGGAATCTACAAACATGCCAGGTACTTTTGAAGGCGCTGTCCTGGGCCAGGCACAGGGAGGGATGAGCAGCCTGGGGAGACTGCTGGGCTCAGTTCCTGAAGATGGGATGGGCAGAGAGGAAGACCATGCTGACTTGGCAGTGATGGTGGTGGTGTTGGGAAAGCGGTAAAACTTCTGGTTTTGCCAGCCCTGATGGGGGCTCACTGCCTTCTCCCTGCTTTCCCTCATGCCAGCACTTCAACCTGGAAATTCAGTACTCAGTGCGTGAGAACCGGCTGCACATGACCACTTCTCTGAACAGGTATGCATCTGCTGCCAGCACTGGCCTCCTTGGTATTACCAGCACCATTGGTTTCCCTGCTCCAGGGTCTTTCTCTGATCCGTCCAGCACAGGCCACACTGTCAGGTCAATCTGGCCACTATTCTTGCTCCAGAACCCTCAATGCCTCCCCATTGTCTAAGTCATCTTCTCTCAGATCTTAGCTTGGCATTCAAGGCTCTTCTCAAATTCTCACACCGCTGCTATATACTGGTATATATAATTTTTAGAGCGAGAGGGAGGAAGAGGGATAGAGAGATAGAAACATCAATGAGACAGGAACATCACTGATCAGCTTTGCCTGCATGCCCCACACTGCGGATCGAGCTGCCAACCCAGGAATGTGCCCTGACTGGGAATCAAACTGGCAACATCTTGGGTTGATGCTCAACCGTCGAGCCACACCAACTAGGCAATTCCATTAGGGTCTTGACAGTGGTCTGATGGTGAGGTCATGTTCTTTTTTTCATTTAGTAAGCCTTGGTCCACAATGTCCAAAGGCCATTTATCAGTGCCCAGCTCAAATAATAACTTATCCAGGCAACTTTTTCTTAGGCAAATAGCAGCAACATTTTTAGAGCTCTGTCTCCATGTTAGGCACTGGCTACCTAAATTATATTTATTATTCCACTCCAACATTCTAATTTTATTATTAGTTGTTCATTCATTTTTGTATTTGCTTTAATCCTTCATCTGACTTGCATTAGGCCAGGATTCTTTAAGTTGTAAGAGAAAATTCCAACTTTAACTGACTTAAGCTTCAATGGGAATCTCTTGGTTTATGTAATCGAAAATTCTAGAGGTAGACCTGCTTTCCGGAATGGCTAGATCTAGGTATGCAAATGAAGTCCTCAAGACTCTGTCCCCTTCCTCCCTTGGCCCTTGCTGTCCTCTTTATTGGCTGAATTCTCGAGCAGTTTCTCCCCAGGTGATGGCAAAGTGACCCTGACATCAAGAGAGGCCTCTTGTTCTATAATTCGAGCAAAATTACCAAGGCTGCTTCTTATTGGTCTGCCATGGAGCACATGACCAACCCTAAGCTAATCAGCACACTGCTCTGTCTGGAATGCTCTGATTAGCCAGGTCTGATTCTTGTGCTTAGGCTGAATTCAGCCCCACCTGAATGTCTTGGAATAGGAGTAGAAAATGGAGCATTTGTTACTGGAACAGAGAATAGATGCTGGGATGATAAAGCCACCAGATGACCATCTCATGGTCTGTTCTGGTGTCAACATGTAGTAGTGCCTATTAGAGATTGTCTAGGGGGTGAGCTGGGTGGGGGTGGGAGGGTCCTAACTCTGTGTCTTTCAAGGATTTGGGACCAATTAGTTGGCTTGCAAATCTCTGCATACGTGGCCTTGGGAAGAACCAATAGACATGACTTGGGGTCCCTGAGGGAAGAATCAGGACCAATGAGAGGAGGCAGTGGCTTGAGCTCGTGGGAAACAGAATGGGCTATAATGAAAGGTAGGGAGCATCCCATCAGTAGCATGCGAGCATAGACTTACAAACACCTGACAGGAAGGCATGGAGGAAACCTCTGCATGAGGTTGGGCGGGTGTTTGAGATCCCCTTTCTCCAGGGCCAGGGGCAGCGGCTGACTGCTTTCTCCCCACCTTGTTTCTCTCTCCTGCACAGATTACTGAGCCTGTCCCGGGAGACCTCATCAGTTGGTGCCTTTCAGGTAAGTGTCCCAAGTGTTATTATTGCCTAGTCTGGCGAGCCTGGGCTTGTTCTCCTTTGGGACTGCAGGGACCGGCCTCAAAATGGAGGCAAAGTACATAGAGCAGGTCTCTGTGGGGTTTGGGGATCCCAATTTGCTATTTGACCTTAGGAAAGTCACTTAGCTTCTCTGAGTCCCTGTTTGCTTTTCTGGGTAGAATCTGGACATCTCTTTCGATTGATTAAAAAAAAAACAAAACAAAAAACATTGCCATGCATAGCAGCAGCCTGAGCTGACTCGGATGACCCAGGTGTTCTTATGTTAGTCTTTGTAGCCTTAGAGCCCAACACAGAACCTGACCCAATAGGTGCTAAAAATGATAATCCTGACCATAGTTCTCACTGAACACTTACTCTGTGCTTTAAATTCATTGAAGCCATGTGAGTGGGTGCTATTATACTATATTTTCAAAGATGGGGAAACTGAGGTACAGGCAGGTAGTGAATGAATGAATGAATGATCAAAATTTTCTGTAGGAGCAGGAATGGGGTCCCAGGCCACTCTCCTGAATTCTCCCATGCCTGGACCATGACCCAAGGCCCAGATGTCACCTGAATGGGACTAAGCAGAGGTGAAAGGCGTCAGCCTACAGCTAACCAGGATCAGGCCCAGTTTTGATGTTAGCTGGACAAATTGTTTGCTGTCTCTAATATTCATTCCTATGGTCCCCAGACCCAGTTGGAGAGAGGGTTGAAAATTTTGTTGAATTGAACGACAGGATGTGGGCATTTTTTCTCTTCCTTTCGCTCCCCCAGGAGAAGAAACTGACCGGCTTTATCACTGATTTTCTTCGAGAAGCCTACATCCCGGCTGCCAATGGTGAGAGCTCCAGCAGGCGTTGATCTTGCTGGTGCCCAGAAGCACTCTGAGCAGGAAAGGATGCCACCTGGTGGTCTCAAAGCCGCCCCCCCCCCCCCCCCCCGCCAGGCCCAAGATGGGGGAAGGCTAACAAGGAATGGATGATTGTTGCTGAATCTTTGAGGTTAATGTATTCTTAATGTCACCTGTCTACGGACAAAGGCACCTCCCACAATTTTGGACACTTGATTCTTGACCCCACACCATGAGTTAGATCTTAACCCAGACCTGGGATGTAAATACATAGTGATCTGGCCTGTGCTCTCTATGCCTGTGCAGCTGGCAGACATCATGAATCAAGCACAGCATTATTTCCCACACCTCTGCCCCAGGCATCCATTCCCTTAATCAACTGCAGAGTAATCAGGCTGAAATGACTCTTACTGTATTTCTCAGATGTGCTCCGAGTTGGACTTCCACTTCCAGACTTTCTGGACATGAATTACAACCTGGCAGAGCTGGACATAGTAGAGGTAAGGAAATGAACTGGGCAAGGCCATGCCAGTCAACACTTTTGGCCAATGAGTGAGGAGCATAAGCCTGCCTCTCTCATCCTGGAGGGAGCAGGGCTGAAGAGGGCTGTGGCCAGCAATATTGTCTTGCCAATCCCTTGGCCAGTGCCCTCTCGCCCCCCCCTTTGAACCTGGCCCCTCTTGGCCAGGGAGGCCCTAGAAGGAAATGTGAATTCTGCCACTCTCTTTCCCTGCCTTCTCAGGCAAATTACCTCACTTTTCTCTACACCTCGATTTTTCTGTGCTGAAATGGGGATGATAATATGGGTACTTGAAATTAGCTTTCACTCCATGGTAAGCATTGCACATAGAGCATTCAACGTGGCTTTTGCACATTTTGTCTCTCCAATCTGGGATGAAGGGGTGCTTGTCTGCACTCAACCATTGGGAAAATGGAAGCTTAGAGAGGTGAAGGGTCATAGGGTGGGTCTCATTCATCCTCTGTTCTCAGATGCTGGCTTCCATTTCCTGGCCACGGCTTGGTCTATCCCTGTGGTCGGCAAACTGCGGCTCATGAGTCACATGTGGCTCTTTGGTCCCTTGAGTGTGGCTCTTCCACAAAATACCATGGCCTTAGACAAGTCATTTTTGAACAAGTGGCATTAGAAGAAGTTTAATTTTAAAAAATTTGGCTCTCAAAAAAAATTTCAATTGTTGTACTGTTGACACTTGGCTCTGTTGGCTAATGAGTTTGCCGACCATTGGTCTATCCCATTCTGCACCTAGTGGCCCCATTCTTGCTCACCCATCTATACCTGGCCCTTTATCTCCCGCCAGAACGCCCTGGTGATGGACTTGAAGCTGGACTAACCAAGAAAGGATTCAGCTGCCAGTGTCCACACTCCAGGCCGTGCAGCATGGAGGAGCTCTGATCGGAGCCTGGCCCCCTGTCACCACTGGCTGCTTTCTTTAACAGGGAGTAAAGCGGGCAGGCCAGGGCTGGGGCCTTGGCAATAAACAGGAGGAAGGCCATTACAAACATCTAATGTCTTGTCCTCATTATTTGTAGCAAAACAACGTGTGGCTTTTCTTCCCCTTTGGTGGGTTTTGGGGTCTGAGACCAGCTTGGGGTCTGAGGGAAGCTGGTCACAGTCTTGGGGGAGCTCTGAGAATATACTAAATACCTGCTGAATGTTACGCTTAGAATTTTACTTGTACCATTTCGTTTAATTCACAATAACCGGATATGCAGAGGGCAACGTCGTCATCTTCATTTTACAGATGAGGAAACTAAGGCACAAGGAGGTCAACTCCCTTGCCCAAGGTTACAGTCTAGCAAGTGGCAAAGCTCTCCCCACCCACCTTAGTCGCCCCCAAACCTTGGTAACTTGAGGGAGCCAATGACAAAGCAGGCTCCCAGGCGTCCTGCCTACGTCATCTCCTTTAATTCTCACAGGACAGTTCAGAGATGAGGACTGTCCTCATTTCACAGGTGCAGAGACTAAGGCTCAGAGAAGTGGAACAATTGGCCTGAGGCCACCTGGCAAGCCAGGAGACAGAGCTGGGGATTAGAATTCTGGAGCAGCCTGCCTCGGTCCAAATCCTAACTCTTCCTCCTCACTGCTATGTGCCCTGGGCTAAGTTCACTCCACTCTGAGCCTCCGTTTCCTCATTGGTAAAATGGGAATAATGACAGTACTGACGCCAGCAGGGTTTTTTGAGGATTAAATTAATTAAACAATGAAAAGTGCTTAGCTCAAGAAATGTTAGCCACAGGCAAGTGTTTGAGGCCAAGAGGGATGTGAACAGGTATGTCTGTGCTGGAGTGTGTGTGTGTGTGTGTGTGTGTGTGTGGACAGCTGTGCCAGACCAGTGCCAGAATGTGCAGTTTTGAGCAGGTGTCAGTATAAACGGCCTACAGATCCGGGCAGCCGGGGACATCTGTGCAGATGCAGGTGTCCAGCTGTGGAGGTTTGTCCGTGAAAAGACATGGTGTCTGTCCATGTCTGTGTGTGCCTGTGTCCCATGGTGGTTGTATGTCGACTGTACTGAGGGTGTTTCCACGTCCCACTGATGACATTCATGTGAGGATCAGCTCCCGGTATTTGTCACATCTGCCCCATCTCCTCTCTGGGAGGGACACTGGTACTAGTCTTTAAATGGACTCTTTTTACAAGTAAATATATGTATGTTTACACATAGTACAGTTAAATAGACATCTTAAAATAAATGTATTCTAAATGGACCTGAAACTCAGTGTCATTTGCTAGGATATATATATATATATATATATATATATATATATAAAACCAAAACCCCATAGCTTTGAACAAGAAATGGGCATGGGCCTCATAGGATCACTTGGTGCTCCAGGGTATGGAGTTACCGGAGTGGGATGTCTGTGTGTTGGTGTGTGCACTTGTCAAAATCTCTCTCTGTGGGGGCGAGTCTCTGTGTGGGGAGTCTGGGTGGGTCTGGGGGAAGGAGCTGGTGTTGGGTACACACAGGTGTCTTAGCGGGGGTGGTACGGCAGAGCATCAGGGGGCTGGTGCTCCTGGAGCTTAGGAGGTCCTGGCAGGTCTGCCCTGTCACTGCCTGGCCCAGGCCCACGCCGCAGAGGAAGGAGGGCCCTTCCTCCCCTCTGGCCAGATGCCAGGGCCGCCCCCTTGTCCCTCAGCACCAGCCCTAATCCTTTAAAGATCACTTTCCTGATTCTGGGACAATGGCAGCCTTGACACAGGTCTGGCAGATACAGACGCCTGGTAATCCATGGGTGGTTGATGCCTGACAGGGGACATGTGAGAGACACCCCCTCATTCCCCATTTCACCCTTAGATGTCCATACAGCGCACTCCTGGCCACCCAAAGCCTCCCACAACCGCCCAGGCTCAGTGCACAGATGGGAAAACCAAGGCAGAGAGCTGTGAGAGTCCGGCGGCCTGGCTTCTCAGCAGGAGCACACAGTTGCTCTCGGAACCTGTTCTCCCACCTGTAAAACAGGAGAGGGGCTGATGCTCTGGCCCCCAATCTGCTTTCAGCATCCTTTGAGTGTCAGTCACAAATTTACCCTGGGCAGAACCTGGGGGCTAGCTAGGCTGGCAAGGGGAGCCCTGCGCTGTGACCTCACCCCCGGGAGGCAGGGATGGAAGTTCTGTGCCCATGGGCACGGGTCACCTTCAAGATTCTCCCAACTTAGATGAGGAAGTGGCAGCTTTGAGAGATGGAGTGACCAGCCCCCCAGGGCACAGGCACCTGTGGAGCTGGGACTTGGACCTTGTCTGCCTGAGTCCACGTCTCCTCATTGCTCCGTCACATCACACTCAGCAGCGAATGCATCCTCCTCCTTTAAAGAAACCGAGGTCCAGACCGGGTGTGCGTCTGGCTCAAGGTCTTGGATCCTGGGACCACAGCTCTCAAGCCCTCGGGGCCTGCCAGGCAGCCTACACCTGGGAAGACAAAGATAACACAACATCCCCGGTATCTGTGCCCACTCCCGTCACCACCCACCCTTCTCCCTTCCCAGCCCACTCTCAGCTCAGGTGCCCGCAGGAAGGCCTCCCAGGGATCTTGCTGTTGTCAGAGTTTCTCTGGCACCCGTGGCATCCTCCCTTGATGCTCTAAAGTCCATTCCCAGGATGCCTATTCTCACAGCCAGCTAGTCAGGTGAGGGTGGGCACCTTTAACATAAGCCCATTTTGCAGATGGGCAAACTGTGACTCTGCAAGGAAGTCACTCAATAGTAGGTAACAGAGTCAGGATTTGAACCCAGGAGTTTTGGCTCCAGGGCCTTCACTGTAGAAGCTAATGCCCAGGGGAATTCCTCCTCAATGAGTCCCTGTCCTGCTCTAGTCCCTTCCGTGGCTCCCAGCACCCTCACTAGGGCTCCAGAAAGTTCTCCATCAGATTGCTAGAGGTTTGTTAAACATGGCAGCTCCTAGGCCCTCTATCCTTGGCCTATTGAGTTAGGGTTGCAAAGACGTGTATTTTATGAATTCCTCCCCATGGCCAGGCCCAATCCCTGACTCACCTGAGGTGCCCGAGGAGCCGGAAAGAACTGGGGAAGACAAGGCAGACCAGAAACTAAGTAGCACCTCCCGCCCTTTCAAGAGGCAAGGGCTAAGCCAGTAGCCTGACCCTGGCGCAGTGGCTGTGCCTTGCAGAGTTCTGGTTCCCGATTGTAAGCTGGGGAGATATGACATTGCTGACTTCACAGCTGATGTGGTGACTATATGAACCCACAGGCATCAGTGCCTTGTAGACAGTAAGTGCTCAATAACTGCTAGGTGCTAACTTTCCCTCCTCCTCCCTCAAACAAATGCCTTAAAAACACCCGGTGCCGGCGAGGATGTGGGGCAGTGGTGACGCTCCAGGCTGCTGGTGGAGTCCCGACAGCAGAGGCGCTTGCGGAGCCCTGGCTGTGTCTGGAGAAGCGGAACCTGAACGTGCCCCATGATGACCCAGCAGCCCCGCTCCTGGCTACGTACCCGGAGAAATGAAGAATAAAAATATATGTTCACAGCCTTAGCTGGTTTGGCTCAATGGATAGAGCGTCGACCTGCAGACTGAAGGGTCCCAGGTTCGATTCCTGGTCAGGGCACATGCCTGGGTTGCGGGCTCCATCCCCATTGGGGCTTGAGGAGGCAGCCGGTCAATGATTTTTTCTCTCATGTACATGTTTCTATCTCTCCCTCTCCCTTCCTTTCTAAAATCAATAAAATATATTAAAAGACAAAAAAAAAACACAACTACAACAACAACAACATATATGTCCACAGAAAGACTTGACAAGAACATTCATCACAGCCAACAATTGGAAGCCCAGGTGCCTTGAGCCAGGAACACAGGTAACAAACGGGTGTGCTCACACAGTGCAGAGGTAGGTACAGCAAAGAACGAGTCATGGTCCCACATACGTGAGTGAATTTCATAGACAGTGAGTCTGAGGGAAGCACACACAGAAGGGCACGTAGGTGCCACTCCGTTCTGTGACCCTCAGGAGCATCCTGGGCTCGCCCCCTGCGTGAGCGGTGGGGGCGATGGTGACCCTTGGTGGACGGTGACTTGGAGGGACACCAGGGGGCTTCTGGAGAGCTCGGTTTGTGAAAATTCGTCCAGCTGCACATGTGTGATCTGGGCTCTTCTCTGTGTGTGCTTTATATTTTAATTAAAAGTTTATTTTTAAAGATGTATGTGGGTTTTGTAACCTGACTCAGTTTCTGAAGTCATTGGGATGAGCATTGCATGGTTAGGGGTCCCGAGGTTCTGAGGGTCTGTCACCAGGCCGGAGACAGACCCACAAACACCCAGAAACACGGTTCCAGCCTGGCATGTCACAGACTCAGGGAGAGAAAACTCCAGAGGGCTGTGGGACCACAGCTGGCGTGTGGATCAGGAGGGCTTCCTGGAGGAGGGGTCCCCCACGCCAGTCCCTGCAGAAGAATTGGAATAACAGCTAAAGTCTGTAAGTCTGAACAGTCACCTGCAGGGCCTGTCACTTCCTTGATCCCATGTCCCTCACTCCCCTCCACCACACAGGCCTCCCCAGGGCTCCTGGACACACGGCCTCGGAGCCTTCGTATTGCTGTCTGGCTCTCCCACAGAGAGCCACCTGCCCATGCCTTCTCCTCCTGCTCCAATCAGAGGCCTCCCCTGACCACTTAGCGAAAAATACACCCCTCCCTACCTCATTTCTCTCACCAGCCTCTGATGTACCGTATCATGTGCTTGTCGGTTCCCTCCAGAGCTGTGTTGTTCAATGCAATGGTCAATGCCCAAACGAGGTGACTGAGTGCTTGAAATGTGGCAAGTCCAAATTTGCTGTCCTGTCAGTGATTTCACAGACTTAGCACAAGAAAAAAAAAAAAAAAAGTAGATTATCTCATTAGTAGTTCTATATTGATTAAACATTAAATAATATTTTGGGTTAAATAAACTATATTATTAAAATTAATTTACTTGTTATTTCATCTTTTAGAAAAGGCAGCTACTAGAAAAAATATTTTTAAATATATTTTTATTGATTTCAGAGAGAGAGAGGGAGAGAGAAACATCAAGGATGAGAGAGAATCATTGATTGGCTGCCTCCTTTATGCCTCTTACTGGGGATTAAGCCCACAACCCCAGGCATATGTCCTTGACTGGAATTGAACCCAGAACCCCTCAGTTCTTAGGCCAATGCTCTATCTACTGAGCCAAAGCGGCTAGGGCATAGAACAGATTTTAAATATATTTTATTGATTTTTTTACAGAGAGGAAGGGAGAGAGATAGAGAGCTAGAAACGTCGATGAGAGAAAAACATCGACCAGCTGCCTCTTGCACACCCCCTACCGGGGATGTGCCCGCAACCAATGTACATGCTCTTGACCGGAATCGAACCTGGGACCTTTCAGTCTGCAGACCGAAGCTCTACCACTGAGCCAAACCGGTTTCGGCCATAGAACAGATTTTAATTGTGTTGCGTTGTTACTGCTCATCTCCTCCAGTGTAGGGATGTGTCCCTTTTGTTTACAGTGGTATCCCTGGCTCCTAGCAAACAGGGGGGCTCTACAAATGCGCACTGAAGAATGAATGAATTTCTCTCCACCACCATCTGCACCAGCCTCAGGAGGGGAACAGCCTTCTCCGGAGCTTGGGGGACACCCAGCCTTGGGGATGAAAGGGGGCGCCCCAGGGCTGCTGCCCCTCCCCCTAGTTGGCCCAGAGTTCCTCTCCCCAGGCCCCAGGGCCGCCCCAGGGCCTCCTCAGGCCAGGCCTGGGGTGGGGGCAGCAGAGGGTCAGGAAACCCAGCAGCCTAAGCTCTTTCCTCCCTCCCTGGCCATGGTTGGGGTAGGTGGGAGGCAGGGTAGACTGTGTGCCACAGGGTGGCCCTTGGGAACCCTGGCGGGAGACCCTATAGTGGGCTGAATGTTCACACACACACACACACACACACACACACACACACACCCAGCTCTTGGGGGGAGGATGGCGCCTCTGCAGCCCCAGCATACCAATCCCAGCTCCCCTTTCTCACTTCTCCAGAAGGAAGGCTTAGCCAGGCCCGCAGGGAAAACCGCAATTTGCTTCTGACATGACACATTGACGGGTTCCTGGCGGCTGTGCCCCCTTTGTGTCTCCAGAGCCCTTGTGGGCATATAAGGGCCTCCCCCAGGCCTGAGAGGGTAGAGGAGCCGACTGGAGGCTGGGTACCCCACCTGCCCGTTGTGGAGCTGCAGGAGCGGGTAAGGCAGCTGTGGCAGCCCAGGCCCTGTGAGCTCCCAACCACTGACCCTGACCGAATGGCAGGCACAGAAAGAACTCACCCTAGGAGGGCACTGGGGTACCGGGCGGTAAAGCTCATTGTACCGATGGGAATACTGGGGCCTAGAGAGGGGCAAAGGCAGGGTCGGGAGGACTGAAGGTGCCCGTTTTTCTCTGAGCCAGCTGGCTTCCCCTGGTGGGAATGTATCCCCTGAGGTGACAGAGAGCCATTTGGGGACTTGTCCTGGGGAAAGCAGGCAGACACTGCCGAGCCTGCGGCCGGTCCAGATGTGTGCACATGTGCCTTTGTATGCAAATGGCACCAGGGCAAACTGCTGGCAAGTGAGGGGGGGCTGGATTTCATCCCCTTTGCCCCTCACCAGGCTCCGTCTCCAGCACACAACCATGCCCGGGGGCCCGGGCACAGTCCCTGCCCTCTGGGAGCTTCAAAGGCAAGACAAGGACACAGACACCATGGGTAGCTACCTGTTGTGATACGTGCCTGAAAGCAAAACTTCTGGGTGAGGTTCAGTGACCGAGGGGCTTCTTTAGACAAGGAGGGAGGGCTGTCCAAGGAGGTGACATGTATTTGGAACCTGAAGGGTGAGGAGCCAGAGGAAGAGCCTTCCTGAGAGAAGGAACAGCCTGTGCAAAGGCCATGGGGTGGGAAGGAGCTTGTCATGGTTAAGACCAAGGAGGTGGAAGAGGCAGGCAGGGACCTACAGGAGCTGGGAAGGAGCCCGTGTTCTATCCCAAGAGCAGCAGGGAGAGGGGTTTAAGCAAGGCGACCTGAAGGGGTGGGAGGTAGGTGACTGAGGGGGTGGATATGGAACTCCATGAAGAGAAATGCTCCTCTAGGGAAGGAGGAAGCTAGCCAGGCTCTCATTTCCCGTCGATTTCTTTCTTTATCATCATCCGGGATGGAGGCAGGAGAGGAGAGAGAGGAGGTAGTTTAAGTCGCATAGACTCGAGGTTCAGATTCTGGCCCTGTCACTGATTAGCTCTGTGACCTTGGTCAAGTCCCCTCCCCTCTCTTGGCCTCAGTTTCCCCATCTCAGAAATGAGATCCAATGAGGCAGCGGCTTGGAAAGTGCCCTGAAGACCGTAGCGTGCCCTGGCGCTGTACTGTGGGTGCACATGTTAGCGCCGTCTGCATCTGGATGGAGAGGGCCTTTCTAGGAGCGAAGCTGGACTTGAACTACGCCAGGCCAGCGGCAGGGCGCCAGGGAAGGGACAAGCTTGGGAGCGAGGAGAGCCTCAGCGTTCCCGCCTCTCCCCCTGCCAGGTGTGCTGCTGACAATGCTGGGCATGTGGTCTCTGCTCCTGCTCTGGGGTCTGGCAGCTCCGTGCCAGGGGCTGCTTGAGACGGTGGGCACCCTCGCTCGGATTGACAAGGATGAACTTGGCAAAGGTGAGCCCACCATGGACAGTTGGGGAGGGGTCCAGCGGCAGTGCCGAGGGCCCCATCCTTATGCTCAGAGCGCCTGCTTTCAGCAACAGAGGGCTGCGATTCTCAGCTGCGGAGAGAATTCAGGGGCGTAAGATTTGCTTGCAGACTCTGAGAGTGGTTAGTTCACTTTCTTCTGAAAGGGGGACGGGGTGACCTGGGCTGAGGCCCCGTGGGGCTGCATCAGCCTCAGGGATGCGGACGAGTGGGGTTGAGGAGGTCAAGGGGAGGGTGCTGGCCGAGCCATGCTCCTGGGGTGTGGGAGCATTTTGTGCTCCGGGTTCCCACTGCCCCGGTGACAGTCTCATGGGCAGTAGAGCCGTCCAGGATAGAAAATGCTTCAGGGAGGCCATCCCCACCCTGTCCCAACCTCCACAAGGCGGTGCCTCTGTCTTGCCCTGCTCACCCTCTGCACACAGTCAGGCTGGGGGTGCCTTCTCCATCTTGGTCAAGCCCTGGTGGCTGTGCGCTCCCTTCGTTGCTTCTGTCCTCCTACAAGGTGGCCCGGGGTCAGGAGCCCTCGTCATATTATTGGCACCAAATCTGATTGGCTGTGTGGCTTTGGGCAAGTCTCTGCCCCTCTCTGGGCCTTAGCTTCCCCATGTGTAAAAGGACCTCTCTCTCTGCAGCCATCCAGAACTCACTGGTCGGGGGTCCCCTTCTGCAGAATGTGCTGGGCTCGGTCACGTCAGTGAACCAGGGCCTCCTGGGTTCCGGAGGGCTGCTCGGAGGAGGCGGCCTGCTGGGCTACGGAGGGGTCTTTGCTGTTGTGGAGGAGCTCTCCGGGTGAGTCACCGAAGCATGGCTTCCTCACTGCCCACCTACTGTGTGCCCCACAGCAAGGCTGGTCTTTCCTTTCGTACAGGGGATAGAGGAGAGATGGTGTCTCTTTAATGTATTGGTAGGCAGTGGGGGCGATACCGGGAGCTCTGAATAGGGAGTCCCAGGACCCGGGTCAGAAAATAACAAGCCTACTGCGTGCCAGGCAAGACAGGAAGGGCAGCGAGCCCCTGTGGTTGAGCGCTCAGCTCCGGGGTCGGACCCAGTTCCTCACTATGTGTCCTGGGCAAGCTGCTCCGTCCTCTGGGCTGATCCAGGCGCCTGCACGGCTCCCGCTCCCCTCTTCTCCAGGCCTCTGCTCTGAACTGCCCTGCCCTGACCAGCCCTTCATTGTCCCCTTCCTTCCTTCCAGCTCTCCAGAGGACACACCACTCCCTGGCACCCCATATAGTTCACTGCTTTTTCCTGTCCCCGCCCCCCCCGCTAGATGTATACCCCAGGAAAAGCGGGACTTTTGTCCGACCTGTTGAGTGCCACGTCCTCAGTATCAGAAATAGTGCTTCACACACAATGAATGCTAAAGCATATTCTTTTAATGCATGACATCACATAATAACTGATATTTATAACTCAATACCATCTAGCCAGGGTTTTCTGGGTGCCTGGCACGGGGCAGTGAACGGACTGCTCAAGTTCACCCAGTGGGGGAGTGGGCAGTGGGGGTGTGTGTGTCTGGGTGTTTAACCACAGCCCACACTGCCTGCCCAAGCAGGTGGGACCGGCCCAGGGCTGGCAGTGACTCATGGGAAGGTCAGAGGACAGGCCCCAGATGAAGGCGGAAGGCTGAGAGCCAGAGCATGGGGAGAGCCACTGTGCAGAAGGGAACGGGTTGCTGGGGGAGGGAGAGGGGATGGATGTGCATCTCCCCAAATGGCAAATGTCTCCGAAGGGAGCTGGTAAGGGCTGACATTGCTGTTGCTTGAGGACTACTGTGTGTCACTGTGGCCGGTATTGTCAGTATCCCCACTTTACAGATGGGGAAACCGAGGCACACAGCAACAATGTGATTCGCCCAAGGTCACACAGTCAGTCAGTAGTGGAGCTAGGATTTGAACTGCTGTCTTTCATTGGCTTCACAAAACCAGCTTTGCATGGGGTCGTTGCCAGGAAAGTGAATTAATGTGTGTCAAGGAACTAAATAGAGGTTTCCATACACTAAATGCTCAATAAATACTATTATTATTATTAATAGATCTAGTCCCCTTCCCCCCCCTCCAACTGTAAAATTCCCCATGGGTCCTGAGGCTTCAAACACGAAACACGAAGCAGACATTGCTCTTGTCTCAGAGTCCCCAGGAGGAGACAGCCCAACAATGATGATCTTGGAAGCTCAGGACAGTGATGGAGGCAGCCCAGGAAGCACATGGAAACTGGGGCAGAGGAGGGCGTTTGCCCGAGTCAGAGATGCAGGGAGAAGGGCTTCCTGGAGGAGGGGATGCCCTAGCGGAAATCAGCAGAGCCCAGATTCTGCTAACCGAAGGTGGCGGTGGGATGGAAGGAGAGTCAAGAGAAGCGTGTTTCAGACGGAGGAACAGTCTGGGCAAAGACTGAGACGTCAGAGAAAACGATGGACTGTGGGAGTTGTGCTTGGGAATCCAGGGGGTTGCATGCTTGTGATCAGGGGTGTGGGAGTGGAGGGACGACGATCCAGGTCGGACACTGAACCAGGACTGAGGCCATGGGAGAAGGGTGAAGCGAACAGTTTAATTCACTGAGCCTCCGATGGCGATGATGATTCTACACTCACTGGGCATACGCTGTACCAGCCGGGACTCCTTCATTATCTCACTTGTCTTTGCAACATTGCTAGGAGACGGGTACCGGCATTATGGTCCCATTCCGTAGACGATGAAGAAACCGAAGCCACGATGCCTGGGCCCGCATTTGAATTGCGGCTTAGAAGTGGGGTGGGGGGCACACGCTAGAGGGCTGGGGTGCCCAGGCACTGAGAGGCTGGCGCTGGGGGCCCTCCCCCTGACTCCCCCAGGCTGAAGGTGGAGGAGCTCACACTGCCACAGGTGTCGCTGAAGCTGCTGCCGGGGTTTGGGGTGCAGCTGAGCCTGCACACCAAGGTGAGCCTGGAAGGCTCCGGGTGAGTGTGCCCCGGGAACCTCTACCCTATTGCTCCCCACCCCATGCCACTGCCCTCTGGGGATCCCTATCCTACTGCCCCCACACCACTCCAGTGCCCCTATTTTCCTCACTCTAGCCCCTCTCTGAGAGATTCCCACCCTACTGTTCCCACCCATTACCCCTCCCCATGATCTCCACCCCACTGACCCTAGGGGCTTCCACTTCATGCTCCCTGGAGACCCTACCCCATTGTTCGGGGCTCACTGAAGAGATGGGGGAAGAAAGGGCAGGGGTGTGCAAGATGGGGACCTACAGGGAGGCAGAGGGTGAGAGGAGGACATGGGGACCAGATCACTTGCAAGGCCACCCAATTGGCGCATCAGGGTCCAAGCCGGGGTGGGCGTGGTTAAGGAGGGCCCTGGTGGGTGGGGGCCTAGAGGCCTAGCCGCACCCCCGGCACCCCCTCTCGCAGGACCCTGGGGAGCCTCCTGCAGCTGGCAGCGGAGGTGAACGTGTCGTCGCGTGTGGCTATGGGCATAAGCTCGCGGGGAACGCCCATCCTCATCCTCAAGCGCTGCAGCACGCTCCTGGGCCACATCAGCCTGCTCTCGGGGTGAGTCCGCAGCTGGAGCCCTGAGCATGGGCATCTTTTGGATCTCTCCGGAGCCTGAACTCACCCCACCTCCAGCCTGCCTGCCCCCACCCTTCACCCCCACCCATCATGAGACCCTCCACGGACAGGGACTCCGGCTCAGCCCACAACTTGTACCCCCCACCCCCGGGCGTCCCCCTTCTCCAGCCCTGAGATCCTGCTGTCCCCTCTCCCACACAGAGCGGGGCCTTCTGCGGTCCCTCCATCGGGTCTACCAGTGTCCCGGTCCCCGCTGTCCTCACACCAGGGAACCAATGCTATCCCTGACTTGCTGTGTGACCCTCAGGGGAGCCCCCTCCCAGTCTGGGCCTCAGTGTCCCCATCTGTATGACGAGAACCTATACTTGATGATTTGGAAGGCTCTGGCACTTCATGTGTGTTCTTCCCACAGCGGTTCAGGCACAGTGGCCCTCCCTCCTCGGTGCTGAATGACCCCTCCCAGAGAGGGCCAGGGAGGTGCCCAAGGTCACACACCAGGTTGAGGCAGGGATGGAGGTGGGCTGGTCTCTGGAAATAGGCCCAAGGCTTTCCCCAGGGCCCTGCGCCCACCCTCGGGGGCACCTGCCTCATCCCCGCCTCACGCGTTGTGTCTCCCCCATTAGTTTCTACATTCCAGGCCTAATCGCACACCCCATCCCATCTTTGCTGGGCGGCCCCAAGCAGTGATGGGTCATCGGACAGCTCTGGCTTAGCTCCCAGGAACAGGGCGAGCCAGGGTTGCTCCTGTCTCCAGAAGGACCTTCATAAGGGGATCCCAGATAGGGTTTTGGGGGCCCTTCAATCCCATTGGCTTCCTCCTGCTCCAGTGGGCTATCAGGGGCCTTGGAGGGGACGGAGCCCAGGTGGTGCTGGTGTCCTGTGGTTGTGGTTCTGCGGTTGTCACCCCTCCCTCTGTGCCCCTGTAATCCTTAAACAGACCTCACCATCCACAGGCCTCCCTCTCCTTCCTTCCTTCCTCCCTTCTTCAAATACTCATTCATTCAACAAATATTTATTGAACCCACACTCGAAGCCAGTTCTAAGTTCAAATGTCACGTACGTACGATGTTGGAGGAGACAAAGGAGCAGATATTTGTCGAACGGACGGTATACCTGGTGCGGAGGCACTCATGTTTAACCTTGGCATCAGGCGCTGTGCAAACGGGGAGCGGAAATCCTCCCTGGGCCTCAGGGTGAGGCAGAGCCAAGGTGTAAACCCGGTCTCCAAAGTCCAGCCAGCGCCCTGCCCATGACTCAGGCTGGCACCGTCCCGGGCGGCGGCCCACTCTCAGGCTTCTCCCTCCCCAGGCTGCTGCCCACACCGCTCGTGGGGCTGGCGGAACAGACGCTCTTCAAGGTGCTTCCGGGACTGGTGAGTGCGGGGCCAGGCACACCCTCTGCCTGGGCTGTGCCCTCCTCCCCTGGCTTTGAGTAAAGCTGGGCGCCAGGCAGGATTAGGCTGTCCTTCCCTCCCACGCCCACCGGGTAATCCATCCTGGCCTGCCCACACTGCTCAAGTGCCGCCTGTGAGTCTGGGGGGGAGGGGGCTGCTACAATCCCTCCCCAGACCTCTGAATCCTAAACTTACAGCTTTGATGACCTCACTCTCCTGCTCCCAAATTCATGTCCCTTTCTTGGCCCCTGCCCTGTCTCTGCCACCTGTACTATTATTATTATTATTAGTCTTTAAACTTGGCTTTAAACTCGCTTTGAATAAAACTTGGGTCACTGGGTGATTTTCAACTGAGCCCGGTGCTGGGCATATGTGTCAGAAAATGGCATCTACGTGTATCAGTACTTCCTAAGAGGAACACGTTATACCTGCCCTGCTCCAGAATGCTTGTCCATGGCGGCCCCAGCCATCAGGGGACACGAGCCACACAGGAGGAAAGATTGTCTGGCCAAAGCCCCATCGCATTGAGGCCACAGCAGGCAGGGCTTGCTGGGCTCACGCGGCCAGCACAGGGCACTCAGGCCTCCTCAGCTCCAGCCCCGGCAGGACCTTTCTTACGGGTCCCTGTGAAGGGCACCTGAGGAGGTAGCAAGGGCACGGGCTCCTGAGGTTGGCAAAACTGCCCTGGACTTGAAGAAGCCGATCAGAAAGTAGCTCAGGGGGAGAAAGGAAGCTCCCAGCAGCCAGGACCCCCACCAGGCCCACCTCGGGTGGATTTCAACAAAGGGGGCTGTGTTTAAATTGTGACCCCTCACCAGGGCCTCTGGGACGACGGGCTGCGACACAGGATGTGTGTGACTCAAAGAGGCTTTAAAAACGAGAGCTAATCACCAGCATTTAGAGATTGGAGATTTCTCCTACCGATCCGATTTCTGGCATCTCTTGTGCAATCGGCGGCCTGGGCCGCCCGGTTCCTCCTTCCCGCAGGTCACATGGCAGGCACCACGGGGCGGCTCCTCACCTGTCACAGCCCCTGGGGTGTCCTCGCATTTCTGCAACAGGCCTGGCTGCAGGGGCCGTGGAGTTGGAGGCCCCAGGGCTTAAGTGAAGAGGCAGCCCTCCCTGTCGCCCTGAGCACAGCTGTGACCTGGGCAGGCTGCCATTCTTCTCCGGCCACCGATGTGGGCGAAGGGCCGGGGCCGGGCCGCCTGAGGTTCCCGCTCAGGCGGACTCGGGTTCTGTGATCCGCAGACTCGGGATTCTGCAAGCCGAGCACCACGCAGGGGTTCTCAGAAACACGCTGGCACAGCCCACCCCCAGACCTCTGAATGCTAAATGCGTGCAGTGAATGCAGTGTGTGCAGTGACTGCCTGGCCCGAGCCTGGCTCTTCGGATGGAGGGGGAGGCACCCTTCCTGGGGGCCCCTAGGCTAGGTCTCCCGGGGTCCAGCTGGAAGACAGCAGGGACCGGAGACCTCAGAGGGAACAGCGGCCTTTGTCCCCGCAGGCGCGGGCCTGGTCCACACCCCCTAGCTGGCCTCTGAAGTATGTCTCCCTGTTCCCCCAGCATCCTTCGGGGGTTTTTTGGGGCGGCCCATGCAACTGGCCCTCCACGTCACCCACTCCACCCTCCCAACACGCCAAGCCCCTGCCTCTGCGTGTCCCCCCACCCTTCTCTACATTCTGCCTTGCCTTGGTCCCTGGGCTAGCAAATGTTATAGCAAAATGGAAAATGCAGCTGTCCCTGCGCCAGGCTGGGGCCCACTCTTATTGTCCTGTAACACCTGTCTCCCCTGGACACAGCTGTGCCCCGTAGTGGACGGTGTGCTGAGCATGGTGAATGAGCTCCTCGGGGCTGTGATGAGTAAGTTGGGGCCTAACCCCCTCCTTGGCCCCTTCTCCTACCCCCTCCCATTACCCCAAAGGGTGGCGGTACCAGGGCAAGAGGAAGGGACAGGATGCTGGGGCCTTCCACTTCCTCCTCAGGCTGACAAGGCTGCCACTTTGAGTAGCCCTCACGGGGTGTGGGCTGAGGCTGGTCCAGCAGGATGGGGGACTCACACTCTGCCCCCAGCTCTCTCTCTGTTGGGGGCCGGAGGCACCTGTGGTGTCCAGCATGGTCAGAAACATGAGGCAGATGTTATTATTATTGTCTGGACAGACAGGGTGACAGGCCCAGAGAGCTCAAGTAAGAAACCCAAGGCCCACAGCCACAGCGGCCACCTGTCTCCTCGAGCCTATGGAGACATGGATGGATGCCTTTTGTGTGCACAGATGGGCTTTGCCAAGTGTAAACAGGTGTGGCCAGGATGAGGCCAGAAAAGCTGGGGCAGCTGTGAGAGAGGCAGGGCCGCAGGGACACCAGCCCTGGAAAAGGGGAGTCCTGGTCTGTCTTCTGTGGCCGTGGGCTGGCGACTTCTGTCTAAGCCTCAGAGTTTATCTGTTTAGTGAGGATGACAGTGGTGCCCAGGCGAATACTCAGTAGAGTGCTAGGCACTCAATAAATGGAAGTAGGGCCGGTTATTTTGGGGGGGTTGGCTCATGGGTCTTTCTCCCTCCCTTCCTCCTCTCCCCACGAAGGCCTGGTGCCCTTGGGGCCTCTCGGGTCTGTGGAATTCACTCTGGCCACACTGCCTCTCATCTCTAACCAGTACATAGAGCTGGACATCAACGTGAGTCGGAAGGCCTTGCTGGGCGGCAGGGGGGTGGTGTAGGATACTGTGGAGGCTGGGTGGGAGATGCTGGGTCAAAGCCACGAGGGTGAGCAGCCCTGAGACCTTCCGTGCTGTCTCCTCCCCCTGCAGTCCATTGTGAAGAGCATGGCTGGTGACATCATTGACTTCCCCAAGCCCCGCAAGCCCATCAAGGTGCCTCCCAAGGAGGACCATACGTCCCAGCTGGCTGTGCCTCTGTACTTCTTCAGCACCATCTTTGGGCTCCTGCAGACCAACGGTGCCCTTGACATAGACATCACCCCTGAGCTGGTGAGTGTGGCACCCTCCCCTGCTGTGCCCTGAAGACACCAACGGCCCAGTCACATCAGCACTGGTTAGCCTAGATGAGCCCCTCCCTCTATAATTGCTGATTGACAATGGCCCTCCGATCGGCTAAGTCTAAAGGGGACTTCCGAGTCATTCCTCCCAGGGAGTTACTTTCAGGTGTTCAGAACCGGCAGTGAAATGTAGCCAGCTGTTCATCCTGGCATCAGACACTCCCTTTCAGAGTCCAGAGCCCAATTTTATACTGAAGTGTGGATGCCTAACATGTCTAATGCTTTCTCAAGAGCAGATTTGAGTCGGAGAGAGGAAAACTAGGCTTAGACTCTTCCAAAGGTCACTTGGACACTTGTTTTGAAGCCTCTGAGACCTCTCTGCTTCCACTCTGGCTCCTCACGCCTCACAGATGTCTGGAAGGTTCACCCCTCAGAAGCCATGTCCAGAGGCATTTTCTTGGCCTTAGCCCTCTCCAAAGGCAGTGAGCTCTAAGCCACCTGTCTCCATGCTCCCCGCCCCCCAGCCTCTATCTACAGCTCAGGGCCTAGGGGAGCACTTCCTGCATGTAGGGTCCAGAGAGCACGGGACCAGGCTCCTGAGCTAGGAGGCAGGCGTCTCCTTGCTGGAGGGAGGTGGCAGTCATAGCCAGGCAGAGACTCTGAGTGTGAGGATGCATGTGCCTGAGCAGTGTGTGTGTGTGTGTGTGTGTGTGTGTGTGTGTGTGTGTGTGAGAGAGAGAGAGAGAGAGAGAGAGAGAGAGAGAGAGAGAGAGAGAGAATTAGTCAAGAGAGGGATTTCAGAGGCCAGGTGCTATCCTCAAATGCTGTCCATCCCCAGGAGGTGATGGCCTTGTGTTGGGGGCGAGTCTGGGAATGCTCTGATCGGGGTCAGATCCCTGGGCCTTCAGACTGTGAGGGGTTTGAAGGTTCTGGAATTAGCCTGCCCAGGTCACATCCCGGTGCCACCGCTTACCAGTTGAGTCTAGAAAGGAGCCTCATGTTCCCCACTCACAGAGTGAAAGTAACCAGAGCACCACCGCTTTGGGCTGTTGTAAATGTGAAATGAGCAAAGGCATGTGCTCAGCTTCTAGTGAGCACTCAGTGATCACTGGCCATTGGAAGGAGCATGAGAGTTTGTAGAGATGTGCATGTGACTGGTGAGATGGAGGTGGGGCAGAATGTGGACCAAACTGGCCTGTGTGTGCTGAGGGGTCCCTGTTCTGTGTCTGTGTTCACCGTGTCCTCTCATTTGGTCTTGAGCCCAGGTTCCCAGCAATGTCTCAATGACAACTACAGACCTGACAGCTTTGGTCCCTGAGGTGAGTGACCCTTCTTATGGCCTTGATCACTGGAGCACTTTCCTGATGAGTCTGAATGGACTCCAGACTCTTTCTCAATGTATTTCTCCAGAGAGCTGTAATGGAATGTTGAATCTAAATTCACACTCAAGTGTGAATGGCTAGCACTGTATCCTTTCCTAACAGCAGAGTGGAAAGGACCAGGCTTTAATTGCCCCAGAAGTCAATTAGACATGTGTCCTATGGCTGTTCCTCTTCTATCAAGGAGAAGACAGAAGGTTCTTTTCAGGCTACTGAGCCCCCTCCCTCCTGCCACCTTACTTCACCTTGGTCTTGGTCTCCTCTATCCCACAAGAGAAGATGTAGGGCACTGGCCCTGGGGGGGAAGAGGAAGGAGAAGATTCAGGGAGGACGGGAGGTCCCCAGTACAAGGCTGCGGGGCATGGCCTCAGCTTTCCTGTTCATTCACCTGGAGCTGGAGCAGATACTTTCCAGCTGTGAGAATCTGAATTCATCCTGAGGTTGAAATACTACTATAAGGTCCTTACATAATAGCAGATTCTGACGGAGCTTGGAAAGAGGTCCGTAAGATCTGGGTGTCTACCAGAGAGATGGAGAGGGAAGCTGAGCTTGGGGACACAGAAAAACTGTGAATCCTTAAAGTGGGTGATTCAAACCAGCCTTGGTGGGCATGGCTTGAGGCCTTAGCTAAAGGGCCTACAAGTCTCAGGCAAGGGATGAGATTGAGGCTAGACATGCAGAAGCACTTCCTGAGGGCAGGAGCCATAAATGGTGGAGAGGGACGTGGGGGAGGGACCCCTGGAGGCAGCAAGCTGGGCCATGTCCCTCCAGCTCCGGGAGCCTGGACCTTTGTCCTCCAGTTGCCGGCCTTGCCGTGTCAGAACCCAGAGCCTCAGCTCCACGTCTGGGTCCGTGGCTTCAGAATCTGAGAATGGAATCTGTAGTTCCCTGTCTGTCTGATCCTGCATCTCTAGGAGTTGGGTTTGAGGAATCGGCCCCCAGACTCTGGCATTCAAGTGACTCCAAGCTTCTGTGGCTCTAATTTACATCAATTTTATAATTCCATGATTCATGATTGTGAGACTCAGAATTTCCTGATTGTGTGACTCTGTCAGTCAGTCCACCAACATTCCCTGAGCACCTACTACGTGCCAGGCCTTGTGCCAGGTGCTGGGAATCCAGGAGGGGCAAAGGTGAGAAAGAGGACAAGTCCCTGCGCTCCAGGAGCTGCCATTCTGACGGGGCTGGCAGACATTGGGCAAATCTGTGGAGAGAATGGGATGGTCCACACAGATGAGGAGTGCAGGGATGGTGCTCCTAGACAGGGTGCTCTGCATGCCTCCCTGAGGGGTGACCTTTGAGCACGAGGCTGAAGGAGGTGGGGGCAGGGACCGTGCAGGATCTGGGGAAGACATTTCCAGGCAGGACGAACAGGTATTGCATAGGCTCTGAGGTGTGTGTGTGCCTGTCAGGTGAGAGGAGCATAAAGGAGCTGGTGAGATGGAGAGGAGGGCAGGTGGCGACCGGTGGTGGGGTAAGATGGAGAGGAGAGCATATGGGGATTGGTGGTGAAGGGGGTGAGATAGAGAGGAGAGAATGAGGGGACTGGTAGTGGAGTGAGATGGAAAGGAAGGACTGAGGGGACCGGTGGTGAAGGGGGTGAGATGGAGAGGAGGGAATGAGGGGCCCAGTGGTAGGGTGAGATGGGGAGGAGGGCAGAGGAGGGGTCATGCAGGGCTGGTGGGCCTCGGGGGAATTTTGAGTCTGGTTCTCTTGTTCCATGGGTTGGTGGTGTCTCCCCATCTGACTGTCAATCTCACGGAGGCTGAGACTATGGTTCAGTCTGTCGCCTCCGCACCCAGCATGGTGCCAGTGGGTGCTCAGTGGGTGCTGATTGACTCTCTTGAGTCACTGGCTGACTCTCTCAGCGGGGCATCTAAGCTGCCTGGGGCCCTGCTCTCTGCCTCTCCCCAGGTCCTGGAGGAGCTGCCCCCGGGCCAGCAGCTCCTGCTCAGGCTGCAGGTGAAGCAGGCCCCGGCGGTCTCACTGCAGAAAAAGAAGGCCGCAGTCTCCATCGCAGCCAACATCCGCGTGCTGCCCCATCTCCCTGCGGGGACCCCGGAAGCCCTCTTGGAGCTGAACGGGGTGAGTGGCTAAGGGAGGGAGCCCGGCACTGGATTCTGAGCGGGCTGACCCTTTCCAGGCTACTGGGGGGTAGGGGGTCTTCCCCGATTTCAGGGTGGCACCACCCAGGAAGCCCCTCTCCTTTATTGTCACCCTCTGAGCTAAGACCCAGGTGCCCACTTAGACTCCCTCATCGCACATCTGACCAGGCCAAGGCCTGTCCAGTCTGCTTCCCCGGGATTCCAGGAGTGATCCCCGTATCCCCATCCTCTCTGTGCTCAGATATCTCTTGGATGACACTATGACTTCTTCCTGTCCCCCTACCTCTCCACCCCACCTCCAAACACACATCTGGGCAGAGGCAGGTCCCTCCCCTGCTCACTCTCTGCCCTGGCTGCCCATGGCCTAGCACATTCCATACCCCCTGCCTCAGCCTCTGCCTTTTACTCAGGGCTGCCAGGTCCCACCTCCCTGCTTTTGCGTGTGCAGGGACCACCCCCTGCACTACCGTCTCTCTCCTTCTCTTGGCGAATGCCTCATCTTTCAACATTCAGCTCTGGTGTCACCTCATTGGACACCCTCCCTTACCCCCCAGCAGGGTCTCCCCAGGCTTCTACAACCCCAAAGCCTCCTCTTGTATAAACGGATCACCATCAGTTGTTGTTTTTTAATCCTCACCTGAGGATATGGAAAGAGAGAGAAATAGAGAAACATTAATGTGGGAAACATCAATTGGTTGCCTCCTGTATATGCCCCAACTGGGGACCAAACCCACAATCTAGGAATGTGCCCTGACTGGGAATTGAACCCACAATGTTTTGGTGTACGGGGTGATGCTCCAACCACCTGAGCCACCTGGCCAGGATGCCCCTTCAGTGTTAATACTCTAGTTCTTGAACACCAGGTCCTTCAAGTTACCTGCTCACAGCCCAGCAGGATCCTAACGCACAGCAAGGCCTCCATAAGGGTTAGTGGGAGGACGGTGGGGATTCACCTGTTGGCCTGTCCTCAAGTTCCTTCTGTCTGATTCAGAGTAACCTCTGCCTGCTTCCCCCTGCAGGTTATGACTTTAGATGCCCAGCTGGCTCCTTCGGCTACCAAGCTGCGCCTCTCCCTGTCCCTGGAACGGTAACCTGGGATCCTGGGCCTTGGCTGTAGGACCAAGAAGAGGGACCTACAGGAACCTCCTTCTGTTTATCCAGGACCTGCAGGGGAGGGGATGGTATTAGCCCATTTTCACAGATGGCACCTGGGACTCAGAGAAGCAGGTCCAGAGCAGGCTTCTTGCACAGCGCCGCCCAGAGGCTGGCCCTGGAGATACACCTGCTGCCAGGATATGGCGTCCAAACTCCTGAGTGATCAGCCCCAAAGGCTGGCCACAGAGATAATCGTGCCGGGATGTTATAAAATGCCTCGTTATTCAGGTGCATTCGTTATTTCTCTAATCTCCCCACTCCTGTGGGAACTAGGCCTCATGGTCTTCTTTAGGACCAAGATGGTGATGTTGATCCAATCCTTCCTCTCGGGAATGGCCCTTTACCATTTGCAAAGCCCAGGCTGGCACAGTGGGTTGTCTCTGGGAGCAGGCCTGCAATCAGGGCCTCCATTCTCCAGGCTCAGTGCTCTCACGGGGGCCTGGGGCCTGGGGCCTGGGGCCTCTCTGACCCTCCCCTGGATTAGGGGGCTTTCCCAGGGTCTCTGAGATCTGCCCATCCTGGCCCATAGGCACCCAGTGCTTACCTGACCCTATTTGAGTGTCCCCTGCGGCCCCTGAGGCTGTATACAGATGCCCCTTGCAAGGCTCCACTGCCGCCCCATTTCTAACCTCGCCTGCTGCCTGAGTTCGTCTCCCATTCCTGGTGGCAGTTCACGCCTCAGCCCTTCAGGAGATAGAGCTCCTGGCCAGGCTCTGGCTCTGGACCTGTGTTTGGCCAGCTGTGATCCTCTAGTGCCTTGTGGCCATTAGGGTGCCCGCTGGATACAGAGCACTCTGTCCAGTGCTCAGTCTATGGAGAGCCACTCTTCAGAAAGGTTCTCCCTCTCGCCCAGAGACAAACAACTCAGAGTCAGACTGAGGCTCCAAGAACACGGAGTCAGAGGTGGTGGTCATGGTATCTCAGAAGGAGGTTTGACCCCTCCAGGTCCATTCTACAGATGGGAAAACTGAGTCTCTGAGTTGGATAGAGACAGAGTTGGGCCTATAACCCTGTTTTCTGATGCTGGAAAGCTAAGGGTGGGGCAGGCTGTGGGGTCGGGTGGGGCAGAGCACTGCTCAGCGGGTGTTGGGGTGGATGCTAGGACCCCCAACACCCCTGTTCTCTCCAACAGGCTCAGTGTCAAGCTGGCCTCTTCCTCTGCCCACCCCTTTGATGTAAGTTCCTGGGAGGGTGAGCATCTTGGCAGTGGTGAGCATCCTCTAGGGGGGCTGGATAGAAGGTGGGATGAGTCATGGGCCATGTGACTGATCTGGCCCCAGTCTGAGCCCTGCCCCAAGCCAAAGTGGACAGACATCAGGGCGTGTGTGTGTGTGTGTGTGTGTGTGTGTGTGAGATCACCCTTAGGACAGTGAATCTGAATCTCAGGACCTATCAATGTCTTGGAACCTTACAAAGTCATAAATTTCCGGAATCCCACAAAGGTTCAAAATTCTGGAACTTCACACAAGTAATAAGGCTCCTGAACTCAGAAAGTTCTCCTGTTTCAGAGCCCCATAGAATTCTTAGTCTTCCGCTTCTCACATAGTTCTGTGGTTCTGGATTCTCATGATCCTCTCAGGTTCTAGAACATTCTAAGGGTTCTTAGGTTGGTAGGAACCTAAGATCAGACCACACAGAGTCTCCTGGAGCTGGTGCCTTCTCCTCCTTCTTTCTCAGGAACAGGCCCCCTCCTCTAGGAATAGCCTTCCTCTAAGCCCATGGGGCCCAGGGGGAAGCTGTTCTAACCGAGTCCCCTCTGGGGTCACTGGTAGATAGTCCACCCCAGCGGGCCTGTGCCCACTAGGAGCTGTGTCCCCGGGTGTGGGGGAGGCTGGGGCAGCTGGACTTTGGGTTTCCCTCCCTGGGAAGGAGCGGGCTGCTCCCTGCGTAGCCACCTCCCACCCTCCCTATGCTCTCTTGCAGGTGTCCCACTTAGAAGAGTGGCTCAGTGACGTGATCCGGGCGGTGTACGTGCCAAAGCTCAATGGTACGGGTGGCCTCCGCTGTCTTTTTGGACACGTGGAGTGTCTGAGCTTGGGGCTGCCAAATCTGTTGCCTCTTTCCTTGTTCTGAGAGACACTGAGGTTGGAGAGGGTTGATGCCCATTTCTGAGCTGCAGAAATTGAGGCACCAATATTTCCATTCACACAACATTGACTAGCATCTACATCGCACCCCAAGAGCTATCTGACCTGGGTCCTCTCCTCAAGCTCACAACCCAGAGGGGAGTGCTCATATAAGCTATTGATGAGAATAAATGGCTCAGAATGTGCAAGGACCCGACAGAACCTCAAGGAGGCCCTGCCGAGGGGCCACTGATGGCAATACAGAAAAGGGGCATTTTCATTTGAGTTTAGTAGGACATGTAGGCGTCTGCCAATAAGAAAAACTGAGTCCCCAAGAAGAGAAATGGCTGGCTCAAGGAAAGTGGGGGAATAAGGTCTGCAGGTCCCACCCGGCCCCCCTCATATCTTTGCTTTCAACCCTTTCCTTTCGCAGCGGGCCTGGATGTTGGCATTCCCCTGCCCAACGTTCTCAATGTCAGTTTTGGCAACGCGGTGCTGGAGGTCATCGAGGTGAGTGTCCTGTGCGGGTGTAGTGTGGATGGGGCCGCACGCGTGTTTGCGGAGAGCCTTGCTTGAAGCGCCTTAGGGGAGTGCTCTGCTCATCATCTGGTCTGCCCACGCACCATTTTCCAAACTGCTCGGGGAATTACAAACGACTGAGCTTGGGAATGGCAAACAGATGGCACAAGTGCTGCCACTGCTTCCTTCCTAGCCCATGGCAGGCATTGCCTGTCAATTACAGAGATCTTTCCTGATCAATTCAGACCCATGTCTGGTCTATAGGGTGGGATCTCAGATTCACTCACAGGATGGCAGTTCCCTTGGTCCAGGAGTGGCATGTACCTGTGCTGTCCCTCCTTATTCTGTGCCTGTGGCAGGCGTGGCTATGTCTATATTTCTTGTGGAACATAGACATAGCCTCACAATCCTTTTTCAACCCAGCACAACTTAGAGTTTTGGAACAGTTCTGGGAGGTAGAGCTGAGAGTTTTGGACCCATTTCCAAGATAAGAAACCAAGGCTTGAAGGATGTCCGATTTCTGGCCCAAGTTCAATGCAGTAAATTAATGGCACTTGAACTATGGTTTCTTAAGTCCTAAAGTTAGCAAACCAGTGACCTCTCTCATGCTGGAAGTCATTTATTATGCATTCATTATTTGTTCATTCATTCATTCAATCAATGAGTGCCTGCTGTGTTCCAGGTGCAGTGCTAACTCAGCCATGGGAGGGGCACAGACATGGATGCAGAGATGGAGTGGAGGTGGGAGGACAGGTGTGTTTGGACTCAGGGAGCCTAACCAAGAACTGTTGCTCCTTGCAGAACGCTGTTGTGCTGACTGTGGCATCCTGAGCTGAGAGATGGCCGCTCCCCCTTCCTGTTGACTGCCAAAGTCCTGCCGACCTGCCTCTCTGCCTCAGTTTCCCTCCCAGTCTCTAGCCTGTGTCAGTGACAGTATAAATGCCCCTTATCCACCCAGGCCCACTCAGGTGGTCTGGCCCTGCAGCTGTGCCCCAGCCCGGGTGGAGACTGCAAGGCTGGCCAGAGGACTCTGCTTCAGAGAGAGCTCTGGGGCCACAGTGGCCAGTCCCTGGCTTTCAATAAACTGTCTGTGTCAGCATCTCCAGGCTAGTCTGTTCCCAGTCACACACAGGCCACCTTGGCCTCTGCCTCAGGTGTCCTCCTGCGCTCCAGGCAGGGGCTCCTGGGAGGTGAGGGGACTAGGGGCCTCACCATTGTAGCTTTGTGTCTCAAGCTTACCTGGTTGGCCTGAGTCTTGTGCCACCTTCCTCCACCTCTGCCCCTAGCTCCCTGTGTCCCTCCTTACTCCTTCTCCGCTCCTCACTCCGTTTTTCTAAATACCTTTTCCTTCATTCTGTCTCCCAGTCAAAGTACTAAGAAGAGTGTCTGGCACATGGTGAATGTGCATGATGGGTAGTCAGGCCTTTGAACAGCCCTTCCCTCTTCCTGGGGCATCCTTGTCCCCTGTGTGCCTAGCAAACTCCTATCACCCCTCAATGCCTGGGCACACGCAGCTGCAAACCTCACCATGCCCCAGGCTGGCCTGTTACTGTATGTGCCACACGGGATTGTCACTGCCCTGGTCCCATTTTCCCACCTGACCAAGACCCCCTCAAGCAGGGATGGCGTCTGCCTCATCCTGGTGAGTGCTGTGGCTGCACAGAATGGCGATGAGAGCAGCTAACCTCCTTTGAGTGCCTATTGTATACCGGGCACTGTGTCAGATGCTGAACAGCTCCTAAATGGCAGAGCCGGGATTCGAACCAGATCCTTCCGACCCTAATTCCAAAGCCTGGGTTTTGCTATGCTACCAAAGTAGTACTAGCTGCATTTATTGTATGCTTACTAAGTGCTTTAGATACATCATGTCATCGACTCCTTGAATCAACCCTCCTGTCTGGGAACTATTTTTACCTTCATTTTATAGCTGAGGAAACTGAGGCACAGAGAAGTTAGGAGATTCACCCAACGATGCACAGTTAGGAATGATGAGGTTAGAATTTGAATCCAGGCCTCTGAGTTCAAAGCCCAGGCTCTGAACCCACACTTGGGGAGGCGTGAGGGGGCATGACCCAGGAAGTGCAGGGAGCCCCTGTGCTGAGCTTGCAGCCTAGAGGATGACAGCTTGTGGAGGAGACAGGATTCTGTTTCCTGGTCCCTGAGCCCACCACGTGGCCCCTTGCGGGGCTGAGTCACCTTTGGGTGAGTCACCTCCCAGGGCCCGGTCCCTCCAGCTGCAGACAAAGGTGCCTTTTGGATGCTAAGCCCAGGTGACCTCCCTGAGGCGCCACAGTTACACTAATCCTCCTGGAGCCCCAGGGGGTAGGCCTGCCTTCTGGATGGGGCTGGTGATGATGCGGATGGGCACAGAGCCTCAGGGGACTGACAGTAACCACCTTTGTGTGTGCACTGCCCCCTACAGTTTACAATGTGCATTGGTCCCTGCGGGCAGAGGGTGGAGGAGGCACAAGGCCCTCCGTACTGTATTTCAGTTAATAAAGGTAATATATCTGTTGAATGAGCACTTATATCACACCAAGTGGGAGGCAATGGGGAGATGAAAGGGGGTTGCTGCTTACTGAGCCTCCATGAGGCTCTGGGCACATTCTGGAAGGTTCCTATGAAATCCTCAAAACCTTACTGGAAAAGTGCACTGAGGCCCACTTCTCAGAAGGCCAGACTGAGGTCCTGGAGGAGAAGTGACCATCAGGTCACATAGGACAGGGGGTGGGGGTGGAAGCACAAGTGCATGACTCTTGGGGTCCCTGTCCTTGGAGCCCTTCCAGCCCCCACAGAGGATGGGGCAGAAGGTGGTCCAGGCGCCACCTCATACCCTTCATGGTTTTTGAAGACTTGCTGCCACAAGAAGCCAGTGAGGACCTGGGATGATGAGGATGAAAATGCCATCTTCTGAGCACCTACTGTGTGCTCCCAGCTCTTTGCATGATTAAGTTACTCACCCCTCCCGACATCCTTTGAAGCCAGGTTGCTCCTGTCACTGTCTTCAAACCAAAGGAACAGCGGCTTGGAGAGAACTGGCAGCCGAATTCAGACCCAGCTCCCAGCTCCGGGGCCTGTCCATTAGTGTGCCCACAGCAGCTGAGGAAACTGGGCTCCAGAGAGGGGCTGGCCCGGGAGCCAGGGGTCACATCGGCAAACTTGACATCAACCGTGCCTGCCTTTAGACACCCACTGCCTCCTGGGAAGGAGGAGAAGGATCTCCTTGCAGAGTCCAGGAAAAAACACTTATTCTCCCCCTGACTTGAGCAGGCCTTGGCAGGGAGAGAGAGATGCCCCTCACTCCAGAGGATTCTCAGGTGGACCTAGTGGGGGCAAGAGGCGGGGGCATCAATTAAACACAGACATAGGACCTAGGCTGGGGCTGGGGGGTGAGAAACTGGGAGAGCTCCTTGTCTAGTGGGAGTAAGAGCATTCATTCATTCATTCATTCATTCATTCATTCACAGCACTGGCAGCTGTGCCTGTGCTGGGCTAGGGGTGGGGTCCAGGCCTGCTTTGCCTGGTTTTCCCAGAGCAATATCATCTCAGTGTGGGCTGCAGGACCCTGAGTGGCCCAGAGGAAGAATCAAGGTACTTTGATTCATCAAGTGGATGAATGAAAGCTTTCCAGAGCAGCTGACAGTTCTGCACAAGCTACGGTGCTGTAGCTTGCAGGTATTGCCCGTGCAAAGGCCCAGAGGCAGGAAGCTGGGGCAGAAGCAGGATGGAGTGTGGAAGGCAGACTTGCCTTGAGTGCCAGGGAAGAGGTCTGGGCTGCGTCCCTGCGGTCTCGAAGAGGCAGTGGTTGCCTCTGAGGGGCGGGAGCAGGTATCAGCTGGGAAGGGGCAGGAGGGAGCGTTCTGAGGTGATGGAGATGCTCTATGTTGAGAGAGGGCTGTGGGCTACATGGTTGTATAACATTGTCCAAACTCCACAAATAAACATTTAAGATTTGTGACTTTTACTGTACATCAATTTTACATTTAAAGGAAAGAATCTTCATGGCATACATGTTGAAGTGTTCAGAGGGACATGTGCTGTTGTCTGCAACTTACTTTGAAATACATTTTTTAAAAAAAGGGATGGATTAACCGATAGACGTATAGCTATGTGATAAAGGAATTATAACACAGTTTTAATGGTAGAAGTAGCTGGTGGGTATAAGGTGACAAGAACATTTCATAATGAATTACAGGGAGAAAGCCTGCAGCTCAAAAAAAAAGAAGAAAAAAAAAAAAGAAAAAAAAGAAAAAGCCCAGCTTGCTCTCTTCACACCAGCCTCAAATTTGAAGGGTCAGATCCAAATACATCTCTCTGAATTCTCAAATCAGTCCTGTGAAGTGGGGATCATACCCATTTAACAGATGGAAATAACAAGAGGCACAGAGAGGGGAAGTGGCTGGCTCAAATTATACAGAGAGCTGGGGAATGAGCAGGCTTTGAGCTTGATGCTGAGTCCAGTCGGGGCACATCCTGCTGGCCCAGGCCACCTGGAGTGAACAGGGCCTGCCGTGGAGCTGGAAATGAGATAGATGCTTTTGGAGATGTTCACAGCTCACCCATCTAGGGGACTAGCAGGGGTCTCCAGGAATAGGCCTAGACCAGGGGCTGATAAACCCCAGCTCATGTGACACCATCCGGGGCTGAGCACAACTCTTGGAATTAGCCACAAACCGCAAACCCTTGTGGTTTTGGAGCTCAGTGCCCAATTTGCAGAGCCAATCTGCCTGGTCTCTTATAATTATACGGTATTTCCCTCCCTGGGTTTGGACTCTGGCTCCAGCTGCTATATAAGGGGCCTGCACCCAGATTCAGCGCAGAGCAGAGGGGCCAGTGAACAGGACCTCTCAGGACTGAGCTGCAGGGACGTCCCAGGGGTAAGGAGGAGTCTGTTCCCTTTTCAGGGCCCAGGTTGATAGGGGGAAGCTGAGGTCTGCTGCTCGCCGATGCCAGAAACCCCTTCGTTAAAAAGCCCATCTTTTTAACTGAAGGTGGTGGCACCTCACTGAACAGAGTTATGGGCGGTGGGGTTAGGACGTGGTGAGGAAGACAGAAAAGTACTTACACATATTAGTCCTTCATATTCTAGTATAAATGAGTGCCTCTGGGACTCTCCTGGGAGCAGTGGGAGGAGGGAAAACACTTGGGGGCTTGGAGAACTTCCAGAGAAATGGGAGCAGGGAAAAGGGAAAGAGGGTGAATATGGGGGAGGGGGCTGAAGCCAACCATTTCACAGTTTGGCCCAGATGTGAGGGGGTGACTCTTGGAGGCTGGAGAATGGGTAGGCTGGGATAATGGAGTGAGAAAAGTGGGGGATGGCATTGATGGCAGCAAAATGAAGTTTCCTAGAGGCTTACCAGCTAGCTCACCCACACGTGCAGCTTCACCGCTCCAGTCACAGCCCCTTATCTCATAACTTAAGACCCATTTCTTAGAGGTGTCGGATTAGAGTCCCTAAACAGTAACACTAGATGCTGTTTATTGAGTGTCTGATATATGCCTGATGAAATGTGTTATGATTAGGAAACAAAGGTTCAAAAAGGTAACGTCTTGCCCTCACTGGTTTGCTCAATGGGTAGAGCGTTGGCCATGGACCAAAGGGTCTCGGTTTCAATTCCCTGTCAAGGGCACATACGATAGTTGCAGTTTGATTCATGACCTGGGTTTGGAAGCTGTGGGAGGCAAGAGATTGATGTTTCTCTCTCCTTCCTCCTTCACGTCCACTCTTTCTTAAGAAATCAATGGAAAAATATCCTTGGGTGAGGATTAAAAGAAAGGTAAAGTCTCTTGTGTAAGGATTACACCCAAAGACCCAGAGCCCTTTATCTTAACCAAATGGTATACAACTGTCTCCTGCAAAGAGGTGGGAGAGGGTGTTTGCTGGCTGGCAGGCTGGCTGGAAGCATGGACGGGTGGCTATGTGAATGTTTTGGTAAGTGGATGGACTGATGGAAGAATGAATGGAAGAATGAACGGATGGATGGATATATTACTGGCTTGTTGGCTGGCTGTATCATGGATGAATGGAAGATCAGATGGGTAAGATGACTGAAGGGGGAAATGGACAGTTGGATCAGTAGAACAGTTCAGTGAGTGGATGAATGAGTGGTAGGATGGCTGCCAGGATGGATGAAAAGATGGATGGAGAGGGAGAATTGACGGTTGGAGCAGTAGGTGGCTGAGTGGCTGAGTGGATGGGTGGGTAGGTCAATAAAGGAGTAGATGCTGGAGAGAGTTCCCCAGAGCCTGCTTGCTCCCAGTTTGCTGTTCTGGTTGAAATCCTCATGACTTCTTTCCCTGAAACTTCATTTAAAAACTTCATCTTGGGCCGAAATCGGTTTGGCTCAGTGGATAGGGCGTCGACCTGCAGATTGAAAGGTCCCAGGTTCAATTCCGGTCAAGGGCATGCACCTTGGTTGCGGGCACATTCCCAGTAGGGGGTGTGCAGGAGGCAGCTGGTCGATGTTCCTCTCTCATCGATGTTTCTAACTCTCTATCCCTCTTCCTTCCTCTCTGTAAAAAAAAATCAATAAAATATATTTTTAAAAATTTTTAAAAAAATTTAAAAAAACACCCCACTTCATCTTGGGAGATGATCAAACATCCATGTTCTGGAGCAGTTTAGTTAATGGGTCTGCTTTGTATCTCCAGATTAATTTCAGTTTGAAAAACTCAGAAGGTAGTAACAGAAATTCTGGACTCTGCCCCATGTGTGACCTGGGATCCTTTCTGCTTTCTAATCATAACACATTGTATCGGGTATATAATAGACACTCAATAAACAGGATCCTCTTGGATGGAGGTGCCTAGTTCCATTTGCTGGCCAGGAAGATGGTGGCCATTTGCCACCACCTGATGCACTGTCTCCAGCAGGAAAGCAGCGCCAGCATGTGGACGGCTTGGTGTGTGGCTGCTCTGTCTGTGACAGCTGTGTGTGGCCAAATTAAAGACTCAACCGTGGTCCTCAGGATGACCAAGGATGTGCTGAGCAATGGTGAGTCCATCCCTGGGTCAGGGCAGTTCTTTCTACTCTGAAGTTCCCAAGGATCCCCTTACTCACTGGCAGATTCTACAGCAGATGGATAGGTGACTTCTCTCTGGGCTGTAGTTTTCCCCCTTTCCTTTTAGTTACTATTTCCTGAGCACCTACTATGTGCCAAACATCATGTTGGGAACTTTATGCACGAGGCAGTAGAGAGCAGTGAGTAAGAGCTTGAGTCCTGGAGTCAGTCTTCTGGGGGTTCAGATACTGACTGTGTGACCTTAAGTCTATGAGCCTCAGTTCACTCATCTGCAAAATGGGTGCAATCAAAGATTCCCATCTCAGAGGACTGATATGAGAATTAAACAAGTTGATCTTTTGGTGAAAACTTAGCACAACTCCCGGTACATAGACAGCTCTCAAAAATGGGAGCTATAATTATTCCTGCCTCTAATCTCCCTGTCCCAATTCCCATCCAAGGCTATTAGGAGAGTAAAAGTGAGGTCATTTCCTATCTGAGTGTCACAGGCCTCACTTTCTTTATCCATCCAATGGGGACAGTAACTGTGGCCTTGGCTATTTCCCAGGAGTCAGTGGGATAAGCAGGAGGAAGCAGGTTTTTGAGCTATAAAGTATGGAGCACTTGGAAGGGAGGGTGAGGAAGCACATTTATCTGGTTCTGGCTGAATGCTGTTGAAATCTAGTGAAGGTGTGAGCAGGCCAAAGCCAGCAGCTAACGAGCTCTGGGGGATATCAGGGCTGGTGGGACTTCCCATTTGACGGGAAAAGGGGGGCCCGGCGAGCCAAGCGGGGGTCCCAGGTGCTGCCTGGGAGCTGGAGGTGGAGAAAGGGAGGGACCCCTGACACGCCTTTGCTTCTCCACAGCTATTTCCGGCAACCTGGAGCGGAGCGATGCTCTCCACTCAGCCCTGAGGGAGGTGCCTGTGGGTAAAGCTGGTAGCGGAGGTGGCGGGCCTCTCCTGGGGGGTCTGCTTGGTGGAGGTGGAGGTGGCGGGGGAGGTGGTCTTCTAGGGGGCCTGCTTGGTGGTGGTGGTGGAGGGGGTGGCGGGGACCTGTTGGGTGGAGTTGGAGGAGGCTTACTGGGTGGCAGTAGTGGGGGGCTGTTGGGTGGCAGTGGCAGCAGTGGTGGGGGGCTGTTGGGTGGCAGTGGCAGCAGTGGTGGGGGGCTGTTGGGTGGCAGTGGTGGGGGGCTGTTGGGTGGCAATGGTGGTGGCCTCTTGGGTGGTAGTAGTGGTGGTCTGCTCGGTGGTGGCAGGCCCTATTATAATGACTACAGAAGCATGGCCTACTCCCGAGGTGCTGGTGGTGTTCCTTACAATGATTTCCATGTCCGAGATCGCCCCCCAAAGTTTATGAAGGGCCACCAGCTGGGCGGGAATTACAAGTATGGTCACATCGACACCAATGACAACACCGCTCAGCTCGGGGGCAAATACCGATACGGTGAGATTCTCGAGTCTGATGGGAACGTGAGAGACCTCCGGAATGACGACTACCGCAAGCCTGAGAGTGATCTTGGGAGCAGGGACCACAGGCTGTATAAGTCAGCCGAAGGCGCGGCATCCGTGGGCAGGCTTCACCGGCGAGAGCTGCGGCCGGGAGAGATCCCGCCCGGGGTGGCCACGGGGGCCCTGGGCACAGGCGGTGTGCTGGGCTCTGGCGGCGTACTGGCAAACAACGGCATCCTGTCGGGCCAAGGTGGCCTGCTGGGCGGAGGCGGTCTTCTCGGTGACGGAGGACTTCTCGGAGGAGGCGGGGTCTTGGGCGTGCTCGGCGAGGGAGGCATCCTGAGCACCGTGCAAGGCATCACGGGGTAAGGAGGGGCCGAGGTCTCCCCGTCGATCCCCCTGGGATGAATCTCCAAACGGGTGATCACCTTGGACCTGGAGGTGGAGGAGGGATGGTCTTCAGAGCCTTGGGCGCCTCAGGGGTTGGCCTCGGGCCTGGACGTCTTTGAGAATCTCAAGTTGGATGGTGTTGGGTCTTATCATTAAACAGCCCTGAATGTGAGTCCCAGCTCAGCCTTGTAGACTTGGGTGTGACTTTGGACCATTCCTTTCCTCTGAGTCTTAACGTTCCCACCTGTAGAATGGTCAGAGTAACATAGTTTAGGTGGAAAAAAAAAAAACCCCAAGGATTTAAAATCATACACAGGCTGGGGCCAAAGTAGGTTTACAGTTGTGAGTACGTGAAACAGAGTTTATGCTCACATTATTGTTTATTAATTATTGTATTATTTTCCATATGAACAACTGTAAGCCTACTTTCCCCCGACCCTGTATATATTATAATGTCAACTCTGCCCAGCTTCCTCCTCACACTCACTGTTTCATTAAAAACATTTGGAAGGCCTGCTATGGTTTGGGCACTGTGTTGGCACTGGGGACAGGGCCCCATGGCTAGGCAAGGAAAGACGTATCTCCTGTCCTCGTGGACATGGATAACGATGCCTGGAAATAGCCCTCCCACTGCCTCAGCGGTAAGAAGCTCATGGAGAGCCGAAAACAGTTTGACTCAGTGGTAGAGCGTTGGTCTGCGGACTGAAAGGTCCCAGGTTCGATTCCGGTCAAGGGCATGTACATTGGTTGTGGGCACATCCCCGGTGGGGAGTGTGCAGGAGGCAGCTGGTCGATGTTTCTCTCTCATCGACGTTTCTAGCTCTCTAGCTCTCTCCCTTCCTCCTTTCTGTAAAATATCAATAAAATATATTAAAAAAAAAGAAGAAGAAGAAGAAGAAGAAGAAGCTCATGGAGAAATGAGGATGTGTATAGTGGCGAGGCTGGGGGGCTTCCTGGAGAAAGAGGACCTTGAGCTGAAATCGGAGAATGTGCGCGAGGAAACCAGGCCTAGAGGGGCAGGGACAAGCCAAAGGAGTGGCATCTTTAAATTGAAAAGAGTCCTAGGAAATACATGGACACGCAGAGTGGGCCTCTGGCCAGTGGGAGTAGGGGTCATGGCATCTTTGCCTTTATTCTCTGTGTTTGCCAAGTTCTACCCACAAACCTCAGGTCTCTACAGAGTCAGGAGGACTGAACAGGACTCAGCCAAGGAGTGTGTGAGGGAGGGCACTCCCCAGGGAGTGGCATGGCCCGCAGCGGGGTGTGTGTGCGTGTGTGTGCGCGCGCGCCCTGTTCTCTCATTGCGCTTGGTCCCGTGCAGGCTGCGGATCGTGGAGCTGACCCTCCCTCGGGTGTCCGTTCGGCTCCTGCCCGGCGTGGGCGTCTACCTGAGCTTGTACACCCGCGTGGCCATCAACGGGAAGAGGTATGTGCCCTCAGCCCTGGAGGGGACCCCAGCATCCCCTGTGGGTCCCTTCCCTACACGTCAGCCTCTTTGTCCTTACTGTTGGGACTAGTAAGGTCCAATGTGTTTCCACCCAGGGCACGGCTTACACCCGTGGGCTCGGGCCATCTTTAGTCCCTGTCAGCAGTGAGGGCGGTCTGCGAGATGGTTAAGATCTTAGGGGACAGCCTGGGTTCAAATCCCGACTCTCTTTTAAGCAGTGCGACCGTGGGCCCGTCCCCTAATGTCACTGAAGCTGAGTGTCTTTACCTGCAACGGGCGTACTGACATCTCCTTTACCACGCGGCTGTGGCCACCGGCGTCTGCCGCCCTGAATAGTGCCCGCCGCCTGGGAGGTGCTTACCGAGGACCTCAGCGCGGATGTGCGCATTGATTCCTCCCGACGGGTTGAGGTCATGTCTAGAAAGTTAGGTCCCTGGGTGCTCACCTTGGAAACCAAAATTTACACGGAAGCGGCCAGATTATGATGATCTCCGAAGGCATAATACTCCGGCCACTCAGTGTACTTCTCTTGAGCGCTTCATTTATTTGATATCAAAGATACTATAAATCGTGCACCTGATCAGTTTTCCCCTTGGCCCTGGCTGATAGAAAGCTCAGGGCAAATAGGTGGTTGATCTCCAGCAAAAGCCTAGAATACTGTTGGTATCCATTGGAGATACAAATACACCGAGTGGCCAGATTATTATGTGTTCACAGATCATCATAATCTGGCCACTCCGTGTATATGCAGAGTGCCTTTATTGACCCCTGTCCCCAGCCTTAGAAGCTCTCCCAGACTGAGGAGGGACACAGATTGGTTCACAGATAACTTGAGGGCGCGGGGAAGTCTTCCGGATTGGGATCCCTAGAGATGAGCGAGGAGCAGGATCGATTCATAATAGCAAGGGGCAGGGCCGGGAAGGGTGAGAGGTGCCATCAGGGCTGGCTGCGGCTGAGCTGCCCGGAGGCTGGGGGTGACTCTCTGTCTCCCCGGCCTCATGGTCTCCTCCAGTCTCATTGGCTTCCTGGACATCGCAGTGGAGGTGAACATCACGGCCAAGGTCCGGCTGACCATGGACCGCACAGGCTACCCGAGGCTGGTCATCGAGAGATGCGACACCCTTCTGGGGGGTATCAAAGTCAGGCTGCTGCGGGGGTGAGTACCGCGCCGTGGAGTGGAGCGCCTTGGGGGTTGGTGGCACGGCCCACTGTATGGTTACGAGCAGGGGTTCTGGGAGCATCCTGGGGTCCAAATCTCAGCTCCACCAGCCCTTGCTGTGTGCCGTTGAGCAATTCTGTTGCCCTCTCTGAACTCCGGTTTGCTCATCGGTTACCTGGGGGTGATTCTTTTTCCTGTTGGAATTGAAATAATGAATGTAAAGTCTTAGGGCAGCACCTGGCACCTTTGAAGAGTTTCGGAATATATGTCTGACAGGTTTGTGTCCTTCAGTGCCCCAATCCAAGAGATAATTTCCCATTGGGTTCTGTCCAGTGCAAACTTGGTTGGAAGTGAAATTTTTCCTATTGCACCCTCCCCACAAGGCGGCCAAATCCCCACCCTCTGACCAGAGAGGTTTCAAGTGTCTGTGTATGGCCAGCACACTCCCTGAGTGTGCCCCCCACCCTTCCCCCCCCCCCCCGCCCCCCGGGATGGTCTTGGATGAAAGCACATCAGGGCAGCTCAGAATGGAGGCCCCTTCATTCACTCCTGGGCTCTCATCACGGGAGAGCCCTCTTCAGCTTTTCTCTTTGGGGCCTCTGTTCTCTCTCTGCTCCACAATCCGCGCCCCCCCCCCTCCCCCCGTGTTATCCATCTCTTGGCCCAGCTCTCGTCTTAGCTAAGCTCTGGAGCAGAAATACTCATTGCACAACTCAAACCCAAAAATTTCTGATTCATGTGAGCTTCTCTGAGTCTTTGTTTCTGCTCCAAGGTGGTAGGAAGGAGAAGACTGGCCCCTGGTATCCCATGAGGGGAGGCGGGAGGACAGCCCACAGAGACCTCACAGATTTCTAAATTCACATTTCCACTGGGAAATACAGTTGGTAACAATACATGGTTCAAAAAGAGACAAAAAGGAAGGCACAGAGTGAGGAGCCTGCCTCCCATCTACCCCTTCTCAGCAAGATCCCCTTCCAATGCCTTTGTGCAAATGAAGCAAACACAAATGTGAATTCTTACTCCCCACCCGCCTTTTAGCACAAACGGGCACATGCTATTAACACGGCTTTGCTTTATTTATTTATTTATTTATTTTTTATTTCTTCAATTTGGAGATGTTTCTGGGTCCTTCGGGAGGATTATGCAAAGCTGCAACCAACGGTCCATTAGAGGAGGGCCAGCCGAGCAGAAGGGAACAACATTTGCAGTTAGAAGTCAGGAACATCCCAGCCTGGGCCGGGCCCACTGCAGAGCTCAAGATACATTTGTTTGTTGAATGAATAAATGCATGAGTGAATGGGTGGATAAGGGAATGAATGAATGAATGAATGAAAAGTCCCCAATTTGCCCGACTAGCCCATCCAGCTAGACTAAGGTGAAGGCGCACTGCCCCACCAGTTTTCAGACCAGTTTCCAGCACTGACAGGTTCTCTCCAGACAGGGCCTGGCCTGGGACCCTGAGTGTGCCCAGCGTGGTGAGCCCCTCCTCACTCTGCTCCTCTCTCCTCAGGCTTCTCCCCAACTTGGTGGACAACTTAGTGAACCGGGTCCTGGCCAATGTCCTCCCTGACTTGGTAAGAACCCATCCTGGGTCCGGGAGCAAGGAGCACTGACTTCCCTAGACGGAGGGGCCACAGCTCCACCCCCAACGCCACGAACACGCGGGCAGCCCCGAGGGCACCAGGGGCGAGGCGTTGTTCTTGGGTTGACTCTGAGGAACTCAGAGGGACAGGTTGGTGGAGGGAGAAGGAGGTGGAGCTTGGGAATCACACGGTTCTGAGTTTGAGTCCTAGCTCGGGCACTTCCAAGCTGTGTGACAAATCACATCACCTCTCTGGGTCTCCGCTTTCCCATCTGTGAAACGGGGGTCATGAGGGAGCCTTCCCCGTGGGGTGTGGGGAGGACAGTGACGAGCACAGAGCAGGTCAGTCCACATCGTCTCCGTTTAGTTGTTACTGGCGCACACCCTCCGCAGCTCCCTGCACGGTCCCCAGAACGGCATGCTTTCTCCCCCCACAGCTCTGCCCCATTGTGGACGTCGTGCTGGGTCTGGTGAACGACCAGCTGGGTCTCGTGAACTGTAAGTTCTTCCTGCTTCGTTTCATCTACTCCTGCCAGCCCCGGGCCCAGCCCCTGGGACGAGGACTCAGGGAGGTGGGGCGCAGGCCCTTAGAGTAAGATGACCAGACGTCCCGCTTTTGGCGGGACAGTCCCAATTTTTAACAATTTGTCCCGTGTCCCATGGCGTTTTAAAAAAGTCCCGATTTTTGGAATTTTTTAAAACACCGCGGGACGCGGGACAAATTGTTAAAAATCGGGACTGTCCCGCCAAAAGCAGGATATCTGGTCACCTTACCTCAGAGTGCTGTGTGGCCAATGCCTTGAGGGAGAGTCTCCCTGGACTTCCCTCTGGTCCCCAGGGGCTGCGGCTCTGGACTAGGAGCCAGGAGGCCGGGTGGAGCCCTGGCTCCGCCCCGGCAGGTGTGAGGCCTCTCCCCTGCTTCTTCCTCTCAACGAGGAGGTGGTTGGCTTCTGCCCACAGAGGGCCTGGAGAGCAAGTGGCAGGAGACACAGGGACACTGTCCAGGTCTCAGCACCAGGCTCCAGCTCCACCCGATCCAGGGTTTCTGAGCGAACACCCCTAAGGCCAGCCGGCCCCACAGGGTATGCAGCCGTGCGGACCACAGCAGAGAGGTGGCACTGCGCTGAGCCGGGCCAGCCTCCCCAGCCACGAAGGGCGGCCCCTCCGGTGTAGGCCCATGTCTCTGGGGGTTCCAGGCAGTTTGAGGCTGGCTTTCCCAGACAGGTAAACTCACTCCACTTACGGCCAAAAACAGGGGGGGAAGAGCCCAGAGGGTGAAGCTATTCATCACAAGTGCTGGTACCCATGAAGCACAACATTGTGGAAACCCTAAAGCTTCTTGCCCAGCACATGGGACTTGGCAGCTTACAAAGCGTATCCATACCAGGACCTCACTGCCTCCCCTCCCCACAATGGGTCTGTTAAACCTGTTACAGAGGAGGAAATGGTAGCTCAGAGAGGCACAGGGTCTTGCCTGAGGTCACACAGCAAAGAAGAGGCAGAGTTGGGATTTGAGTCCAGAACCCTTGCTCTTTCCATGGTGCCTGGAGTTGGTGCCTTGCTGCCTTGGGACACAAAAAGGGAAGGCGTCCGGGAGGGAGAGGATACTTCCCCATGACATCCCCCTCCCTTTTCCTGCAGCTCTGGTTCCTCTGGGAATATTGGGGAGTGTCCAGTACACCTTCTCCAGCCTCCCGCTTGTGACTGGGGAATTCCTGGAACTGGACCTCAACGTGAGTGACTGGACTTGGGGGCAAGGGGAGGGGCCCCCTTCCTTCCGGCAGGGGAGGGAAGGAGGCTTCTGCTGAGTGCTGAACAAGACCCTTTTGTGATCGGCTCGGGCCCTCCTAGGAGCCGTGTTAAAACACGCAGCCACGGCCAGCACTTCTTCAGCGCTCACTGTGTACTGAGCGCATTTCTAATCTAACCTCTGGCAGCCATTGGAGCGAGGCACTCTTACTGAGGAAACTGAGGCACAGAGAGGGTCAGCCCCTTGTCCAAGGTCACTGCTAATAAATGTAAACGTGGATCTGAACCCAAGCAATCTGGCTTCTCACTACTAGAGCCACTGCTTGGGCTTGGTTCTCCTGGAGCCGTGGTCGGCAAACTGCGGCTCGCGAGCCACACGCGGCTCTTTGGCCCCTTGAGTGTGGCTCTTCCACAAAATACCACGGCTTGGGCGAGTCTATTTTGAAGAAGTGGCATTAGAAGAAGTTTACGTTTTAAAAAATGTGTCTCTCAAAAGAAATTTCCATCGTTGTACTGTTGACATTGGGCTCTGTTGACGAATGAGTTTGCCGACCACTGTCCTGGAGCAATGAGTCTGGCCAGTAGTGTGCTGGTAAGCATTCGCAGCTGGCTCTCGTTATTAGAAAGGAAAAGCTTGATTTGTAACATTTGCCGACTTCCATGGTATAAACACTCCCACCACGGCCCGTTTCAAGCTGCCTACTGACTCCCTGAACACGGAGTTGAGGAGAGATGCGTGGACTCGGCTCTTGTGAGCTGGAGTGCTCCAGCACACGGCCGGATCTGGTCCCTAACTGTGCATGGGGCTCACACACACACAAACTTCCCGTGGGCCGATGAACACAGTTGCTTTCCCACATGCTCCCTCAGATACAGGGCGCATACCCCTGCTCTCATGTGCACAGCACGCCTGTGCGCACGAGCAGGTGCACACCTGGTAAATGCATCAACTCTAGCCATTCAAGAGCTACTTGCTGGTCACTGCTATGTGCCAGGTGCCGGGCTGGGGCTGGAGGTGCAGTGGGGCACAGGGCAGGATTTCTATTGGAGGGGACAAGCCACCCAAGAATCACTCAAGCAAATGTACAAGTATAGAGGGTGAGCACTGTGAAGGAAGGCTCCGGGCTATCAGAGCCTTCAGCAGGGATCTGACATACCCACAGAGATCATGGAGGGCTTCCTGAAGGCGGGGACACTTGAGCTGAGACCTGCCAGATGAATGGAACACGCAAGAGGAGAGTGTGGGGGAGGGAGCAGTGTGTGGGAGGCACCATGGTGGGGGTGTTGAGGGGGTGGCAGGGACTGACAAAGCCCTAGTGGCTGCTCTGTAAAGGGGGGGTGAGGGGGAGAGTGGCTCGAGATGAGGTGGAGAGGCCCCTAGGGCAGACTAGACAGTGTCTTGTAGGCCATGGACAAGAGCGTAGTCTTTAGAGTGTAGATACACCAATGTGTACTGTGCAGGTGCATAAACATGCTAACACATATGGCAGGACTAAGGTGGGGAAAGGATCGATGTCATACATGTATTTAAAATATAGGGCAACATACCATGGTTATAATTATAAATGGTCACCAAGTGGGAGCTGCAGAGACCCTCTACCATCACAAATTGAAGAAGATCTCGGGCCATAAATGAAAGAGTCACTCAGACCCAGTGGGTTTAATCAAGGAGGGCTGCCTGGAGGCAGAGTCAGGGCCTCACCTAGCCTTCAGCCTCCTTCCTCAGCTTCCCTCCCTGCACCCCTCCCCATGACCCCTCTCCTCTCTGTTTCTCTAGACTCTGGTTGGGGAGGCTGGAGGAGGGCTCATCGACTACCCCCTGGGGCGCCCAGCCAAGGCTCCTAGGCCAACGATGCCCGAACTGCCCCCCATGGGAGACAACACCAAGTCCCAACTGGCCATGTCTGCCAACTTCCTGGGCTCAGTGCTGACTCTCCTGCAGAAGCAAGGGGCACTGGACATTGACATCACCAATGGCATGGTGAGTCATGGCCCCATGTGGGAGTGGGGCAGGCTGGGCAGCAGAGAGCTTCCACTTGACCCTGTAGTCCCCATGGCTTTGGGGAAATTGCCATAAAGTGAGATCTATAGACAGCTCATCCTTTGATGCATCTCCAGTTCATGGATGTGTATCAGTTATGTCCATGTTTACCCACGCATGGCACCTAGGAAGATTTTAGGTGATTCACAGACATGGCATTAAACAATATCAAACCATATGGTGAGAAAGCTTCTCACTATTCCATTTTATTTAATTTATTCCAATCCTTTGTAAAAAGCATACTATGCATACATTTGTATGTATTTCCATGTAAATGCTTAGAATCCTTTCACCTGCTAAGCACTCATACTGAGTAACTAAAAGGCATTTCTATATAGATAAAGAGCCAGGGTCCATAATGACCAAGGCTCCACCAAACATCGGAAGTCAGTGCTAGGTTGCTATGGCGACCCAGCACTGACTGCCGAGGGGCTGAAGATCAGGTCCAGAGAGAGGCCTGCAGAGAGAGAGGCAGGGTCTGATCCACAGCCTCCAATGGCAGCTGTTGATCAGCCCTTGCCTCTCTCTTTCTCTCCTGGCTTCACCGGCAGCCACGCCTCTGTTTCTCTCTGGGCCTCCTTCAGGGCTGCTGATCAGTCCCTCCTCTTTGATTAGGCCCCGAGTTAGGCCCAGAGACCTGACTGGCATAGAAACCAATCAATCAGAACCTAATCTGGATGAACTTTGAAGGCAGAACATAAGGTGTGGGCTGAGGAGGGGTTTTAAGGGCAATAGCTGTTTGGTTTAAGGTGTAAGAAAGTGGTTCAATCTTTTCATGACTGGTTTGGTTGTATAGTGCATATGGCTGGCTATCAGTCCAAATATAGAGGTTATGTGGTTTTGTCTGCCAAGAGTATCTCCTTCTGCTGAATAAGGCTCCCTTCCTTCCCCCTCCCTCGCCATTTAAGCAATCCTATCCTATATAATCTAACTATACTACTAAAAGAGTAATATGCTAATTAGACTTGGCCAACCGGCCATCTTCCAGACGTCCAACTTCCTTCCAGACAAAGCCATGGTGGTGAGGGCCAAGGCAGAGACAGTTAGGGGAGATCAGGCTGGCAGGGCAGGGCAGTTGGGGGTGAGATCAGGCTGGCAGGGGAGGGCAGTTAGGGGTAATCAGGCAGGCAGGCAGAGGCAGCTAAGGGCGATCAGGCAGGCAGGCAGGTGAGTAGTTAGAAGCCAGCAGTTCCAGATTGTAAAAGAGATGTCCACCCACCAGTTTAGTCCTGATCCCATAGGATTTAAACTGGTGGTCGGACATCTCCCAAGGGGTACCCGATTGGAGAGGATGCAGGCTGGGGTGAGGGAACCTCCCCCATGCATGAATTCGTGTACCAGGCCCCTAGTATAAGAATAAAACACTCTTGGGTATGTTCTAGGCTCATTTTCTCTCCAAACCTTTCCTTCTGAAAAATTTCAAGCCTTCAGCAAAGTTGCAAAATAGTGCCCAAATATCATTCACCTAGATTCCATAGTTAATATTTTGTCATATTTGTTCGGCTATCTCTCTATCTGCCTCCTATCTATCCATCACCTGTTGTTGAACAATTTGAGTTTTTAGAGATGTGACATTTCACTCCATAAACTTCAGTATATATCTCATAAGAACAAGATGTTCTCTAAACTACCACCATACCAATTATGTCACTCTTTGATTCCATTTGTGCCAGGATGTACTGTCCTCTTTTTAACTCGGAAGGAACAAGCACGCCACCCCCCACCCCTGCCCGAGGCCTCCTCAGACAACAATATCCGTGGAGGGGGTAGGGCGTTGTTCTGTGTTTATTGCCTTTAGTTTTATAGTTGCCATCTCTGTCAACGGATACTGGCTGTCCACTCTTTAGTATTTGAGGTTTGAGAAAGTTAGTCGATTTAAAGAAGATATTAAGTTCTAGCTGGTTTGGCTCAGTGGATAGATCGTCGGCCTGCAGACTGAAGGGTCCCAGGTTCAATTCCAGTCCATCACTGTTCTTGCTAACATGACCAGATTGTGGGCTCAATCCCCAGTAGGGGGCGTGCAACAGGCAGCCAATTGATGATTCTCTCTCATCATTGATGTTTCTATCTCTCTCTACCTCTCCCTTCCTCTCTGAAATAAATAAATAAATAAATAAATAAATAAATAAATAAATAAATAAAAAGGAAAAAAGAAGATATTAAGTAAACAACAGTGCAGGTGGTTCAGGGATGTTGCAGAATCATGCATTTAATCGACACTGGTTACGCGTGTGAGCTCACACTGCACTTTGTTTTAATAACAAATTGCATTTTTACAGGACAAAGAGTTGTCTCCTTCCCTCTAAGGCATGCCTGTGGTCAGCTTAAGTGGCCAGCCTTGTCCATGTAACCACAGAACAGCTCCCATGGTCTACACGGTGGCTGCCTTAGACAGGCAGGGCCTCCCCAGGGGGCTTTAAGGGGAGAAGATGCCCCTCGCCCCCCCCCACCCCCCCCCGGTTGCTGAGAGCCTGAGGAAGTTACGCACTATGTCAGGAGCTCCTGTCTGTCCCCAGAGCCTCAGGGACTCACATGCCTCTTCTTCTTGTCCTGCAGTTTGAAGAACTTCCTCCCCTCACCACCGCCACGCTGGGAGCCCTGATTCCCAAGGTACGTAAGGCAGGAGTGTCTCCTTCTCTTCAGCCTCCCCCTGCCCCCTCACCCCAGGAGCTGAAGAGAAGACACTCAGCACCAGGATGGGGATGCTCTGCCCCCATCCCCCGCCCCCACATTCCAGACTTTCCTGTGAGACGCCTCACATTGTGGCCTTTCTCATCCCAGTTGGGTAAGGTGACCAGACATCCCGCTTTTGGTGGGACAGTCCCGATTTTTAACAATTTTCCCCGTGTCCCACGGTGTTTTAAAAAAACGTCCCGATTTTTGGAAAGATCGGGACTTTTTTAGAACACCGCGGAACATGGGAAAATTTGTTAAAAAGCGGGACGTCTGGTCACCTTACAGTTGGAGCATCTAAAGGCAGGAAGGGCTAAGCTTTGGAGTGACACAGACCTGGGCTGGAGTCTCCACTTTCCTGCTGGCCTGGGACACCTTGCTGGGAGTTTCCCCTCAGTTTTCCAATCTGTAACATGATGAGAACGAACCCTATGGATGTGATCATGTAACGGCATTGTGAAGGCTCCGGGGGCTCCACTGCAGCCAGTACCAGTCTTGAGCATTATCAGGCACTGGGCACTGAGCCTCAGTCTTTGCCGGCATCATCACCTCCATTCTCACAAGGGCAGCCCTTGCTCACACCCAGCAGCAGGCTGGGGCCTTTACGAGAGGTTTGTAAGACTCCAGTGACGTTGCTGGGTCTGCAGCAGCCAGTGTGAGACCTTCCGTTCCGCAGGGGCCTGCTCAGCCCGGCCGGGGTCTCCCCACAGGTGTTCCAGCAGTACCCCGAGTCCATGCCGCTCACCATCCGGATCCAGGTGCCCCGCCCGCCGTCCGTGACGCTGCAGAAGGACAAGGCCCTGGTCAAGGTGTTCGCCACCTCGGAGATCATGGTGTCCCAGCCCAACGACGTGGAGACCACCATCTGTGTCATCGACGTGGTGAGCGTCTGGGGGGTGGGTGGCCCGTGCTCATGAGGAGTCCACAGGCCTTCAGATCCCCAGGCCTTCAGATACACCACAGTGACTGCAGCAGGCGTGGCCACGGGGCCAGGTTATCTGGTCCAAGTCCGTCTTTGGCACTTCCAGCTGTGAGCTCATGCACCGCACCCCCTCTCTCTGGATTGCTTTCCCTCTGCCACGGGGTAAGGCAGCAGGGAATCATTAAGACATTTCGTAAGGGATCTAAAAGTGCTGGCTATTATTATCCTCATGGGTGTATACCGCAGTGCCTGGCAAAGGAGGCCTTGGTCACGCCGTCAACAATATTTATTGTATACCACTATGTGCTATGCTTCCTATCAGATATGGGAGAAAGGAGGAACTAGACAGATGGTTCTGGCTCTCTTGTCCCTGGTACACAAGAGGGAATAGACACAAATGCAACTTTCACAACTATTTCATAGACAGGAATCCCCTTAAAATCATGCGGCTCCTCTCTCAAAAGGTTTTCTGTTAATCCTGAAACAAACCACTTCCCTCACAAGGGCCCACAGTATCCTTCTTGAGCACACCCTGCTCACCTTTCAGCTCCTCATTCTTCCCTCCAACACAGTCCTAACCCAGGGCCTTTGCACATGCTGTTCTCTCTGTCTGGAATGTTCTTCCTCCAGATATCGGTATGGCGCACACCCTCATTCCCTTTAGGTCTCTGCTCACATCTCCCCTCCTCAGAGAGCTCTTTCTCTGCCCACCTGTCTAAAATATTCTCACCATTTTCATTCTCTCTTTCTCCCTCCTTTCCTCCTCCCTCCCTTCCTTTTTTACTCTCTCTCTCTTCCCTGCTTTACTTTGTATCCTTAATCTGACATTGTATTAACTTGCACTTGTTTGCTAGTTTACTGCTGGACAAAAATGCGAATTGTTTTCTTCACTGCTGGATCCCAGAGCTTAGCATAGACAGGGTCCAGCACATAATACGTGCTTAGTAAGTACTTGTCAAAGGAATGTGTTGGATGAAGTGCCACCCCCACCCCCACCCCACCCCCACCCCTGATTAAAATTTTGGACTCAGACTTTTGGGTTCTGTCTTGTCCGCCATGTCTTCCCAGTTTCTCTGCCCAGGGATCAAGACCAAATGGGCCACTTCCAGTCTGGGAGGTGCGGCAAGCTACCTCTCATTGAATCTGACAATGAGAGATTCAAAAGGCTAATTCTCACCCAGGGAGGGGAGTTGGCCGGCCCTGACTTGGCGCTTGTTGACTAGTCCCAACTGTGTGGAGATTTCCCCATCGACAGCCCAGATGCTGGCTGCATACAGCTCAGAACACTGCCTGGCTCTCACCCCCAGTGCCCGAGGCCTCTCCAGCCCATTACCCCGCCGGCCTGGCTCCGTCCCACACAGACTCCGGGAGGCCTGCATCGCCTTCATCTCGGGCCTCCGCTCTGTCCTTCTGATGCCAAACTCTTCCTGCCCCGGCGTTTTGCACATGCCCTTCCCCCTGCCTGGACCCTGCTCATGCCTTCCTTTTCATGTGGCCACATCGTACCTACCTCCAGGCTCAGTTCAAAGCCATTTCCTCAGGGAATGATCTGCATGCCCCGTAGGACCCTTCCCGTATATAAGCAGAGCCTCCTCTCCATCATCCCCATGGTCATCATTATTGTTATTGCTAATAATGTCAGCTGAATTGGTTAGGGGCTTCATGTTTTTCACATGACCAACTTACTTTATTTTATTTTGGGGGTGAGGGAGACAGGGAAGCAGATTTATTTTTTTATTTTTTTTTTTTTACAACAAGGCTTCATGCCCTCGGGACCTCTTGTGCTCTCTCATGGGGGAGAGAAGGGGAGGGCAATTTTGACTGACAGCGATAATGCCCAATCCCATCTGCAATGGCTCATCTGCAGCAGGCTGCAGGCCACCCTGCCCGCTCTGGGGGATGCTCGTAAACACCCAAGCCCATTGCTGGCTTCCTGTGGCAGTTGTCTTTCTGCGAGGTGTTCACTCAGCTCTTGCTGTGACTTACTAGTGGACAATAACTAAGGAGGGCAATTTGTTATTCCTAGCCCCTCCCCTTCTCTCCCCTCCTGTGGGGGAAAATCCACTCTGTGGTGAGGTTACTGGTGGTGTCAGCTTATAGAGGGAGGTTTGACCACAGCCTCGGGGAACAGCCTGTCTTTATGCTCAGTGCTCGTGGGGCCCCTAGCCGGTGCCTGGCACCAGGAGCCCTCGGCAGGCAGCGGCCAATGCCCCCTGTGGCAGTGACGTTCCCTCTCCTTCCCTCTCCTCCAGGACACGGAACTGCTGGCCTCCTTTTCCGTGGACGGCGATAAGCTCATGATCGACGCCAAGCTGGACAAGTAAGGGGGTTTGCGGCCTCGGGCTCCTGCCCACCAGAGTCCTCTTCGGTGCTGCCGTGCGTGGTGCCAGCTCACGGAGGGATGCGGGAGGGCTTAGAGGTCTCCCGGCATGGCTTTCAGAGCTGGCCAAACGCAGGAGGCTGCAAAGGTAAAAACGGGCGGTGACTGCAAAGCCAGGCAGGAGGGTGAAGCAGCCGTAAGCCTAATAGAAGGAACCTACGGCCAATAATAACAACATCATCCGTGATAAGGAAGCCGGTGAAGATGTGTGCGGGCTCTGCACCGGGACTCACCTGCATTCTCTTGCTTAGCCTCCCTGTGGCCCTGCGGAGGTGGGGCTGTTACAGTAAAGAGGAGAAAACCGGGGCTCAGAGAGGTGGGCTTGTCTACGCGGGGCCGCACAGTGAGCACAGAGAAGGGCTGCGAGCCGACCATGGTCTGTCTGGCCTGAGGCTGTGTTGAATGGTTACAAGCATGGGCTTTGCAGCCAAGAGGCCTGGTTTCCAGTCCCACTGTGACCGCTGAAGCCTGCACTGACCTTGCCTCTCTGCAAATCGGTCTCCTTACCTAAACTTGGAGATACCGGTAACTGTCCCATCCTCACTCACTCACCGTGAGCATCATCATAGGTGTTATCTACCGGGTGTTGTCTCTGTGCCAAGCATTGAGTGGGGCCTTAAATGTGTCTCAATTCACTTACTTCTTGATCTCGGCCTGTGTGAGTGTTATGATGATTCCCACTTCATGGTAAACGAGGTTAAATATACAAACGTCAGCACGTGCCTCGTTCATACGTTTCTCTTCTTACAAGTATTTACCAAGCCCCACAGTTGGGGTTGCTCACAATCGTGTGCCAATCAGAGCTGCCCAGGGGTCTGTAAGGGGGTAGCGTTCTACCCGGGGCCCGGATGGGAAGGGCTGTGTGACGAGCTGGGGTGTCCGGCAGTGCGGGCAGCACAGGCCACCTTGGAGGGGCAGGGAAGAGCTGGGTGTTGTGGGGAGGGGGGAAGGGATGTCAGGACGGAATGAAATATCTGTTTCTCTCCTGCTTGGAGCTCCAATGACTCTGCCTGTGAGCGGGTCCGGTCTGGCCTCTCTCAGGTGAAATTGTCCGTGTGCTGATGTGATAAGGTGACCAGAAGTCCCGCTTTTGGTGGGACAGTCCCGATTTTAAACAATTTGTCCCGCAGAGTTTTAAAAAAAAGTCCCAATTTTTTTTTTTTTTAATCGGGACTTTTTTTTTAAAAAAGCCTCGGGACAAATTGTTAAAAATCGGGACGTCTGGTCACCTTATGATGGGATTCAGGTGCAGAGAGACTGAGGCCCTCCTAGGGCGGAGAGAAACCTGAGCCCAGGCCTCCGGCCTCCCTGCCCAGAAAAGCACAGCCGCCAGGAGCACAGGCTCAGGGTGCGAGGCCTGGGCTCTCCCTCCCAAGTAGCCATGGCAAGTTACCCTGGAGCCTCAGGTGCCCCCTATCCACCCCCTCCCCACCTACACACACACACACACTCTCTCTCTCTCTCTCTCTCTCTCTCTCACACACACACACACACACACACACACACACGGTTGCTGAAAAGATCCAACAAGATAGTGATGATCGCGCATGTATACATGGCACTTGCCATCGCCAGGCACAGCTCTAAGGGCTTTACTGGAATCACCTCATTTAGGCCTTGCCTCCGCCCACTGTGCAGAGGGGGAAACGGAGGCCTGGAGAAGTTAAGTACTTTGGCCAAAGACACCCAGCTCCCAGGTGGTGCCGCTGCGCTCCAAGCCTGAGTATGTGGTATATAGCACCTGGGCATCGTGGCTGGCACATGGTTGGCGCTCAATACGTGGAGACCACCACTGTTCTGACTAACTGCCCCCAGGCCAAGAGAGGCCCTCCTGTGGACTCTGGTGGGACGGGGTGGGGGGGGGAGGCTTCTGAGAGCTTAGTGCCATGCAGCCCCCCACGATTCAGGCCACCACAACCTCTGATGGACTGTGTACTTTGTCTGCAGGACCAGCCTGAACCTCAGAACTTCAAATGTGGGCAATTTTGATGTAAGTACCAAGCTCAGGCCCCGGCGTGCGATCTGTAAATGGCATTCCCATGAGACTGGCTGGGGGTGGTGGTCAGGGGTTGAGGGTGGAGGGTACAAACTCCAAAGCATTGTCATCAGCCCTGCCAAGCTTTATTTCATAGATGGGGAAACTGAGGCCCATGAGCCTGGGAGGGGCAAAGGACGGAGTCACAGCTCCAACTCTCCATTCTGACTGGCTGCCCCCAGGGAGGCTGCTCGGCCCAAATCCCTTCACTCAGTGGCGAGGCAGACCCATCCCGTGGGACCCCTTTCTCCCGGATCAGGGGGCTCTCTGCCTTGCCACGGACTCCCTTATGACCTTGGCAACACCCATCCCGGCTGAGCCTCAGTTTCCTCTTCTATAAAGAGAGCAGTTCTAGATTTATTTCTAACCTCCCTTCCTTCTTCCGCTTTCTGGAATCCTGAGTTTCTAATCCGAGATACTCCTTTTCTAGGGTTTCATCCTGTTTCGGCTCTGTTCCTTTTGGGTCCCCACCCCGTTAAAGCTTCAGGAATGCCCCTCCTCTTTATTTTTACAAACTGACAAGGACACAGATACCTGCCTCCTGGGACAAGCGTGGGTGGTTCCCTCGGGCACAGAAATAGTCAAACACCCGCTGTGTTGCCATTTCTTGAGCTCTTTCAACCCAAACAGCTCTAACCCCTGGCGTCGGGATGGCCAGCTTCATCTTCTAGATGGAGAGACTGGTGCTCAGAGAAGCAGGCCAGGCCTCACCACTGGTTTCTGGCCGCCGGGGCTAGAGCTGGGATCTCCGGATTCTAAAGAGAAAACCAAGCTAACAGTGAGATCAGTGAATATTTGTGGAGCAACGGTGATGGGCACCAGGCACTAAATCACACTTAAAACAAACCAATAAGCTCTTTTCATGGAATCCTCCCCCACAAACTGGTCATTTGGGTACAACCGTTAGCCCGTGTCCCAAATAAGGAAGCCACACACAGAGAAGTTAAGTCAAGGTCACAGAGCGCGTAAGAGGCAGCTCGGGGAGGTGAGTCCCGTGCTCTTGTCACCGTAGAACCACCTGGCACTGGGTCACGGCCGGCGCTCTACTTATAGGAGCTCAGCTTGCCCACCCTTGGAGGGAAGGATTATCCACTCCCATTCTCAGACGTGGAGCGGTCATATATGAAAAGGCTCCAGTCCAGGCACTTTACATGATCTGCCCACACTCCTCACAGCATCCTCACACGCAGGGCTGGCCGGCCCCCTTTTTGGATGAGGAAACGGAGGGTCAGAGAGGGAGTGAACCTTCCCAGAGGCCCACGGAGGCTGAACTGGGATAGGGACCCCGTCGTGGTTTTGGAGCAGTCTCCACAGACCCCATGCTCTGGGCCTCGTAGGGAGGAACTGGCCCCCGGTCTGTCCCAGCCTCCCGGGCAGGCTTGGACCAGAGCTCCGCAGCCCGAGGCCCGGGCCTCCCACCCCTACAGGTGCACCTGGGCGCTGTCTAGCTCAGGGGTTCTGCAGTCACGGGAGGCCTGACTGCTGCCTCCCGGATCGCCCCAGAGCAGCTCTCCTCCTTCCTCATGGGCCGCAGGGCCTGGAGGAGCCCTTGGGGTCCCGGCGCACTGGAGCCCGGGCTGAGTTCTCCTTCTTGCCCTGCAGGTTGGCCTCATGGAGATGCTGGTGGGGAAGATTTTTGACCTGGCGTTCATGCCCGCGATGAACGGTGAGCGGGCGCCTGTGCCTCCCGGGGGCACGTGGCCTGGGGACCGGGTGCCTACTGGTCTGCTGGGCGTGTTTGATGCACAGCCAGTCTGCCTCAATAGCAAGTCTGGGAGCTTCCTTCTAAGCTGATTTAGTTAAGCCTGTGAATGCAACCATTGCCACAAGGTTTCAACAACTATCTCCCTTATTTGCTGCTTCTGCTATATTTTTTCTTTTCTCATTTGATGG